>MU204307.1:4066071-4087200 GCA_017309775.1 Paedocypris sp. Pulau Singkep | reverse complement strand
TCTCTCTCTCTCTCTCTCTCTCTCTCTCTCTCTCTCTCTCTCTCTCTCTCTCTCTCTCTCTCTCTCTCTCTCTCTCTCTCTCTCTCTCTCTCTCTCTCTCTCTCTCTCTCTCTCTCTCTCTCTCTCTCTCTCTCTCTCTCTCTCTCTCTCTCTCTCTCTCTCTCTCTCTCTCTCCCTCCCTCTCTCTCTCTCTCTCTCTAGCTAACTTGATATCATTGTTTTTTTTTTTGCTTGGCATTTTTTTACCTTTTATCAAGACAGATGTTTTTTTTGTTTTCGTCTTGACTGTTGACGATTGGGCTGTAGTTTGAATATTAATCGTTTGTGATTATAATTTTAGTGTTTGCGGTTACAATTTCATTGTAACACTCTAACAATGACGCTCGTCTCAGGTCTGGTCTCACGCTGCTGTCGCAATTGAGCGGAAGTGAAGAACTTTCTCGCGGTCATGTGGGAGTAAACACAGATGAAGTGATCACAAACTGTACAGTCATTGGTGTCTATGGCGGGACGACAAAATCTGTGTGTGTTTTGCTTCAAACCCGAATAGTGACTCCTATAATTGCAATAATAAATTTTATCAAATTTTATGACATTTTTACAGCAAAATCGAAAAATATGAAATTGTTTGTACGAATTTTTCTTCACAAAAGACAACAAAGAGGTGAAAAGATTGCTATTTAATTTGTGCATCTTTTACTCTTGCCAGTTTGCGGGTAGAAGAATGGAAGGTTTGACATGTGATGTGTGTGTTTTTTTTTTTTTTTAGCTTTCTCCATCAGAGGAGACAGGCAATAACGTCACCGGAGCAGAAATAAAACAGTGATGCTTTTTAAAACGCTCTAAAGCGCCTGCTAAACGGATAAATGCTGTTGTGCTTTCAACTGTGTGCGTTTGGAAACTAGGTTTCGGAAAAACTATATTGTACTTTGTGAAAAAGCTGGGAGATCTCTCCAGACTAGACTGTATTCACTCAATATTTGCCTTTAACAAAAACTCAAGAGTTTATTTTATAATAATTACGTGTATGGTGGTGGCTTTAAGCTGTGTTTAAAGGGTCACACTCTTTAATGGTGGGTGGGTGAACAGTGGTCCATCTATTACACACGTACTACACTTTGGAGCTCTGGACGTTCTTTCACTCTTTCAAATGTCCTTTCTTTGGACTTCTACGCCACCAAACCAAACCTGACGCCGACTGACGCTGTGAGGTCTTGGCATTGCAGCAGACCACCGCTTTACCCGGAGTTTTTGCCGTTTTTTTTTTCACTACAAACTGAAATTTCACTTTGTATATAGAAATAAGAAATATATTTTTGTTGTACATTTGGAACTAGGGCTGCACGATTTTGAGAAAAAACCTAATTGCGATATATTGATATATAAAATATTGCGATTTCGATGCGATTTTTTTTTTTGCACTTGTGTGCATAAAACTAAAATTATGAATAAAATATATTGTTACTTTTACAACACAGTTAAATAAACTATATACAAAGTGATTGAGGTAATGAGATAGTTTGATGCTTCGTGATTAATAAATACAGTACCTCAACCTAAATACCAACGAATAAGAATGGAAAATAACCATTTAGTCAATTGTTTTTTAATTTAACAGACTACAACACAGAAAAATAAAAAATGATCTCTTATTTGAAATTAAATCAGACAAACTGCAGATACAATGGCAGAAAATGAAAAAGTGAACAATCCTTAATAAAACATTTTAAAATACCTTAAACTTACTGTGAATTGGAAAACAAAATAAATTTAGTGCAATTTACTGGCATTTAGTAAACATAGAACTTGGATTGCACACATTTCACTTGCACCAATAAATGCAGTTTCTGACGCAGTTCATCAGAATGGAACGTTTAACATTTATGGTACATCTTGCCTACAAGCCAGGGTTAGCGAGCTTGTAACTTGCGCATGCGCGAGGGACTGTGAGAGAGACTCGCCTGTCACTGCTTTGGTACGAGAGAAGGGGCGTCGGAAACTATCGCTGCGGCGGCAAGTTGAAAAGTGTAAGAACAATACGGACACACGAAAGTCTCCAAAAGTCGCCAGTAACAGCAGAAAACTCGCTAGATTTGTCGCTAGTCCTTTTTTAAAAAATGTGTCGCTAGAGGAGTCTGAAAAGTCGCTAAGTTGGCAACGCGTGGTTGGCTGGCTGCTGTCAGTGGGAGGGGCCCTCCTGAGGGGGATCCCGAGAACAGTCATTGCACTTTACCGCATTCACTATCAATGGGGCGTTCACGCAGTTTGTCGCTGCATTTTATTCTTAACCGGTCGTTGTCTTGGGGTCCCCATTGCCTGCCCCGTTGCCTGCCTTCTAGCGACGGGCCTGGCTGGTATAAATGAGTTGTGTTTCCTCTAGACTTGTCTTTTGCTCCGTCGTTGTTCGCGAAACCAAAAAAAGCTCCAAATAGCTGAAGATACAGCGTTCTTATTGACCAAGAGCTCTGCCGTTTTCGTCAGCAAAAAGCCTTCACTCATTGCTGCGTGCGCCGTTAGCTGTTCTATGTAAGCCGCGCGCGCGTTCGCCGATGCATAAAACCTTGTTTCGTTGTCATTTCTGATTGGTCAGCAAGCCAGTATCGGGAGATTCGACAATTTTGATTGACGAATAGGCGTGTCACTCAAACGTCAGAGGTGGGTAAAAAACCGCAGGCTCCTGCGGTTTGGAAACCGCGTGAGTTAAAACCGCGATATCGGTTCGATAAAGGTTAATCGTGCAGCCCTATTTGGAACCTCTCTTTACAAATTAAGCAGTCGTAAACAATTAAGTTCCGTAAAATGGGCCACATTTTGCATGTAAATCTGATATTCTGTTCCAATTAAAAAAAACATGTTTTTATAATATGATGAAATATTGCATTTAGTAATTAACTGTATTAAAAAACATCAAACTAACACAAAAAGTGTTAGTTGAGCGTCTCACTCGGGTTGTACTTTTGTGAGTAAACAAATGAAAATGAAACGGCACAGACACTGTTCTGATTGTCAGTCTGTATTGTTGTTGCAAAATAACACGACGGTTAGTTGCACTCGAACAATATATTTTTCCATGCCTAACAAATATAATTCGTTGTGAAGAGAATAAAACGAGTTTTGCACATCGGGATTCGTGCATGTTTTACTCAAAAGATCTCCCTGCATATTAGTGCTAAGGAAAAAAATACTCGTCGCTACAACTTTTGGTCTATCGCATAGTGAAATAATTCCGTAGAGACAACGCCCTTCGTAAAAAGAAATGTTATGTTAACAGAGTCATTCGTAAGTGGAGGTACCACTGTATAATGAATTTCCGTACAGGAATGTGTAATATGAATAATAAAATCCCTCAGGGATTTATTTGTTTCTGTTTTTATTGAATGTCCTGAATATTTTTTGCCAAATATTGTAGCTTGTCTTGCTACTTCCACTCAAGAAATGTCCGAGGCACATTCTAAGTTTTGTGTTCCACACCTCGACTTGACTTCACCTCCGTCCATAACCACCGAAGCTACAGCACAGGTGAAGGCACATGATTTCAAAATGAAGAGAGGCACAACGTTATCGTGCTAATTAAGTTTTAATTGAAAACATCTGTGATTGACAGTGGCTCTTTTATTCAGTTTATCTCATTTACCAGTAGTGACAAATTGCTTCATTTAATCCACCAGCTTCATAATAGGTGGGCTAATCCCTCCAATCCCTTTCCATTGCGGGGCTTCAGTGTTCATTTCACAGTTAGCTGACCTATGAAGCCGTCTTAAAAAGTTAGTTAAGCATTAGCATGATCACCACCTGCTCTTCAGTGTGAAGGTTTGGGAAGCAACACTCCTCTACAATCTCCTGACCGTTCATCCGCAAATGAGCGATACCTCATCAAACCTTTCGACTGGCTTTGGATTTTTTGCAGAATATCTGTGCATTAGATACATCTCAAATTTTGACATTTAAATTCCAGAAATATTGCAATCGAGCAATATTGCTCTCTCTCCCCTGCACTCTCTCTCTCTCAGTATCTCTCTCTCTCTCTCTCTCTCTCTCTCGCTTTCCCTCCCAACAGTGTTTAACGGAGTTAGATTTTCATTACTGCAAATCTGTTGTTTACATTGATACTTTGCATATGCAGGAAATATTAATATCTTATTATAAATAACAATAGTTGTTTTAATTAGAAGAGAACTGCTCATTTTTCATGTCAATACAAAATGTACGCACTGTGCTTTAATTTCAGTTGTTGATGTTAATTAATCATATAGAAGATCTGCGTTTAGTTAAATTATTTTAAAACTTGATTTTAAAAAAAAAGCGTCACCTCTGAGCAGATAGACATGCACGTGTGATTACATTTTTTTAGGATTGATAATTTATGTTGCACTTTAATATTTACAGTCGAGTCAATCTCACTGAATTCATTTTGCACTTGTTAAGAACTCATACGGCCTCGTTTTTTATTTTGTGTAATTTTTATGTCTTTATTGTGGCCTAAATTTAATGTTTGTAAGGGATATTGAAACGTACTATGCGGTTTTGTACAAGATAAGCTTCAGTTAAGTCACTTTGTTGTTGGCTGAATTTAAATGCACTTTACAAGGGGGCAGGGTTATCTTTAATCAGTTTAGGTGTGTGTTTGTGCCCCCTTGTTTCATATGGCCTTTGTGTTTAAAAAAAGTTAAAAAGTGTTAATTAAAAACTAAATAGCGTGTTTATTTAATTTTTATGGACAAATAATCGTTTGGGCAAAATATAATTGCTAGAATAATCGGAAAATTAGTCGATAGATTAGTTGGCTACCATCGAAAAAAAAAAAATAAATAATCGATAGATTAATCGATAAGAAAATAGTCGTTAGTTGCAGCCCTAAAATCAAATCGCTGGTTTGAGCAAATGACATTTTTTTTTTTTTTCAGATGTTGAGTGCATTCTGATTGGTTCACAAGCTTGCAAAAATAACTAAATTAAATAAAAATAAAATCTGTGCACATAATTTATGATTGGTTCTTAAAATTGCAATGGATCTTTACTTCACAGTGATCTGATCGTAAGTGTGCATAAGAATTATGAATTTAAAGAATCAGTATTTTAGGAATGCATGTATAATAATTACTACAAATAAAGGTCTACCTGTGCGTACTGTTAACGTGATCAACGTGTCTGCAACAAATATTACAATTGGACATTCTACAAATTGACTTTTTTTTTTTTTAATGGACATGTTTCTTTTTTAAAGACTTGTTTTAAAAAATAGCGGCTTTACGTTTGTCTGGGACCAAGAAAAGCGCTGTATAAATAAACTTGAACTAAGATGCACTTTCACAATTGTCTCAGCTTTGTAGAAATTGTCACATTTGCTACGATTGCTTCTTCAATTGGCAAACGTTCCAAAACCTTCAGATGGAATATTAATCTGAGAAGTAAATTATGAATTCTAATATAAGTACAGTTTTAGTTCCAGTTTGGCACGCTGACATTTTTTTGCCGAACATTTTTTTTTTGTCGAATGTTTCGCAATTGTTTCCGTGACGTCATACGTAGTTTCCAGAGATTAGACTTAAGCTTGCGTTGGATCGTAAACATGCAAGCTTAAATTACATTTCTTTTTGTCATTCGTTTTACCGTTTATTTTGGAGTAATTTTCACACTCCTGCCATTCCTCTTGTTTATTCTGACTGACTTACGTGAGGAGCAGTGGCTTAGGTGAGGAAAACGCAAGGCAGGAAGTCAGAACGTTCAGTAAGGTGCAGTGAGACGGAGCCACAAAGGCCTTCTTCAGCGTCCCGTCACTGGAGAACAGAAGCCCCTCACACAGCGGGCCGGGCCCTCACCTCGCCGCATTTAGACCTGGAGTCATGCTGCTGACTTTTCCACTTTCTTCTCATAAAGATGTGCTAATGAAAAGGGCTTCAGTGGAGCGGATGACAACATCTCCTCTCAGTGATGCTCATACCGCGGTAATCCCGCACCGGGTTTGGATCAGGCGATGGCTTCCTGTTTTAATGTTGTAGCCGGTCGCTAGGCTGTGTGTTGTACGGTTTCTGGGCAGAATATTTACAGACGACACACGGACGGTGAAACCGCGTCTGGTGTTGTAATGCACAACAGTCGATAACTGGAATTAAAAGGTTAAATAAACCGTTTTTGTGTAGAGGACAAGCACAAGGAAGACGTAAAGGGGAAAGACTGTTTGGTCTTGTGGTTTTTGCAGAGCCACCAGTCCAGCCGTGCTTCACAATAGCCATGTTTCATACGATTCTTGTAGAAATAAATGGAAATGCAGTTGAAAACATGGAACTTTTTAACAGACAAATTTATATTATTATTTAAAGAACTTTATTAAAGCAAAGCATTTTTCGTTCTTGGGTTAATGAAAACCATTATAATACTGTTTTTACGCGAATATAAGCACCTGTTTTTTTTTTATTATATTTATTATTATTCATATTTTTATTATACTTTAGTGACTCAACTTTGCGGGGAATTTCAAATCGGCGCTCATTTCTTTAAATAATGCTTCTGGAGGCAGACGTGCATATGTTTTTTATTAGTTCATTAACAGAAATAAAGAAACATTAGAAACATTGCAACACTTAACAGGGACGCAGTAACACAGAAAGAAGTAAGCTTAAACTAAATACAATCATTAATATTTGAACACACACCATATTGCATCTGGTAGATGGCTAGCGCTTGAAAATGAGACCAGCATGGTCAGAAAAATCAGGGGGGTGCTTACTGTAGATTATTACTTACAGTAATTTAGATACTGTATCTAAATCATGAATAAATATATTGGAATACTAAAGTATAGTGTGTGCCTTGCTTTCGGTTTAAAATAAAAGTATTTTTTTCTTTTATTAAAGTGAATTTATTTTTAGAAGCATAATTTTGTGTGTGTGCGTGTGTGTAAGTGTGCACGAGCTCTGTCAAAAAGGCGCAAAACATGTTGTTTGAAATGCATTGTTATGCTAATTGCACAATAACCAATATTTTTTCTTTACGTTCATTTAGCAGCCCCTTTGATCCAAAGTGATTAGTATGTCGTTACAACGTCTTGCTTACCCTAGAATTGAACCTATGATCTGGTGTGTCAAACACCAGCACTTTACTGACTGAGCTACTGAGAAATCCTAAATTTCGCTTTAAACAAGTGTAATAGTTGTGTTCTTAACAGAATCCATCAATTTTATTTATTTGTACTTTTTTTTTTTCAAAATTGTTTTTGTCTCGATTATTTACGTAGTTCCTAGTGTTTTCACGTTTTTCCCAGTTTTTATTTTAGTTTTCACTCACTTCCACTGCGTTTTCTTCCCACTGTGTGTGCAGAAGCAGTAGCATCCTCAGCAGAGACCATCCTGCCGACAAGCGACCCCTGAAAAACGACAAGCTGCCCAGCTCGCCAACGCACGACTTCGACCCTACAGGTGAAGCTTGCTCTGAGATGGAAACGCAGCACAGATGGAAGCTTAAAGCTGCCACATGATTCATACACGCTGACCATAAACCCTGCACATGTTCCTGGCTCGGCTCCTGGCTCTTGAAAGACATTGTCAGGGTTTTTTTTTTTCTTTCTTTCTGTTTTTCCGCTCAGCTGCGGATGGGAGCCGACATGTTGAAGTGGATGGTAATGTACAGATTATGGAGGTTTACAAAAATAGGTTAAGTAAAACCAAACAGATGTATGTTTGTTTTATAAAGCAACATCTGCACCGTAAGACTTATGGCCATTTTTATTTGAGAAGTTGTTCCGTTGTTGAGATGTCGGTAATGATCAGTTTTTGAGAAGAAATCATAATGTTTAGTGAGATACAGACTGATTGAGGATGGAAGAATGGATGATGAATGGATGGCTGGACAGACAGATAGACTAAAGATGAATGAGTGAATGGATAGACACACATAGATATAGTTGTAGATGGATAGACAAACTGATAGACCGACAGGTAGATAGATATTGTTAGATAAATAGATGGATGGATGGATGGATAGATTTATTGTTATATAGGCAGACTTATGGATGGGTTGATAGGTAGGTCCCGCAATTATAGAATGCCGCGTGTTTAAATTGATACATTCGGGTCACATGACCTAATGATTTGACCTTGAGCGAAACAAACTTTGCGTCAAAGCCGAATAAATCAAAGTTTCTGCAGAAAGAAAAATTACTTTTGCACACAATCACTTTCTAAAAAAAGAAAACTGAAATAAAAAAATTAAATTGACATAAACGGATAAAAATATATATATATTTTTTCAGGTTCTCGTGTGTATTTTTGTCTGGTTTTCCTCTGAACTGTGTCTTGTCTTTCTGTGCTTGACTACGACATTCTAACCGCGAGGATTTGGTGAATAAATAAACTTTAAAAAAAAAAAATGTAAGCCCCTTAGAATGATTAAATAACATTTATTTTGTAAGATCTAATTTTTTAAAAGCAATTTCTCTTGAAAATGAAACATCTGTTTCAATTCCTCTGATAAGTCGTAAGATATGAGTTTATTGAACAACGTGTATAATTAAAATACTGTACATATACGATAATTCTTGTGTTTTGTCTCCAGTGAGATATTTTACTATGATAATCATAAAAAGCTTAATTTATTTTAACACATGTACATTTTTTTGACATAAATATATATGCGAAATATACTGTATTTTCAAAATTTTTTAAATACTTTAGATCTTGTATTCTGGAGCTTGTTTTTTGGTGCTTAAGCATTGGTGTCATCAGTGTTTTTTTTTTTTTTTAAATTCAGTTAGACGCCACACTTATCAAATGGACAGTTTTTGCTGAACAGTGGTACCCTGACTTATGAAATTTATCTTGTCGTAAACTTACGAAAATAAACGGCCAAGAGCCATTTCGGTCTACGAAAATGCAGTCATCAGAGTTTGATGTTTCATGTGTTTGAGCATCAAAAATTGGGAAAAAAAGGTTATATAAGTATATAAGTAAGGGTGCTTATATTTGCGTAAATACGGTTTTTGCAACTCTCCAAGTCTAAATCATGTAGCGTAGAGTAAACTGAAACATAAAAAGTAAACTGCCATAAAAGACGCTTCAAATATTCAAAAGTACTAATCTTGACATGAAGACCTTACGTCTGTTGTAGCGTTATTGACAGGCCAAACAACACAACTCAGAAAAAAGTATATCATGAAACAAAACGCACACGGCTGAGTAACTTGGTGCTACTTGGTAAATCTTAGTACATGTTACTTGACTTGCTACTTAGTAAAATCTTAGTAACCACAAAATTTAGATTTTTGGATGTTTTTTGTCTTCTGCGATTAGCTTCTTTGTGTTAGTTATTAGCACAGTAAAACACTGTTGTAGTTGTGTTTGAAAATCAAATACTGAATTTCATTGCATATTCTTCACGTAATTGAAGCAGCTGCTGCGTTCACCAATGAAACGTCTCGAAACACGACTGCAGATCACCTGACTTTTCTTCCCCTTTTTTGATTCAATTTTTTTTCTGGTTGTGATTCTTGCGATCAGGTTTATAAGAGTCATCAGTACAAAAACAGGCAGGTCATTTTGCTTCTCATTAGTCACGAGTGAGACGCACAAGATTCTTCTTTATAGATTAGCGCTTTGTTGCGTACATGGACCACCGCCATATTTATTCTGCTTTCATCCGACTTTTTCCTTTCCTTTTTCCAGGGCTGGTTCAGAGATGCGTGATCATTCAGAAAGATGAGAACGGCTTCGGACTGACCGTCAGTGGGGACAATCCTGTTTTTGTGCAGCTTGTCAAGCAGGGTAAGAAGCCCGTCTGTCTCTGTTTATCTTTTTTTTTTTTTCTTTCTTTCTTTCTTTCTTCCTGTCCATCTGTTGCTTTGACTCCCGGTCTTCAGACGCCCATAACCTGACTACAGATCAGACGTCTTCCGGCCTGGATTAGTTACACCATTCAAAAGAAACTTGACCTTAGCCACACACTAGCAACATGACAAGCTTTTAGCAACCATTAATCAATGCCCGACAACCACTGACATGTCCCTAGCAACCAATAAAGATATTGAACTGTTGTTTTTTTCCGTGTAGATGGCGCTGCCATGCGTGCGGGTGTCCAGACGGGGGACCGGATCATCAAGGTGAAGCCCCCTTTCAGATGTTATATTTTGAATGTGTTTTTCCTTATTGCATTTCTGTATTTGTTTGACTGCCCCCTAGTGGTCAACATTTAATATCAGTTCTTCGTAAACAAAGTTGAGATAACTTAAGGATGTAAAAAAAAAAAAAACTAGGCAAAGCTTTGAGTTGAATTGAATGTTCGGTGATCTGACTTGGACTAGTTTTTCTTAAGCTCACTGAGCTCAAATAGAAAGGTTGTGTTAACCGAGTCTACATGGTCTGCTTTAGTATTTGCCCCTCAAACATGAATCCTTCCATCAAAGAAATCATTCCTTGGAGAAACAATAATTGAGATGCTGTATGTGTGCAAAGCGAACGCTGAAACTCATTTATTTACTGAAAATTGTTTGATTATCCCAGGTGCTTTTTTCAACGTATAATAAAATGTGTTCTGCCAATTGATTTATGAGAACCAAAAGCAACAAGAGACGGAGAGAGAGCGAAACAAATACACACACACAGAAAGAGAGAAATAAAGAGAGAGAGAGACAGAGACATACACCCACACAGAGAGAGAGAGAGAGAGAGAGAGAGAGAGAGATAGACGGACTGACAGATGGACAGACAGATTCTCACACACATTGAGAGAGAGGGACAGACTCTCACGCTCACACACAAACACTCAGAGTGACAAACACACAAAGAAACACAGAGAGAGAGAGAGAGAGAGAGAGAGACAGAGAGAGAGACAGAGACAGAGACAGACACACACACACACACACACACACACACACACACACACACACAGAGGCATAGAGAGAGAGACACACACAAAGAAACAAACCGAGAGAGAGAGGAAGAGAGACACACACACACCTACAAAGAGAAAGTGAGACCGAGAGAGAGAGAGATCTGATCAGACAAACTGTCTGGTTTGCGTCAGTGTTTAATCTGTGTTCTTGCTGTTTCAGGTGAACGGGACCTTGGTGACACAATCCAACCATGTAGAAGTAGTGAAATTAATCAAATGTAAGTGGTAAAGAGTGTTTACAGACCGACAGCTCTGTCTCACCCCTGACGTGTGTGTTCTGCTCAGCGGGCTCGTATGTGGCCCTCACGGTGTTGGGCCGACCCCCCGGATCCCCCCAGATCTCGCTATCAGAGGTAGACCTGGGTCTCACAGACCCCTTCATCACATCACCCAACTGCTACAACGCCTTGGAACGCACCTCCTCGCCATTAGCAGCATGGGTAAATGCCTCCACCACTTAATGTTGTTTTTCAATATATTGTATTCACGTGAATATAAGCACCCCCTTTTCCACAATTTTAGACACTCAAAACGTATATAGAGAGCTTATAATCGCTGGTTTCAAATGTGGTGTGCTTCTGTGTTGTGTCCTGTTTTCTATTCTTCTATAATGCTTCCAGAGGCAGACGTGTATCTAAGCTTTTATGACACTTAGCAGGGACAAAGTAACACTGGAAAAAGTCAGATTAAACTACAATAATTAATATTTGGACAGACACACCATATTTCATCCGATAAATCCTCGCTAACGGCTCGTGAGTCCGTAAGCACACATGGGAGCAGAAAGAAAACGGTTCAAAGCGAAGAACACTGGATTCGAACCCCTGGATAAAAACCCAATCAAAACGCTCTGTCTGCTGCATACGGCAAAACACTACTTCTGATATTTATGTCGGACAAAGACGCCGGTTTAGTCCGGCATGCAAAGGGTCTTGGAAGCCTCATAATTTGCTGGAGTGAGCCGCTAAGGAGGTGGAGATTGTAGGACTAGAATTCTATTCAAAATAGAATTCGGAAAACAATTTTGAGTTAAATTCAGCAGAATCGCACAAAATTGGATGGACTGTGCAGTATTTATAGTTGATTCCGTAATTTAGCTTATTTGTTGTAGTTTTTCCATATAACCAGCAACTACTAAAAAGTCCGCCAATCCAGATTAAGCGCTATGAATCAGAGACCACACGACTGATTAGTTCACCAATTGTAGCAATTTTTTTTTTGCTAAATTGTTCCCAATTAGACATATTTGAGCATATTATTCTGAAATTATATCTGTTGTTCCCCTATAATAGAATAGTTTTAATTACGCATCCTTATTGCACAATATTTGTGGTCGTCTTGTTTGATCATCTTTTGTATGATTGCTAATATTTGATGACATTTGTGGCTCACGTCTTACACCCCCGTGTCGTCACAGGAAGAGATCAGCGCTCCACACAACCAAAGATTGTCCAGGGAGCAGCAGAACACACAGGTTAGAATCCAAACTCGCCCAAAGTTTGACTTTGCGGAAAATTGCAGAACAGAAGACTGAGCTTGACGTATGTTCAGGCTTGACATGTTGATAAGAACGATGCTATTCATTTCCCAGCTCCTGCTGTCACTATTTGACAGGGTATTCATATACAGCGATGGTGTGAACAGAATGTGTGTTGTTGCTTAAGTGGATGGATGCAATGAGTGTAAAAGCGAAAAGCAACAGCATCTCAAACACGCTGGACCGGACAAAATTCTAAAGTAAATGAATTTGGTTTCCGAGATTAATTTGCCAGGTGACAAACTGCCAATCATCCCCAGTGGCCATCAGCGCTACCCACTGCAGCAGCTTCAGTCTCCACCCACTGTGTAGTAGCCCCTCCCACTGATGCTGATTGGCAGATTCTGTGACTTCTCGAATTGAGGTCACAAAGAGATTATCACATTTCTGTACATTGAGTCCACGTGCAGTTTTTTCAACAACCACGTTGCTTTTTTTGCAAACTTTTTCGAATTCTGAAAATGGCTTCATACATTTTCTTGGCAGTTTTTGCAAATCGCTCTCAACACAAGCAAAGCTTAGATTTAAATTGGCGTGTTCATACAAGTGCAATCATAAATCTCTATTATTTACTTGCATTACATCGATTGTTTTTGAATATAACTGTTTCTCCCCATTTTCATTATACAATATTGTTGTTTAAATTTGTTTTATTCACAGGGACAGAATGAAGAGCCCAGTAAACGACTGTGCGATGGACAGGAAGCCAAGCGGCAGGTTCCACCGCATCAGGGCCTGATCAACAGGGCGACACACGTAAGACCCGTTTCACTCAGTGATGCTCAGTTACGGTCATTTCCACACACAGTGCTGTTTTTTTTCACTCAAAAAGATCTTGATTTTTGAAAACTTGGCTTTTAAATGCAAACCATAGACTTTTAAAGTAATAACGTGTTAATTTAAGATTAGTAGGAATAACTTCTATAAATGTAAAAGTCTATTAAGTATATTTTACTTAAATAAATACATATTATATATTTTCTATAGCTTTATCCTTGACGTTATTAGAGTTTGTAATATGGTTTTTATTCACCCAAAATGTTTTCAAAAATGAACAGTTATTCCCCATATTAAAGTGAATAAAGTGAAGCCGTAGAAATTGATCAATGTTAAAGCGGTGATCCACTGAACTTGGCAAAGTGGCTTGTGCATTCTAGATTTGAGCAATTTTGCCATAAATACGGAGGTAGAGAGTAGAAAGAAATGGAGTGAAATTGTAAACGGTAAGGAATAAATGAATAGATATTAAACACATTTGCCATTTACCTCAAAACATGTTGGCAGAAGCTCCATCCATTTCACATTACATCCATCCTTCCTCGGGAGTTAAAGCCACGACCGGGATGTTTCTGGCTGTACCGATCGAGCTGCACGATAGCACGTCAAACACAAACAAACTCTGTTTTGAGACGATCTCATGAACGCGACTGCCTTTATTGACTGTAAATCCGTGATTTAGGACGGGAATCTCAGGAACAGTGAAGATAGATGCTCGGCGGATGAGGACCGGTGTAAGGGAGACTTCAGTCCTGTCGGGCTCTGGGGTGGAAGTCCAGGCACACCAGTAAGTCCGAGTAACAGAGTTTCTCCTGAATTAGCCGTCATTGCTTGGCTAATGATAATCCCCTCACAGACTTGCCGTCAGTTCTGCCTCGCCTCTCCCGACTTCAGCTGCTCCAGCCCGAAGAGCGCGGCCAGAGACAGCCTGAGCTCCTGCACGTCTCCAGAGGCCGAGGACGCTTCAGACCTGGTGAGAGACCCTCAGAACGTCTCCTACTGCACAATCACGTTCTAGAGCTCCACGATTAATCATGGTTTTGTTATCATGATGATGTTTGTATGATATAAGGGTAAAAAATGTGACTACAACAAAGGGAAAACTACACAGTTTGTTGCTGTAGTTGTCGGAGTCAGAGTGAACCAATGAAGTTTGAAATGCAATAAAATCCAATTTAAATATTTGGTGTAAATAGTTTCAATAAAAAACAGTACTGTTGTGGTTTGACATTTGTCTATCTGTTTGTCTGTCTCTCTTTCTGTCTTTTTCGTCGCTCTCTTGTCTGTTTCACTCTATATTCTCTCTGTCTGTTTGATTGTGGATGTTTTCTGAACAATGCATAGCTGTAAATTGTATTGTTTACAATTAATAAGATTTAACATTTTGATAAAATTATAATAAAATTTGATAAAATTGTGATTAACATTTTGCCTGTTATAATGATTAGTGCTGAGAATTGTTTCATACAATTAATGGATACACAGCGAATTATACATAATTTGTGTTTGTGTAACTTGTGTGTGATATAATAACCACACAGATCTTCTACACATCCAAAAATGTTTGAATCCCAAATTCCTGCACTTTTTCAGAAGTGCTACTGCAATTTTCCTTGCTTGGCGAAAACCAAGTTTATTTTTGTGTTGATGAATTGGTTGCAAAAACAGACTGAATATTCATGACTCTGTTTTAATATTTAGATTTTGATTGTTTGAGGAAAAGTTATTGAATTGAGTTTACAGGGTACAAAGATGCCCTTTAAACTTCGCCCCTAATATTCCATTGGCTGATATGCATAACAAAGCTATAAAAGTTCCTAGAGGAAACTAAAAACTAACGTGGAAGATCTTTCAAACTCCACACAACTCGCTCTCAAACTCAAAACCCTTTTCTTTTTATTCCAGGATTCTCGAGTCTCATCCATGGTTGCCAGCCCTCCGTACCGCCTGGGCTCTGAGATCATTGCTGCTGAAGATGACGACTTTGGCACTGAGCCCGAGCAGGTTTTTATCGTTCTTTTTTCTACTTTTTTTGCCTTTTTTCCCCACACAAACCTATTCCAATGGCCGTGTATGTGCTCAAGGGGAACGGCCACTGCAGCTGCTTCCAGAGCATCGACCTGCTCAAGTCTCGGCCTGCTCACCTCGCCGCCTTCCTGCACCACGTCATCTCCCAGTTTGACCCTGCGCCTCTGGTGAGTAAGACCTGCAATAACCGCTCGTCGGGATTTTTGGTGGGAAACGTGCAAAAATGTGTTCCTAACATAAACGTGTTTCTCGTGTAAACAGACTCGTAATGTTTTTCGTGAAGCACCACTTTCTCTGGCCTGCGCTTAAAAATAATTCTAGCCTCGATTCTGCCTATTTTTTCCACATATACACAGTTTTTTTGGATTCTAAGTCTTACAGTCCTGTTTTAAGTTTTTTTTTTACGTTTTTCAGTGCCTTATAGTTTGAGAAATATGGTATGTAAAGCGCAATAGCACTACAACAGACAGTGAGAGAAACCTAGTTCAGTTCATCAATGTCCACCGTAATGGGAGCATTAGGTAAAATGCAAAGTTTCAGTCAAGACAGGAAAACTATGTGGCGGATGCGTTAAGGAGTTGGATCTGCCACTCAGATTTGAATCCTGGTCTGGAAGATTCCACAATTGAGGGTCCTAGTGTAAGACACTGACACCCTGACAGACCCCTGACACCACCAGACTGCTCACTGCTACAGGTTTCTGTGTGTCACTTCACTGTGTGTGTTTTAAATGCAGGGTACAATTTTGATTTGGTCCTTAGTGGCCATATTGACAAACTCACTCACTTTTAAACGTATGGAACACCAAGAATATTGTTTTTCCTTGCAATTCTGCAGAACTTGCAATTCTGTCTTTATAACTTGCAATACTGAGAAAAAAAGTTCTTGTTTAGTTTTAGAAATTTTTTTTGTTGCGTACAACTGCGTTCAATACAAGTTAACCATACAAGTACTATACATTTTTAAGAAGTCTTTCACAGTAAACCTCGATAAGACTGAACTTATTGGCATCTGGTGTAACGTCGAGTTCTTTCCGTAACTACCAAAGCATCACTTAACTAATGTGTAAAATTTCAATTTGCGTTTATATTATTTATACTCAAATGATATATCTGACGTCTCTCCACAGCTCTGCTACCTGTACGCCGACCTTTATAAGCAGACCAACTCCAAAGAAATGCGCCGCATCTTCACAGACTTCCTGACGTTCTTCATCGACCGAGGGGCAGTAAGTGACGCTCTCTTGTCTGGTGTCTGTGGGCCCACCCAGGTCATCTGCACCTTTAGTCCCGAGACCCTCAGGGTCAGGACAGCACGCTACTGACAGCCGCGTATTGCTCGTAAACATGGCGTGAATGCGTCTGTGTAAGTGGGTGCATGTTCCCCTCCAGCAAACCTTGTTCTTTTACCACCATATGGATGAGTTGGATCTTAGAATCTGTGTTTGTCTCCCTCCGCAATTCTCTGCTGTTCATTTTCATTTTATCTCATATCTTATTTCATTTCAACTGTTTTTACTTAAGTTGAAAATACCATTTTTTTTTTTTTTTTTTTGTGTTTCCATTCAACAGAATTTGAAAGTGGCCGTTCCCGAATCCATCTCGTCCGAGCTCGGTAAGCACGAATCATCCTGGCATTTTACTGAAAGCGCAAAATTTGTTCTCGCTCTTGTCGTGTGTTGTTTTAGCAGATAGGATTTTTGTCTCCCGTCTTGACTTCAACCTGATCATCATTCCTAAGCCCCTCGGTGGGAAACCTGTAATTGCTCAGAGCGCGAATCCTGTTTAACATTCACGACGACACTGGCTGTAATTATGGATGTAGATGCTGAAGCGCTCGGCCACTCGGCCTGTGTGTCACGTCCAGATCAGGCTTGTGTGTGGAGACGACGCTAATTTGTGTTTGTGTTGAGTGATTCAGGGGTTTGAACCCGATGTTAAATGCTATTATGAAAATACCGTATTTGCTGGACTATAAGGCGCACAGAAAAGCTGATTGTTTATAATGGAACAACACTGTAAACGTATCGGTAATCGTAGCACGGAATTTCTTTGTTTTATGTTTTTCGGAATAGTTACGCAATTTAATACTTTAATTATCAAAGTAATTAAGTAATTTAATAGCAAATTAAATACCAATGTTTCCTACCATCTTAAAGGATGCAGCATCACTGATTGTGATGTTTTATCAGAGCGGCGGAGACCAGAGCTGATCCCGGAGGAACTACACCGGCAGTACATACACACCATGCAGGAAACTCTTCTTCAGGATGTGCAGAGGAACTTGGAGGACTTCCGGTGAGGATTCAGTGCAGTGTTGCTCACCACGACAGTAACACTGACAAACCTCTGCGTGCTGTGGTACAGGCAGAAGCGCAGTATGGGCCTGACACTGGCCGAGGTGGAGCTGTCGCGTCTGGACTCTGAGCACCTCGCCATCGAGAGAGAGCGATTGTACGCCGAAAACATCCTCACCAAGATTGACGACGTCCTGTGAGTCTCACACGATGCTTTTCTGGTGGCATAAACATGGAGTAAAAACACACACACTTTTTTTTTATTTTATTAAAAGCATATTTATATGAGAATTTCTTGGAATATTGAGCGACTCGTTACATTTCATAAATACCATTACAAACTAATATTTAATTTGAATGAATAATATTCATGTCATTAGACTTGTGTTTTGGCACATACATTTGTTTATAACATTTTTTTTTTTTTTTTTACTTTTTTGGTAGATGGATAGATATTCATAGCAATCTTGTAATCAAGTTTAAGTTAATTAAAAATCCAATGCAAAATTTGTTACTTAGTCCTATTAATATGACATTTGTATATGTGTATATCTATATTTATGTATGTATATGTGTTGTATTTAGATTTATTTGTTTTTATTATAATTGTATTCACTTGTATGTAATATTCATTTAATTCATATATCGAACTTTCCTGGACTATTTGCATACACCAGATTGTCAGAGGAAATCCATCTTACGCGTGTGTCTCTTTCAGGTTGACTTCACCGCCTTTGGAAGAAGAAAAATGGTGAGACGTCACTTTTGCATGTCCACCGTTAAACTTCATCCATACTAATCGACAGAAGCGCGTCAGGGCCGAGAGATTCCTCTGTGCAGGATTAGTGTGTGTGTGTGTGTTTGCATGTAGACATCCTGGAACGGCGGCGTGTTGACACTTGACACGGAAGCACGATGCTGCGGACCGGAGGAACTTGATGAGATTTCTAATCCTAATGCATTTCCAAGTCCTCATTTACTATAAAGCAGGCAAACGCTTTGAGATGGCATATGGGAGCTCCACGAGCCTGTATGATTTATGAATCACAAGACATATGCGAGAATATCGATGGCAACTTGAGCATGTGAGTTCCGTGACATATGGCACAAAAAGATGGTGGCGTGGAACAGACGGTGCGGCCGCACGGAGCCGACAGCGCTCGGCAGGCTCAACACGGCCCACGAGATTTCACTCTAAATTAAGATATGAAAGGACGGAGCTGCGCTCTAGTTACCGACACAAAAGGGAGGGAGAAAGTTCTAACCCGCTCTTGCCTTTCCCAGCAACACCATCCAGTACGTGATCTTCACCTACATGAAGCATCTGGGAGTTCGAGTGAAGGAGCAACGGAACTTGGAGTCTAAGCGAGTGCGACTTAACTTTCTGCCTTCCAAATTGAGGGTGTGTGAAATATTTCTGCTTTGGGTGTCATTATGACGTCTGTCTGTCTGTATCTGTATATCATTGTTTGTCGTTTTGTCCATTCCAGTCCGACTGTATTTGAATCTACTGTAATGACACGTGTAATGACATAGGCGGGTGAATGTTGGCAAATGCCGAGATTTGAGATTTGAGATTAGTTTAGAAGTAGTTGAGTAGTTAACTCTTTCAGCACTTTGAGATTCTGCAATGGAAAGTGCGTTAAAAATACAATGTATTCTTATTGAGCTTCTTGTTTTTGAAGCAGTCATCAATACCTAATGAATTATGAAAATATAATGAGTCCTGTATAATGAATTATACGGTGTCGGACACTTTTCATCCTGAGGTTTAATATCTGGACACAGACTAGACTCTCCATGACCTCAAAGTGCTAAAGTTAATTGTAAAGCTGGAATAAATCAACATTTAAAAAATCATAACTATATAATTTTAATGTATATGAAGATAAACATATAGTGTTTAAACTAAAAGTATACCTTTAGAAAAATTATATTTTAGTCATTTTAACTATTCTCATAAGTCATATTTCTATTCTCAGCACCATCTCGTTTTTATTTTTAGTTGAAGACGTCAGCATTTTTCTGTTCAGGCTCTGTGTTAGGTTATTTTAAGAACATTTATCTCAGCTTTTTTTCCTCAGCAGAACTAACCCTAACTACCCTAAGGACTGTTGTTTTATCCTTCCTGAACAGAAAAGCAAAACGGAGAAGGAAGGAGGGGAGGGGCTGAAAAGGCCTCGCTTCCCCATCCGGGTGCCGCCGCGCTGGCCCAGCCGAGCCGATTCAGTCTCATGTAAGTTCATAGTCACAGAGACATGTAGTGTTGGAATACACTTCTGGTCGCAGAGCGTCTTGGGAGCGAAACGAGCCGCATCTGAACTCGGGTACATCACAGGACTCTGGTTTAGTTCGCCTGAGGTGTAAACGCAAACCATCTCTGTCATAAAGCAGCACTCAGGGTGCATTTGGAGAGTCTGGCTACATTCGACAAGACTGAACCGATTCAGATCTGGACTTATGTTCTATCGCTAGTTTTGGAGAACTTTGTGACCTAAAGTTCAGGATTCTTACGGGGGCTTGAGATCCTTGCAAATGCTTGACAATTTCATAATACTTATTTCACAACAAACAAATACAGTGTTACTCCTACTTACGAAATTAATCCGTGCCGACAACAGTTTCATAAGACATAAATTTCATAAATTGGGACGCAATTTACATGTAAATGACCTAAGTTCCATGCCTCTGTAAATTCAGACTTTTTATACATTTTATACTATGATACAATGTTGTAATAACTGTAATTATTACTGATACATAACAGAAAATCTGTTAAATTACAGTACAAAAAAAATACCCAAAATTTGGACTCTTGAAATCTTGAACAATAAAGCTGAGTCGTTCATGCATTCTGTTAGTCTGTTTTATATTGAATGTACAGAAATTACTATAGACAGTCTACTAGACAGACACTTTACCAATTTCTTTTACAAAGCACATATTGGTTTTTGTTTGTTGATGCATATGATCTCTTTAAATGGAATTAAAATGACAAAGTTTCATTTTGGTTGTATTCAGGCCGAGCTTTAAATAGTTTTTTAACTGCATGGTGCTGGAAAAGCTTGAACATGGACCGTGAAAGTGCTTAAAAAGTTCTTGAATTTGACTTTTCAGAATCTGTAGGAACCCAGTAGGTTCTAATCCCAGTCCAGTAGGTTCCACAGCTCGGTCCGTAAGTCTCTTTGTGTCAAAGCCAAATAAACGTAAAGTTTCTCTGCACACTTTATATCAAAAGTTGACCGTACAAACTTGCTGATCACTTCCAGCTTGCGATTTTTCTGTCCAATGAACGAATGACCTTCGCGCACATGTGGTTTTGTTTACGATTCTCAGTTCGCTTGCAAACCCCCCCCCCCCCCAAAAAAAGAAATTCATTTGCTATTATTTGAGTCTCAAAAATGATCTGAACTTCACCTCACTATAGTACTAAACAATCACAACCAAATCTACATGCATATTGCAGAATGTTGTACGCGGTTCATACACACACAAAGCAGTTCACACACGCACACACATGCACACACACACACAAATTGGGTGACAACAAAGTAGGGCTGCACGATTTTGAGAAAAAACCTAATTGCGATTTTTCTGAAAAATATTGCGA
>MU204307.1:4044281-4066046 GCA_017309775.1 Paedocypris sp. Pulau Singkep | reverse complement strand
TTTCGATGCGATTTTCGGTTTTTGCACTTTAAAGTGCAAAACTAAAATTATGAATAAAATATATTGTTACTTTTACAACACAGTTAAATAAACTACATACAAAGTGATTGAAGTGATGAGATTGTTTGATGGTTCGTTATTCATAAATACAGTACCTCAACCTAAATACCAAAGAATCAGAATGGAAAACCATTTAGTCGTTTGTTTTTTTATATTAACAGTCTGAAACACAAAAAAATAAAAAATTATCTCTTATTTGAAATTAAACCAGACAATGTTGTCACATGCAGAAAATGGAAAAAGTGAACAATCCTTAATAAAACACATTTTAAAATACCTCTCTTACTGTGAATTAGAAAAAAAAAATCTAGTGCAATTTACTGGCATTTAGTAAACATATAACTTGCATTGCACATTTCACTGGCACCAATAAAATGCTCAGATGGCATGTAATAAAAAGGCAAAATGGAAAATACACGACTTAAAACATTGTAAAAACAATCACCAAACATAAAACATGAGTATGATATTATTATTAATATCATTACTAATATTAGTGTGATTTTTAAGACGCTGGTATAAATGAGGTGTTTCCACTAGATCTGGCCAAGCACGTCGACACATTTTACACTCGTCAGTCTTTTGCTCCACGTCGTTGTTCGCGAAACCAAAAAAAGTTACACAGTTCTTATTGAGCAAGAGCTCTGCCGCTTCCGCGACCGTTACCGTTACCGAAGTGCCTTCGCTCACTGCTGCGTGCGCCGTTGGCTGTTCAACAGTAATGAGTCGCACGTGCATGTTTGCCGCCGCATAAAACCTTGTTTTGTTGTCATTTCTGGTTGGTCAGCAAGCCAGTATCGGGAGATTTGACCATTTTGATTGGATAATAGGCGTGTCACTCAAACGTCAGAGGCGGGGTAAAAAACCGCAAGCTCCTGCGGTTATGAAATCGTGGGAGTTAAAACCGCGATGTCGGTTCGATTAAGGTTAATCGTGCAGCCCTAGTTCCAAGCCTCTGTAAATTCAGACTTTTTATACATTTTATACTATGATACAATGTTGTAATAACTGTAATTATTACTGATACATAACAGAAAATCTGTTAAATTACAGTACAAAAAAATACCCAAAATTTGCACTCTTGAAAACTTGAACAATAAAGCTGAGTCGTTCATGCATTCTGTTCGTCTGTTTTATATTGAATGTACAGAAATTACTATAGACGGTCTACTAGACAGACACCGACACTTTACCAATTTCTTTTACTAAGCACAGATTGGTTTTTGTTTGTTGATGCATATGATCTCTTTAAATGGAATTAAAATGACAAAGTTTCACTTTGGTTGTATTCAGGCCGAGCTTTAAATAGTTTTTTAACTGCATGGTGCTGGAAAAGCTTGAACATGGAACCGTGAAAGTGCTTGAAAAGTTCTTTGAATTTGACTTTTCAGAATCTGTAGGAACCCAGTAGGTTCTAATCCCAGTCCAGTAGGTTCCACAGCTCGGTCCGTAAGTCTCTTTGTGTCAAAGCCAAATAAACGTAAAGTTTCTCTGCACACTTTATATCAAAAGTTCTCCGTACAAACTTGCTGATCACTTCCAGCTTGCGATTTTTCTGTCCAATGAACGAATGACCTTCGCGCACATGTGGTTTTGTTTACGATTCTCAGTTCGCTTGCAAAAAAGGCCGTGTGAAAGCCAACCGCACCAAAGCAGAAAAATAAACGGTGTTTGGTCCAGACCAAAGCAAGCAACAATCCATCCGTCGTTCCCAGAGCGGAAGCACACTAGAACCAACCGAGCGGAATATGTGTGGCCGCTCGCTGTTGTTTTTAAAACTCCAAAGCGCCTCGTAACTATCCGCAGTCCCGCTGTCTGTCATCCCGCAGTTCCTCCTCATTTCCCAAAGACTTGCGTTTTACACTCTTCCCCTCTGGATGATTGCCAGCTCACTGATGCCGACTCTTGTTTGCTGTTTGAACAGCTGGGAGAAGCGATATCAAGCAAAGGCCTCAGAAGCAGATGTCCCAGCCAGCGATGGGGGGCTCGGAGCTGCTGGAAGGTGGACGTCTGCGGGGCAGTCAGTCGAGCGAAGGGTCCGATCTCCTGCAGAGCCCGGCACTGGCGTCCCCCTCTTTCAGCCCCTCCAACAGCTCACCATCAGAACCTTCCGGCAAAGACGACTTCAGTGAGTAATTCTGCGCGTGTGTGTGTGTGTGTGTGATGGAGCCTACGCTGGGCCGCTGAGATTACGGCTTCTGTATCTGCAGACATGAGTCCATCTGCAGTAGTTCCGCGGATCAGCGATGGGCTGCAGGCTGGAGATGTTCTGGAAAGCATCTACCCACCTTGTGACTACCTCCCCTACAGCCTGGACCAGCTAGAAGAAGATAGAGACGGAGACAGGTGGCTGTGCTGCTAATTATTACATTGTTATAGCCGTAATTCATCCTGTGGTTACACTTCCTGCTTCCTGCATTTCAAACGTTGCCTGGATTAAATGTCACGTTGAAGATTGTGTTGTCATTAAAGTGGAAACAGAGTTAGAGACAGTAAATCAAGTTAGAAGGTAGAAACAGTAAATCAAATGTTTGCTGGAAAATATTTTTTAGGTAAAGAAAAATGTGTGTGTGTTTGTGTATTGCTGATAAGATAAGATTCTGAAATGCTTCGTTACTCAAAATTTGTTTTCCATTTATTTGAATTAAATAATAGTTTCAATCCTAATTAAGTTTTAATCTTATTTTTTATTACAGTGTGAGTTATTTTGTAATTCTATTATTTGTTATTAATATTTACAATACTATGAGTTATTATTCTATGAAATACGGTATTTGTTTATTTTGACAATGCTGTTCTTTAAATTGAATGTACTTTTTATTTTGAATTTAACTTTTTTGTTATTGTTTTTTTTTTTTTTTATGATTGATAAGTTTAGAATCACATTTCAAATGTTGCATATGTGCTTGCTCACTGGCTTTGTCTTTGTGATAGTCATAGTGATAATCATAGACATTTACTTAACACCAACAATCCAGACGATTAAATGAATAAAAAGCAACAATTCTCTTACATATTCACAAGTGCGCTTTGAGACAGTTAAAACTCTGAAAAGTGCCTTACAAATGCTCAGAACTTGAACTTAAGCGATTCAAATGCAATTCATACTTGTACATGCCTTGTAGAATAAGTAGTTCATTTTCTTTTTGCTTTCTTTCTGGAATAAATGATATTTGCAGCCCTCCTTTTTTCCCCACAGCCGGTTAGATCAAAGCTTCATCAACTTTTCTAAGAGAAATGAAGAATCGTGTGTGTTTTGTTTTACAGACTTCAGGAGGGAGGAACGCCCAAGCTCGGCAGAAGGTACTGGATCTCCAAGTAGCCATGTTCTAATCTTATGGATAGGGAAATATTAAATCCTTTCTGATTGGCTGAATTGCACATTTCCCCACTGGGATTGTCTGTGTATTTTTGTCTACCTGTCTCTGTCTTGTATTTGTCTGTCTTGTCTGCCTGCCTGCTCTCTCTCTCTCTCTACCTATCTCTCTCTCTTTCTCTCTATCTCTCTCTCTCTCTCTCCCTCTCCTATCTGTCTGCCAGCCTATCTTTCTCACCTATCTGTCTGCCTGCCTGTCTGTCTTGTCTACCTATCTTGTCCCTCTTCTGGTCTCTCTATCTGGTCCTGCTATCTGTCTGTCTGCCTGCCTGTCTGTCCTTGTATCTGTCCGTCTGTTTATCTATCTATCTATCCATTAATCTATTTTTCCACACCATTTGTGTGTGTGTGTGTGTGTGTGTGTGTGTGTGTGCATGTGCGTGCGAGCGACCTATAAGTCAGTCTGTCTCATATTCTTAATTTTTCATCCTGTCTGTCAATCAATCAATTCCTCCCCATGATCCTAACAGTGCATCCTGTCTGTCTATTTATTGATTGATTTGTCTCTGTCTGTCCTTCTATCTATTCCTCTCCATGTTTTTTCATGTCAGTTTGTCTATCTATTCATTCACTTCCTGTCTGCCTGTCTGCCTGTCTGTCTGTCTGTCCACTCATCCACACAAAGAACGGCGAAGGAGAATGAACTCTGGCTGTCTCGTCTCTCACAGATGCGAGGAGAGTGAAGACGATCAAGGGAGTGATGTTTACTCTGATGTGGATCCTCCAAACTGGCAGCAGCTGGTGGGCCGGGATGTTCTTGCGGGCCTGACGCCCCTGGAGATCAAGAGACAAGAAGTCATTAATGGTATGTTTGCCGTCCGCCTGGACGAATGGAGCAGGTGCGTTTCAGACCTGACGCTCTCCGCTTTCCACAGAACTCTTCTACACGGAGCGAGCCCACGTGCGCATGCTGAGGGTCCTGGACAGCGTCTTCTACCAGAAGCTCACGCGAGACAACATACTGCCCCCTGCTGACATCAAGAACATATTCACCAACTTGGATGAAATCAGCCAGCTCCACTGTAAGCCACACATCCGTTGTAGAAGTTCTGCTCGGAAGCTTCATCGTCTCTCCTGGTCTGTCAATTCGCAGTGAGGATCGCAGATCACATGACCGGGATACGCAAGAAGAACGAGTCATCGGTTATTGATCGTATTGGGGATGAGCTGCTCTCCTGGGTGAGAGCTTTAGTGATGGATCTTCTCGGGCAGGCTGGCTCTGTCTGGCTTTCTGATTTGTGTTGTGCTTTGTCTTTCCAGTTCAGCGGCGGAGAAGGAGAGAAGATCAAGCAAGCCGTGGGCACCTTCTGCAGTAACCAGCCCTTCGCGCTGGAGCTCATCAAATCCCGGCAGAAGAAGGACCAGCGATTCACTTCCTTCATGCAGGTGCGCTGTCGAGAGCGGAGGCTTGTGTCATTTGCTCGTGCATCCGCATATTTTATTTTGGATAGTCCAGGGGACGGGCATTTGTTCTGTTTTGTTTTGTTTTTTTCCCGAGGTCCACATGAGAAAAAGTGGAGAGCCGGACTAAAAAAAATAAGTCAATGAATTGGATTAATAAATATTTCATACGTTGTGTGTCTTTAAATACGTGTAAAAAAAAAAACAAACAAACAAATTTCAATATAAAAATAGAGCAGCAGTTGTGGGGTTTGGGCCTTATTTATTCTAGATATGAAATATTTAATAATAATAATATTGAAAATTTATTTATTTTTTTTTAATTCAGTATTGTTGTCGTTACTGTTGTTTTAAGTCGCTATAGCTAATTTTATGTTGTTATTATAACATATTCTAACCCGTATTATAACACCATATGCGAATGGTTTGGTTATGATCTTGCATTTTTATCGTGGTTGTTCTATTAAAACCATTTTATTGCAAATAATTATATGGATCATAGTTAAAAGACTATTATTATTAAGAATTATTCCATTCAAGAATAAACATTAATTAATTAAGTTAATGAGACAAAGGTCTAATATTTAATGATACTGTATTGGTCATCAATAATTGTTTTTTGAGAATACAAATAATATTTTTCAGTTTACTTGTATTTTTTACATGTGTAAACTGCTAAGTAACAATGTAGAAAGAAGAAAGAGCAATATTTTTTATATAAAATTTGGAACACTGTTGTATTTTGATAATAACCTTTTAAAGAAAAGATAAATGAACGTGCAATACATCAAAGTTCAAAAGACAACTTTAAGTTATAATAGTAATATTATTACTATAACATTAATGTATGATTCCAATGCTGGACGATTGGAAAATCATTTCACTCCATGTTGTGCCATGTAGAATGTGAATGTGACAAATAAAAAATTCAATTTGAATTTAAAAATGGAATTTTTGGGGTTTAATAATAATACAGAGATAATAATACGAGACCTTCTGTAAGGTCAGTCGTAGACTCACACTACCTACTGTGCCACCATGCTGCCTGGATTTTTTGTATTTTTATTTATTAATAGGATTCCCATTTTCACACAAAAGATAATCCATGTTCCCACTAGCACACAGTGTTCAGTGCTGGAGTATCTGCTCTGGATTATCCCCTTCTTGAAAAGTTCTGATACGTTCTCACGACACCAGGGTCGACTTAATCAAAGCAGCGCCCGATAGATTAGCCCTGGTTTTGCATACATCACACTTCCTGTCATTTCTGCACCAGGAAGCCGAGAGCAACCGACTGTGTCGAAGGCTTCAGCTGAAAGACATCATCCCTGCGGAGATGCAGAGGTTCACCAAATACCCGCTTCTGATGGACAGCATCGCCAAGTACACGGGTGCGTCTGCGGATTACGACCTTCTGACCAGGCTTTTTTTTTCTGTAGTAGAGTGTAATGTTCACATTCCATCTCGTCTTCGCAGATGAATCCGAGGAGAAGGAGAAAGTGAGAAAAGCCGCCGAATGTTGTCGAGAGATCCTCAACCACGTCAACCAGTCAGTGAAGGAATCAGAGAATAAACAAGTGAGCGGGAGATCACCAGACATTATAGCCTCAGGTCTGCTGAAGGGGGGATGCGGCGGGAAATCACAGCTTAATGATTGTCAGGGCCTGTCAAGGAGGCTGAAGACCCTCTTACATCAGAAAACGCTCTTCGATGATTTATAGCGAGACGGCGGCTTGCTTGTATTGTAGGTGATGCATGGCAAGTGCTGCTTCATTAATGGAGTCTTTTTTTTTCCTCTCCAGCGGCTTGAAGACTATCAGAGACGGCTGGACCTCTCTTCCCTGAAGCAGAGCGAGAATCCCATGATTCTGGAGCTTAAGGTCCGTCTGTCTCGCGGCTCGTCATTCACAGATAAACTTTACTTTAGGGATTGAGTTCAGAATGCCCGTCGGATTCCTGTTCTTGGGATTAGGTCCAATTCTGATGCTTCCTGAACGACCCCACGGGTCCTTACGACATTTAGGATGGGAAAAATAGGATGGACTTTGGAGATTTATGTTTTAGAAGTTCCCAGTAGAAGTGAATGAAAAGTTGCGAATTCAGTGAGAGAAAATTGTTAAACGTGCTTTATTCACACTTCCAATCGTCCGTTGTGCGGTGCCGATCACAGCATCAGTGGTCCAGAAAAGTCTTCCAGTTCACTGGAATGTCGAGGGAATGTCAATCGGTTGGTCGTTTTGAAGAACATCCAATGGACCAATTCAATCTAACATTAGTTCCTGTTTTTAAGTGAAGCTTTATGAGATTTACTTTTCAATTGTAAATTAGATTACACATTCGTAATAATTGGTGGGCAGCGTGGTGGCACTTGCCTTGGTTTCCTTTGTGTCTCCGGATTCTTCCCAGCATTCAAAAACATGCAGGAGAATCGGGTGAGTGTACTGCTCTGTGATTGGTTGATCGGCTAATCCAGGGAGTGTCTCAGGGTTGCTGGGATCGGTGTCTTCTACCCTTGATTCAGGGATGGAAAAGTTTTTAAAAAGCATGGTTATTATTTATTTGTAGTAACATTTACCATCATGAGTTTTAACATTTAAAAAGATTAATTTCTTTTTACTTTGAACAATGTCTTTGACGCACTGTTTTACAGAACCTGGACCTCACTAAGCGGAAGATGGTCCACGAGGGTCCGCTTTCCTGGAAAATCAACAGGGACAAATCCATCGGTATGTTGCTGTTCCCAGACTTCTGGGCGAGCTTTTCTGTTGCTCAGGAGATGAACCCGAGCTGTGTTTGTGTCAGAACTGTACACGCTGCTGCTGGAGGACATCCTGGTGCTTCTGCAGAAACAGGACGAGCGTCTCATCCTCCGCTGTCACAGCAAGAACCTCGCAGGAACTGCTGACACCAAACACATTTTCAGCCCCATCATCAAGCTCAGCACTGTGCTGGTGCGCTCGGTGGCGACAGGTGAGTCTTCACTCGCCTCCATCTTCGTACAGTGGAACCCTGACTCACAAAATTATTCCGTGCCGAGAGCCGTTTTGTTGAAACTTTGTTTGCTGAGCCGCATTTTACATGTAATCCATCTAGATACAAAATATTGGTAATGTTAAAAAAAAAAAAAAAAGTAAAAAAAGAACATTACATATCAGTTGTTTAGTTTGCCTTTTGGCAGGTGCTTATAAAGGTACAGTATATAATGATTCAGTGGATAGTCTCATATGAGCGTCATCCTAAAACTGTCAAACACATGAGTATCTCTAAATTCTAACTTAAATACGTTTCAAAACAAGCCCAGTGTGTGTGTGTGTGTGTGTGTGTGTGTCTTTCTCGCTCAGTCTCCCATTCCCTCACTGCACGCGTTTTCAATCGTGTTGCCAGATTGGTACTTTTTCTTGTGGGTTCTGGTGGTTTTTCGAATGACTCCTGTGCTGAGAAAAACGTGGCTCTATCTGGCAACACTGTCATACAGAAACGCTGTTCAGAAACAAGACATCATTTTTGAATATTTTGTACAGTACCGTGTTAATTTTGACTACGATTTTTAATTAAGTTTTAGTCATAGTCTTTTGACCAAGTTTTTTTTTGTCTTATTTTATTCGACTAAATACCACAGCATTTTCTAAGACGCTCCTTTCGTATATCGAAAAGATTTTGTCACTCATTTTTTCATTTTTTTTCTGAGTCACGTTTTATAACCAAAAAATGTCGTTAGCAAAGATGTTTGTCGGTGTATCACAGTTTTTGGATTCTTACTGGTTTCTCCTTCCAACAGATAACCGGTCTTTTTTTGTGATTTCAATGTCGGAAAACAGAGCTCAGATTTATGAGCTGATGGCCCAGACTGTGTTTGAGCAGAGAACGTAAGTGTTTTGCTTTTATTTGCTTCATCAGGTTTTGGATTATTGTGTATTGTGCCATTATGAAGATCATTTTGTGCTTTGTTTTTTATCAGATGGCAAAGGCAGATCACTCAGAGAGCTGATGTGATGAAGGGCAAAGTCCTCACGGTCATTCCTTTGCCTCAGCATGAGTGAGTTTATGTCCCGTGATGTCACTACATGCAGCTTCGCCATTGTACAAATCCACATCCTGTGTTGTAGAGGCGACCGAGACAGCGTGGATCTGAGCAAGTTCAGCAAAGGCTCTGAGCGGATCTCAACAGGAAGCATCCAGTCCTCAGGTAGCCATCCTCTTCTCCCGTTTCCCCAAGTTAGGCCTGTTCCAAATACAAGACCTAGGGGAATTTAACTCACCTAAATCACAAGGTGCAATATTAATACACAAATATTTTGTCTAAATAAAGGCATTTTCATATCATTTTCATTAAATATTATTTCTTTCTGGAATGTATTCATGACCATTGGCACCACTTTGATAAAATCATACCAATTCAATATATTATTATTAAATATCAAGCTATATATAAATATTTAAAAAAATCACCAATCCCAGTGTCCTGTTAAATAATCTTTGATGCGAAGCCCCTCTACACCTTATGGAACCCAAACAAACAATAAAACATGGTGGTTTTCAAAGCGAGTGGAAGCGTCTCTCCATCCAGCATCGTTTCCTTTCATCATGTGTCCTCAGAGAAGGAAAGCGTGTTCTCCCCGACCGCAGCCTTGCCAGACGGTGTGCCGGACTCGAACCAGGGGGAAGAGGAGCAGGGGACCAGCACTGGCCTGGACGGAGCGTATCTCGAGGCCGAAATCCCCAACGGCAAGGACCCAGAATCCCCCTCATGCTCTTATAAAGCAGACGAGGCTCTCAAAACCTGTAAGTTGTTGGATTGAAATAAATGGAGTAAATAAGCCTCATTTCCTCTTTCAGTCCGTTGACTTGACATGATTTCATCCACAATTGAAAACAAGATTATGGTTTAATCTTCATCCAATGCTTTAGTTTTACATTTCCGTTGTCTGCCACTTACAAGCACGGTTGTATTGATTATAAATGGCAGGCGGATTATAAAATGTGTTTTCTTTACTTTTGAAATCTACATTGAATGTGAATGTCGTGTAACTTTGCTTCCTGAAGAGGTTCATTTAGCTGAAAATAAATAATTGAACTCATCGACATTTGAATCGGCAGATTAAACTCCGAGTGTCATTTCACCGCGTCCAGTTCACTTCCACTCTGTCTGAGTGATTTGCTTTTTACGTCAAGTGTTTATTAGCATATCTTGACATCTACATGGAAAAAGATAATTAATCTCCAAAAATAAAGACTGATTCGATCATGTAAACATGTTTAGTCTTATCAGAGACTCTCGTGGGAATCTCGTCATTGTCAACATTTTTATTTATAAAAACGACTGTTGAAAATGAGACTATGCTAATCTCAACTCCATTTCAGAATAATTCTCAAACATTCACATACTGTCGCAACAAAGGCAACTTGATTGTTTCTTTGTATTCTTTTTCCTAATCATTCTGTGGAAAATTGCATCCATCTCATCCTGTGAAAATTCATGTTTTTTGACTTCATGATTTTAGATCCCAAAATACTACAAATAAATTTTAACAAGCATCCTCCCACACTCATTAAACACTTGTCAAGACTGAAAAGTTGGGAATCAAGTCGTATTAGCAGTATAATGTCATCTTTTTTGGTTTGTTTGTGTAAACTTTATTTAAATGCTACTTTTGTCCGTTCAATAAAAAAATCCTCATTCAAAAACGGGGGTCTACCATATTCTTAAATGATGGGTTTTAATTGTGAGTCAGTGAGTGGTCCCCTCTGAAAATGTTTTTTTGGCTGTTGTTTCCAGTGGCGGCGCTGAAGCAGGTTCTGGTGACTCAGCTGATGGCTCAGGACGAGGGCGAGCGACTGACCCGCTCAGCAGGCAGCCGGCTCCTCAGGACCACCTCTCTCCGCACTCCAGTAGAGCACAGCTCCACCAGAGCTCAGGACTACACCGCAGGAGACACGGGCTTCTACGAGTGCCCGGAGGACTGTGGTGTGTTGTAGGGTCTGGAAGAAGAAGAAGCCGAGGCTGAAGTGTAACGGCGGCTTTGTCTCTCAGCAGCTTACCTGGTCCTGGAAGGGTTCGGAGGATCTGGCGAAAGCAGCACCGATGACGACGTTCAGGTCCGGAGGAAAGAGCACAGTCTGGCTCATAGCTGTGCCGCCGACTCGGGCATCAGCCTCAAGTTCTCCTCGCCTTCCTCGGGCAGCACGTCTCGCCTCAGCAGACAGGTCCTCTGCCATCTGCGCAGCCTGCAGGCCAACCTCAACCATCTCAGGGTGGGTGCCATGGCGCTTCCTTGTGTCATTGTGGGGAATTATAGACCATCACTGTGAACATCTGGATTTGCAAAATCAGGCTACATTGTAGAGCTGCACAATTCTGGATGAAATGAGAATCACTGGTTTTTTTCTCCATTCAAGATAACAATTCTGTATATATATATATATATATATATATATATATATATATATATATATATATATATATTTTTTTTTTTTTTTTATTGTATATATTTAACCCTGAAAATAAGGTTCACACACAGCAATATAATAACACATATTACTCTTAAATTTAAATTTAAATAAATAGAATGAAAAAAAAAAATCACTTAAACAGAATAAAACATACCAAGGTACAGTATTATGTACAGTTGAGGACAAAATGATTAGCTCTGTTGAATTGCACTTTTGAAATACTTATCAAACAATGATTATTTTGTAGGGGGGTTAATAGTTTTGTCCTCAACAGTAGATGTTTGCTGTATGTGGTTTGCTGAGTGTCTTCTGGTTTGAAACTGCAGTAAACACACACACCCTTTAGAATAAAATGCTTTTCTAGGTATTAAAATATAGAAGTTGACGGCAGACTTACGTTATTGTTGTGTTTCCTCGCTCATTCTCCCTGTTTTTCTGTTTTGTTTTGTTTTTTAACTCGACTGGCGTCATCACCCCAAAATATGACAGAAAAAATGCAAAATCATCTTTCCTTTATAATATTTAAATGATTGCGTATGGCGGAGTTTCTCCCTGATTCGTGCACAAGCTCACAGAGACCGCTTGATGGAGGTAATAGAGTTTGGCAGAATCGTATAAATGCTGGATTAAGATCGCATGGAGGGTAAAATCGAGATAGCAATGTTTTTTTCTTTTACTATTAATTGTGCATCTCTACCACATTGCTAACAATATTTGCATAGTCAGTGATGCCTCGTCTTACGAAAGACTGTACTAACAAAAGATTTGAGATTTTTGAAACGCATCTTTGAGAAAATATCGTGTCATTGCGAAATAGTTTCACAATACGACAGGCCAAATGTTGTAGCGACAAGATTAAGCAGTTGTTAAATCTTAAGCCACGTTAATAAACAAAAAAACACTTGCTACTGATATCTTGTTTCCGGAATTTGACGCGTCACCATATTTAAAAGCTAGCAACATTTAGAATTTACCAGCGTAGCAAACTCACCCCGAGAAACGAAAACAACGACTTTAATAAAGATACAATCAGTGGATGCAATCCCAGGAGCAGGTGATAAAAACTGAACCGAGATTAGATAACAGCTGAAATTAATCATTTAAAAATGCCAGCTGAAACGAATTGAAGGCGAACTTTGAACCTTAGTAAGCATTTCAAAATAAGAGTTTGTTTTATAAATTGTTCTATAAACCGTTTTATAAATACCTGCCGAAGGGCAAACAAAACAACTGTTATGTAACATGCTTTTTATTATGTTTATTACTAATATTTTATCGTTTATAAAAATATTTTATCTGAATTTACGGGCTCTGGGCTCTGAAATTGAGGTACGGATTAGTGCATTTACATGCTAAGTGAAAATGTCTCACTTTACAAATTTTTCATCTTATGAAACAGCTCTCAGCACTAATTTATTTTGTAAGTTGAGGAACCACTGTACTTCCATGTGCAGCAGCAAATTGATTTACGTGGATTATGTTTTTCAGGAGATGGAAACCAAGTATTATAATCTTCTGCGCCAAAGGCCAGTCGGGTCGTCCGCAGAAAACCACGAGAGCCGAGGTAAGACCACCAGCGCTAGTGTAATCCCACTTCCCCAATCATTCCTCCCGTCTCCCTCCCGCAGATAAGAAATAGAGAGTTGGGCGAGCCTGTCTTCCTCACTGCTGAACACCTCCACCAAAACCAGCGGAACATTCCGGCAATATCGCCACTCATCAACCACAGATGGAGGGTTTCCGCAAACACGGGCGCTCTCATCCTTCAAGAGGAAAGACTTTACTGTACAGAGCTGCGTTTGGAAAATATATATGTACAAATACCAGTGCAGAAAAGGATTTTTTTAAACTAATGTATGTTGTTTTTTTTTTTTTTTTTTATCCTAAGATGTATTTATTTTTTTTCGTTCTAGTGTTTCTGTTTTTTTTTCTTTTTTTGTTCATGTCTCTTGCATGCTTTCGGCTGATCAAACTCTTAAGCTGTCTGAGGCCGTGGGCTCAGGGCGAACGCTTCAGGCTCCAGTCTCGACCCCCACAAACCTGCGCCGTAAATAAAGAGAAGTCTTGGCTCAAGGCCTCCATCCTCCTGACATTCCTCCCCGAGACCTGGACTGATTCATTCGCCCCGGAGACTCCTGTGCTGAGATGAGGAGGAGATGGACTGAAGCTAAATGTGATGATGACTGTAAGAAGGAGAATTTAGGACCATCGAGGTGAAAAAGTGATGCAAAACCTGGAAATAAAGAGGCGATGTTAAAGCTTGTGTTTGCTGTTCAACAGTGTCTTTGAAAAGTGCAGGTTTATTTATTATTCTGTAGGGTGTTTTTTTTTCTGGAGCTGGTCATACTTGATAAAAAAAAAATCTCAAAAATCTTTTCTCAAAAATACCCAAAGCTGTAATTGGTGAAGCAGACGTGGATGGGGAGGATAAATTCACATTCATAAACGATCAACAAAATACATAAATAATCAAGGTAACTCGAGGTCAAATGTTATTGGAGGACAAGTTTTGGGCAAAAAGAGCCGGAATGCAAAACACCTAATCTGTTCAAAGCAACGTACTGAAACACAGACAACTTCTAGTGGAATTTAAAATGAGGGGAAATGAGCTCCAAAATTAAATATTCACCCAAGAGTAAAATCCAATTAAGACAGTCTGAGAATAAAACGTTGAGTGTTCTTCACTATGGTCCACATTCAGGAGCAAGAAAAACCCGCTGGTCTCCTCAAACCAACAACTAGCGTATATTATTTATCAGCAGACAAAAAGGAAACATTCATTGACTGTGTTTTCCGAGAATCGTCTTATAAAGACCTTTCCGCTTGCGTTGATAAGTGTGACGGCGCCTGTGGCTGTTCCGTCGGCGGCCAGTAGGGGGCAGTAGTGGTCGCGTCTGTGGCCACTGGCTGTCGGGTTCCACTTTTGCGCTTCAAACGAATCTTCCTCGGCCCGTAACGGTGCGGCGCGTCTCCCCGGGTGATGCAGCCAGTCACTTGTGAAGAAAAATAAATGAAAAAGCAAATCCTTCCGTAACCGTGTCAGTAAACGGAAGTTACTCATTGAGCTCTCGTGCTTTCGTACTCTGCCCCCCCCCCCCTCCGACTAATTTGTGAACGTGAAATCACGAGCAAATCGAGGAATATATTCACGTTTTTGCTGCAAACGAAGTTAATAAAGTAACATACGGAATCACAGCAGCATAACTGAACTCGGCTTCTCTTAAAGGTTCGATCTTTTTCATTGTTTTGGAGTAATTGAACGAAAGCAAAAATGACGATCTCAAGATGTTAATCTTAAACCTTCTTTTCACAGCTTTTTGACAGGAACTCAACAACGACTACAAAACAACGTAAATTACTTTGATTTTTATGTCTCCATGCAAACAGTAAGTGTAAGTGTGGACATTAGGTGAAAGTGGGGCCTTTTGCTAGGTTTTTACTTTGAACGTCACAGATGCGTGTGTGTGTGTGTGTGTGTGTGTGTGTGTGTTGACATTGAAGTAAAAGTGGAGCCGTATGCTAGGTTTTTACTTTGGACATCACTGTTATACATGCGTGTTTGTGTGTGTGTGTGTGTGTGTGTGTGTGTGTGTGTGTGTGTGTGTAAACATTGAAGTGAAAGTGGGGCCCGTGTGCCAGGCTTTTACTTTGAACCTCACTAATATACATGTGTGTGTGCGTTTTGAAACTCCTGGTGTTTTTGCGCAATTTCTAAACAATCCCCTGACCGGTGTTTTCTAAATAAACTAGTCTGTCATGGTTCCAGACGCCTGAGCATGACAGAGCTTTCTCTGCAGCGATGATCACGTAGCGTCCCTCTGAAGAGCGCTGTGAGGGGGGTTAGGAGCCCCGCAGGAAGGCCCTGTTTGATTATGACCTCACTTCCACCCCCTGTGTGAGTAATGAACCTCTCCGCTCGTATTGACTCGTCTAAATGGAACGTTACCCCTCGACATTCGCTCTCACTGGAACAGCACTCAGCTGCTTTTAATTATATAGGCGAACAATGTAGAACAAATTAATGCACTCTCCAAATAATTGCTGATAGACTCAAGCTAGTGCGCATGACAGCTGTGGTACACTAAACGAGCTAAGCGCATATTTCCCAGCGATTGGTTAATTCGGTGTGTTGATTGGTATCAATTGGTGTCAAAGAAGGGCATTACTTACTACATGCATTTTTCTATCCATGGCAACCTATTTTAGCAAACGATATGTACATTTTAATTGAATATTTTGCAATATTTTTTAATTTTATGATCAATCAGTGGTGTAAGAGTACCTGACAACCATGCTTGAATAAAAGTACGGATACTTAAAAGTTACAAGTCACCAATTCCAACAAAAGACTTGAGTAAAACTCGTTATACAATTTTAAAATAAATTAATTATTTTACTCTTACTGAATATAGGCTAAAACACCAAGAAGTGTGGAAAAACAAGAAACTTTTTATTTGTGTGTGTGATTTTATTTCCTAATATAGAAATGCAATTTAACACCTCAACATTTTTAAATTGTTAGAACAAATCAGATTAAAACATAACAAAAAATCAGTCTCAGTCAAACTTAAAATGTGCAAAAACGTGCAACTGTTAATTTACTTTCACGTGATATAATTTTTAAATAGCATCCAATACTTTCAGCATTCTACAGATATCACCAAGTCCGTCCAAGAAATTAACCGCTTTAGAAAGAAATGCCGACTTGTCGCAATGTAACGAGTAACAATGAGTGTCCTTGTGGAATAAAGAGTGTAGATACGCAATCAAAAATATAGTCAAGTAGAGTAAAAGCTGTTTATAATTTTGATACTCGGTAAGAACAAAGTAGCCAAAAAATAATAAAGTAATAAAGTAACGAAGTCCAATTTACTCAAGTACTTTACACCACTGTATTTAATGATGCAATAATAAGCACCTATATACTATATAGCACCAAAATAATAATTTTGTTAGGTGACGCATTTCAATATTTGATATGTTGAACGACTTTTCACAAACACCAACAAATTAAAATCATCGACTGGTTAAGTTGCTTCGCAATACCTTCCTTGAAAAAAGGAAATCATTGCGCTATGTGGGAAATCTCTCCGAATTGGAGACAAGACAAGCAAAGTCCAGCTCTCAACAGCCTGAACCGGACAAACAGCCAGGACACTTTGTCAGGCTGCCAAAGTCCCACAGCAGCTGCAGTCGTGTGAATAACGTAGTTCTGTAGAAGTCGGGAGATTTCGAGGAGACGTTCCCTGCTGATTATGTTGCAGGGACGCATGTATCGGCGATTGATCTCCACCAATTGTTGGGACAAAAAATGTGAGTGGATTTAATCTAGCAGAGCGACATGTAAAACAAACGTCAACGGCGGAACAAATGCCCGAGGCGAGATCCACTCCTTCGCAACAAACCATAATCCAGCTCTACGGCGAAAGTGCAAACCAATCCATCAGTCCTGAGCGAATGACGACGGGCCGGTCCCAGTGAAGCGGTTCACGGCCCGTCTCCTCCCACTCTCATTGTGCTGGTACGCTGCATCTGGTCCACAGGGACGGTGGCGCTCAGATCAAGTTCATGCGGATGCTGGCCAATAAATATCTGCAGCTCTTTCTCCTGCAGGGTGTCGACAGCATTGATGCTGGATGCGATGGAGAGGGTTTAACGTCTGCCTCGTGTGGCACGGGTGCCAGCAGTGACCCTGGTATTTTCAAGGTCTGGTAGTTCCTCTTAAAAGGCATGGAGGGAATAATATGGCATTTTACTCTTCTTTTTTTTTCTGGGAGTGTCTGTGTCCTTAAGCTGTGCTTCATCATGATGGAGACAAGGGCCTTGACTTGTGTGTGGCACCAGAGAAGATCAGATGAGTGGACGAGGTAGAGCTTTCCTGTGTCGTGATGTGATTCGCCATTGTTTCGTAAATTGACAGTGGTGGTTGTGTTTAATAAAACATAATACATTTTTTGTCACAAACTGGGATGCAGGACACAGGGGCTCGGACCCAATGCCTAGACATTACTTTTATTTAGCAAAGACTGAAATAATCGCTCAAAAACAAGAAAAAAAAACATCCCAAACTGACTCACACCAACAAAAGGATCCCACACCAAACAAAGGAAAACCCAGACTTAAATACTAGAACAAATCAGACCCAACAAGACACAGGTGAACAAGTTAATTAAACAGTGACCCTAAATTAATACATGACACCTGGACAGACTGAAACACATGTGAAACAAACAAGGAAGGGAACTGAATCCTGTCAACAAAGGTCTCGAGCAAGCAACAACTGAAAACCCTGACATTTTTGTTATGCAGCAAAAATAAGGTAGTGGGTTGTTCTAGAAAATCCTAGAATTGTCGAAGAATCCTAGAAAATGTGTAGTGTACGTTTGGGTCTGTGGTTTTAGTTTTAAATTATAAATGATAAATAAATCCTCGATTCCACCAGGACTGTAATACTATCAACTGAAATCCTGCGTCCAGATGGTTAGCACCTCTTTCACTTTCGTTCCCACGAACCAACTTGATAGACATTTTATCTAAACTTCTTTTGCACTCTTCATCCGTTTTAAATTTGACATTTTGAGTCAGTGGGCATATTCCACCACCTTGAAATAAGAATTAGCCTTCAAATTAGCCTGTGAAACAAACATATTTCCTTCCACTGTTGATTCACCATTCCTGTAAAGCAGGGAGACGGAACACAATCTACCAACTAAAAAAGGTCAAGTGATCTAATCTGCCTGCAGCAGTGTCGCGGCTTCCTGATCGATATGTTCCCGTTCTAATGTCAGTGTCAGGAAAGCCTCGCGACACAAGCATGACTGGAATGAAAAGGACGTTTTTTGCGTTCCCAGGGCAGGTCAAACTCGACGCGGAACCTTCTGGAGAGCGGCAGACGCTCCGTCGTTCGCTCTAATGCGTCTGACGCAAGGAAAGGGCATCTGTGACGCGGAAGTCAGTGGCCACGGAAAAGTTCAGCGTGTTTTTTTTTACAAAATGGTAAGAACAAATCCTTGGTTGGGTTGAGTGTTTGTTGCTCTTATTTTGAAATTGGCTGATCTGCTGGGTTGTAAAGCTGAACATGTGTTCCTATAAAAAAGTTATGTTGCAATTTTAAAAAGTCAAATGCAATTTAAGTGGAAAACCATTGGCAAAAAGTTGTTGAGTAAATTGACTTTCTACATATTTTTTGGCTACTTTGTGATTGTACTGAGTATCAAAAATATAAGCAACTATTACTCTCTACTTGACTAGAATTTGTATGTACTCATAAATATAGTATATGTTCTTTTTACTCCACTACATTTTACTGGACACCTAACGTTACTTGTTACATTATGATTTTGATACATCAAGGTTCTGAGGCAATATCACCATCTGCAGGATGCTGAAGGTACTGGATGTTTTTTTTAGAGCAAAATCTCGCAAACTAGCGTTAGCACTTTTTAGCACATTTGAGTTTGAACCTTCAAGACCGTCACTGGTACGGCACCATGCTACCTCTACCTCAACTCCCTAATTCAGGAATACTTTGCCTCACGTAGTCTACAATCTGAGAACGAACGTCGGCTAGTCGTATCTCTGCAACGTGGCTTGAAATCTCTCACAAAAACCTTCTCTCGTTCGGCGGCTGTCTGGTGAAACAATCTACCTATTCCGGTGAGAAAATCTACAACCCTTTCAACATTTAAAAAAGCACTAAAAACTGAGCTCTTTAACAAGCACCTTAACACTGATTAAAAAAAATGTCTTGTGTTTACTGACTGTCATGCTGTTCTGTCTAGTAAGTTTCTTTATATAGCCTGTGTCGACATCTACTGTAGCCTATTGTAGACAAATAGCTTCACTGTACTCTTCTTTTTGTAAATCACTTTGGATAAAAGCGGCTGCCAAATAACAGTGAAGTAAAGTTAGACTGAGACTGACGTTTTGAACCATTTTGAAACATTGAAGTGTTAAATTTAATTTCTATATTAGCAAATAAATCTTCATATATAAAGAATTGGTTGTTTTTCACATTTTTTGTGTTTTTTTTAAGCCCAAGTTCTGTATGAGTAAAATACGTTTGTTCTTTAAAAAATTTTTTTTGAAGACTTTTACTCAAGAATTAACTTGTAATGTAATTTTCATGGTATGGTATCTGTACTTTTGCTCAAGTATGATTTTTGGCTACTCTTTACACCTGCGAAATAAGCGCTTTATAAACGACTGAAACCTCCAGTTAATCAGAAAGACCTTCAACAAATTGACCCATTGATGAAGAAATAATTGTAAGGATTCATTGGGACTCATATAAATCAGTCAATAACGCTTAAAAAAATCTAATGTTAAAATGTAACCATATTTAAATGTTAGATTTAAATATTCATACATAAATAGACTTTAGAGGTGAAAAGCAATCACATTTTATTGTAATTAATTTATACATTTAACTTTATTAACAGATGGCATTTTTTAATGATAGATTTTCTCTTTTTTAATGATAGATGGCATGGATTTATTAATAGATGGCAGTTGCGGTCCAGTGGTAGGGGACGTGGATGTCCAAGAGGTTGCATATTGACAATCTCACTCACTTTACTTTACCTTATCAGAGCATCAGAGCAGACCGTGTTCTGACCGGAAGTCCTGTGAGGAGACGTCCACATCTGATTTTAGAATGAAACTTTGGAACTTGTGGCTACTTTTGTGGAAATCATTAGTCATTCTAATGCAAATGTCATGTTAACCAATTCCAAAGAGTTCTGCAAAAAACATTGGATATGTTAAATATTAGCAACTTGGTTTGATTGCTGATTATTCAATTTACTCGGCATGGTTAAACGTATTAAAACGGCGCAGTGAAGCAACGTCATGCGTTTCCTACACACAAACAACATCTGGAGATTTGCACAACTGCATGAAGAATAGTGACCAATCACAGTCCAGTCCTGACAAAATGTAAATGTTTTTACGTTTAATGAGTTTAAAGCAGGCTATCCATTTTTTCATATTTGCGTTGCGTTGTTGGCTTTGTCAAACATCGATGAGCCTGAATGGCGGATTTGTGACGTCAGTGGGTTTGTTGGTGGAACTGCTGGGAAACACTGGGTTTATGTGGAGAAGAGAAGGAATCTATACTCCAGCCTGACACCACCGGCCCGGGAGATTGGCTGATTCATAACTAATGAATATTTTTCCATTCCTGCGCGGGTTGGACATTACGCCGAGCACGTACGCATGGACTGGACCCACAGAAAACTCAGATTCTCATTTCACATCACTAAAGTATTTCTGTGTGGTTTTCACTCGTCTCCTATTTTTTTTTTTTCGAATAGAAGCGTTTTGAATTTACTGCATTAACCTTGAGATGAGATTCGCCAGCTGACGATTAGTTTCCGTCTATTCGGAAAAACCGGCTAATGCACAACATGCTAAAGTGCGGAATGGTTTGGTTCAGCTAGTTTTGTTTGGTTTCATTTTTTTAGACACATTTGGTGAGTTTTACTCTTAAATTGTACATTGAATATTATATTTTAAATCATTTACTACTAAGCAACTATAAGTATGTCAACAAGGTGTTGTTGGACAATGGCGTGATGCAAGACGAGTAAGCTTTTTGTGCTTTGGTTTCACGCAATCACAAAAATAATTCACAAAGTGCTCAAAACTGCAATTTTATTTATTACGTTCGTTATAATTTAATTTATAATGCATTGTGAGGAGTCCGAGCAGGAAAACACAATAAATTCAGATTATAATCAGTGAACTGATTGTCTTTACAGCCCTTTCATATTTCCACAATCATCAAAACAAAGCATTAGTAAGATTCTTGTGATAATATGGGATGTGTTTATATGTTATCAGTGTTATGTGAAATGGAACCAAAACGGAGCCAGTAAAGTATGAAACGTGTCAGACTTCACACATTACCTAGACATTCTATGCATTGACTGAGAGGTGAGATGGCGTAGTGTGAAAATAATAAATAACTCGGCTTCCTAAACATCAATACTGCATATGGTTACAGAGAAGTAGGTTGACTTAAGTGTGATACGTATGAATTTGCAAACTTGAGGAGCATTTGGTGAACATCGTTCTAGAGAAGTTCGACCAGAAATCCCAAATTGTGATGATGCCTTTGACAAATAAGTTACAACATTAATTCTTACGTTTTAATAATAATAATAATAATAATAATACATTTTATTTAGTGGCGCCTTTCTAAGCACTCAAGGACACCTTACACACAATATTCAAGTACAAATTGTAAAATCACACAGCAAAACAGAGATACACAACTGAAATCTAGAGTTAAATAGGCTAAGAGAATAAAATCACAAGTAATATTTGTTACTATTGTTTTCCCAATAAGTTGGAAGTTGTGAAATAATCAGTCATAAATTATAATGACGATTCCAGAAAGATGAGTATATATTAAGTATATAGCATATATATTGAGTCAATAAATAAAAAAAAAAAAAAAAAAAAAAAAAAAAAAA
>MU204307.1:4012609-4044181 GCA_017309775.1 Paedocypris sp. Pulau Singkep | reverse complement strand
AAAAAAAAAAAAAAAAAAAAAAAAAAAAAAAAAAAAAAAAAAAAAAAAAAAAAAAATATATATATATATATATATATATATATATATATATATATATATATATATATATATATATATATATATATGTATATGTATATGTAATCCATTGACTTTAAATGAATAGTGAGTGAATAGTTAAAAATACTTAACAGAAATTGTATTTCTAATTGGTCCTCAATTCAAATGAAAGGTCAAGTGAAATTGACTTTTAAGCTGTTAATCTAACACTTTTTTTTTAGTTTTAATTGTACTGAACGTGTTTTTTTTTTCAATATATCAAACGCGCTTTTATCAAATGATTATTCTACTCAGTGAAGTAAATCCCTGTGTGCTTCTCAGCTCCATATGACTGTTGCGTGTTGATCTCCAGCTCATATGGCAGTGCTTGTGCCCTGGAGATACGGCTGATCTGAACATATGCTCCACGAGGCCGTGTTGTCAAACTCGACCACATTATCACGTTCCACGAAGCTGTGTGCAACGCTCTTTTTTTCACCAGTTGTCAACAGTTGTCAGTGCTAGAAAGAGCTGTACGAGTAGACAGAGCATCCGAGTTTCAGAAATAGACCAGTTTACACTAAATGTCTGTGGTCTTTACACTAAAGCCCCATCCTGAGCCTAGAAGATCTAGAAGTCTTGTAAAGGTGTTTGTGGATTTTAATGCAGGAATTTAGCCCAAACGGTTTTTAATCCTACACTCTGCATCATCTCCAGCTTTTGGGGGCTGATGAAGACCAATAAATGTTCTGTCACTACTTGTGCTTTACACACTGCTTTGTTTTCCCCGCCCTCTCAAATCATTTCTTATTTAATCCACCCACTCATTAGTTTATTTGTCCCACCTGTGTTTGTTAGTAAGTGGTAGAAAATGGGTGGATGAATAGATGAATAAATAACATTTACATCAATGTGCGAGTATTATTACACATTGGTATCAACACAAACATTTAAAACACCCAAATTACAAAGAAAACAGATGAAAACATTGTCTAAAACGATGAAAAATTTTAATAATTGTGACACTGGTTCTCTTGGTTAGTTTTCTCTGTCAAGTCAAGTAAAAGTAAAAGTCTTCTCATTTTCTGTTTTTGTCTTATTCTTGCTGGGTTATGACTTTTTCTTTCTTTTTGTTTTAGATTCTTTTTATTTTATCTTTTTATTTTTCTTGCGATTATTTCTTTGCTTTCCTGTTGGCGTTTTTTTGCTTTTATCAAATCTTAAAAAGACTTTTAATCCTGTGTGAACTTACAAAACAATGAACTTACAAAAGTTAAAAATCGCCAGGTCGAACAATTACAATTTTCCAAGTTCAAGTTGAAGTTTTTTTATGTAGCGCAATTCTTGGTTCGAGGCCAATGCAAAGTTGCTATGCGAATTAGGGTAAAATGTCCATTATAGTATATATACTAATCTATAGGTATCTCTGTATATGCGTCTCGCGGCTTAAAAGGACTTCCATCCATCCATCTATTATTAATCTATCGCTTATTCCATTTCTAGGCCACATGGAGCCGGAGCCACTCCTAGCAACCTGAGGTAGGAAACACTCTCTTGGGGACTACTTCATAATTTAACTTGTACAAAATACAACTTTTTTAACAGTGTTATTAAGAAAAGCTAATTTATTCTAATGTATTGTTAAAAATAAACAAACAAACAAACAACAAAGTTGAGTCTGAACAACACCTAAAACGTTCACCAGGTTCAGTCCATTTCCATACCAATTTCAGATTTTTGTCTCATTCTCTGCTTGTATTTGCACTTTTATTGACAGTATATTGACAATTTGAGAATCGTTTGTGCCTAACACGCTCCAGCCTAATGCATCCATGCATTTTTGCGTCCATGCATCATTTTTTAAAGCAGTGCTTTTGATGGATGGCCTGCGCCGTCTGAACAGCGCTGGCTCTGTAATAACACATCACCTGTTGGTCTCCAGTTCGAAGTTTGTGTTGGAAATTATTCCGCGATAATGAAGTGCAAATGCTTCTGGTTCTGGCGTCAGATTGAACGGCCTGAAAGTAACAACCTTTCTACTGGCAAATCATCTTATTGGCGCCTCATGGGCGAGTTAATAAAGCTCGGAGCTGAGGAGAAAAAAACACCAGCAGATTTTCTTTTGTGTTGTTGATAGATGAAATTTCATGGCGGCCATTGCTGCCTTATTGTAACACGTCGTTGGGTTTAATAAGAAATACCTGCGCTCCATAAATAACCAAATCAATCCCATTCGTCAGAGCTGCAGACAAACATGCAGCATCTGTGTTTGAGCTCTTCGCTGATATGAAATGACGCATTTACCAAGTCTGGATTTAGCTATCACTGTTGTTGCGTGTCTGGCTTGACATGTTTAGATGGATAGATGCAGAAAGTTGTGTGTAGCTTTGTCTTTTCACAGCAGGGGGATTCTGTCTGGGTCTTTCTGCGTGGATTTTGCGTGCTTTTCTTGTGGGTTTCCGACAGTCCAGAAACGTGTCCAGGAAAATTAGAATGTGCAAGTTAGTGTGAATGTGTATCTCTTTGACCTGCTCTGTGATTGGCTGGCCATCAATCAGGGTGTTGCCTGGCTTTTGGGCGTGTCTGTCTCTGTTTATCTCTTTGTCACATCCTTTCTCTTTTTTTACCCTGTCTTTTTGTCTGACCACTCATTTTCTGTTCGTCCTTCTGTCTACTTGTTTTTTATATCTCTGATTTGTCTCTTTTTTTCTCTGATATCTCTGTCTTTTCTTTCTTTTTTCTCTCCTTCATCTCTTTTATGAGTCTTTCTCTTTTTCATTCTGTCTCTATCTGTTATATCTCTCTATCAATCTATAAATCTGTCTATTAATCTATAAATCTGTCTATCTATCTGTCCGTCCATCCATCCATCCATCCATCTATCCGTTCATCCATTTAACTATCTAACTGTCAGTCTCTCAAACCTCAATCTTGATCTAATTGCGATAAGAGACTTTGAGTTTTGTAAACTCAGTAAATAGAGCTCAACCTTTATTATTGTATTCTTCACTGTTCCTTTATTGAGTAGTTCGTGACACGGTGAGTCTGTCGCCAGGATTGTCTTTAGCTTTTCTCTGGTCAGTCTCTCTCGTGGACTTCACACTGCGGCACTCCTCGGGTGGACTGACAGCGTGCGTGATTGCTGAGTGTTTGGGAGAAAAGGTCACTGAGCTTGACATCTATTCTTATTATCCAGTGGCGTAAAGTGACTCTAGGACCAAATGTCAGGAAAATGTGGAATAGATCTTAGAGAAGGCAGAAAAGGTCTTGTGTAGGAACTCTCCTAATCACCCATGTATTATGCTGCATCTTTGTTCTCTGTGTTCTCATCTATCTGTCTGTCTGTCTGTCCGACTCTTTTTGCTCTTTCTGCGTGTTCGTTTTTCCATCTATTCATCCATATATCTATCTATCTGTCCGTCTGATTTTTCTCTGTCTATTATCTATGTCTGTCCCTTTTCTCTCCATCCCTTTTGCTCTTTTATCTTTTCTTTTTCTCTCCGGTCAGTCTGTTCTTCTATTTGTTCTCTCTCTCTCTCTCTCTCTCTCTCTCTCTCTCTCTCTCTCTCTCTCTCTCTCTCTCTCTCTCTCCCTCCCTCCCTTCGCACACAGATGCACAGATGTGACTCCTCCATCCACAATTACGCGAGCGTTTAGCCCGCATCTCGCTCTGGGTCCGTAGAGATTTGTCCTCCCTGAGCTGAGCTGCTGATTCAACAGGGATGCTGACACACAAGCTATCGAACACCTGCCCTGCTCACTGACTCCAGCTTTAGAAAAAGCATTAAATTTTAAATACATCATTAGGGGAAGGGGGATGAATGAGAAGCGCCATTAATTATTGTCCGCAAAACTTGCAAGCTCTGTTAATTTGTTATTGACAATGATTAACAATTTGGGCATTGCGTAAGAGCGCACGGTTATTTATGCGTCCTCCGCAGACCATTTAAGCATTTCAAGAGGTAATTGTAGCGAGTGCTGCAAATGTGACAAGAAAGGCCGCTTTGATCTCATGGTAATGTGTGAGTTTCCCTTTTCATGTCCTGTTGGATGTATAGTCGAGGTAAATTAAACAGCGCCGCTTCCCTCATCTGCCACCAGTCTGAATCTGACAACCTGTTTCCCAAAATAGGAAATTTCTCCTGACACTCGCGCGACTCAGTCGGCATGTTAATGCTCCTCATGATCGTTATTCTCAGCTAGATGTTTGTCAGATTGAGAAACGGAGATTTTGTAGGTCTTTTTTTTTTTTTTTTTTTTTTTGGAAGTCCAGTTGGACTCTTGATGGACGTGATGGATGAATGGCTCATTGGCAGTGAACAGAATGTGTTTAATTGGTGATGCGAGTGATCAGAGCATCTCTGTACACCTGCGGAGAGAGTATGGGGGACGCTGCTTGGCTCCCACCCAACTGAGAGACGTAAACTGTGTGGCTTATCTTCTGAGAAGCGCTGGCAGTCTTTGATTTAATAAAGAAATAATAAGAATAGAAGCACGCATTGCTTGATGTTCACCCCATAATGGTTCACCCGGTTGTTGCTCTTAATTAATTACTTTTAATTACATTTAAGCGACTGAATCGGAAGCAGATTCTCAAACCGCGGATTGCTTTGAGTTCATTCTTTTGTAGAATCCAAGTTTTTATTCATCTGCCTAATACGTCCCACATTAATATTTCTTGTTTAATGAAGACAAACTAGAAATGAATTATACATCTGGTATTTCACGTTGGACGTTGTTTCACAGGAAATTTGCCAGTGGCTGTTTTAAATAATGAATGAAGTTTATTGAAAATGAGACTGGAAAAGTCAAACATCCCAAATATATCTATCTGTCTGTCTGTCTGTCTGTCTGTCTGTCTAGTGGTGGGTCCATTTATCCATACATCCATCCATCCATATACAGTACAGTATATGTCATCATATGGATCACCGTGTCCCACATAAACGCCCATTATAAACCTTTTCTAAAACCAGTCAGTAAGAATTTTCCATGGCAAATGTGAAGCTACCCGTTCACATCATTTTATTATTTACTGGCATTCGGATGGCACGACGTGTCGGTTCATGCTATTGCGTAGAGATGCAGCGAGGTTGAGCAGAGCAGAAGAGCTCGTGGGTTTCACAGAAGAGTGGCGCGTGAAGAAGCGCGAGCTGATTCAGTGCTGGTCCTGAAGCTGAGGAGACACCTTCCCGCGCGGCGACTCTGTGTGGATAGACGGCGTGAGAAAGTGAAAGAAATCGCTGAGAAGACTGAGACTGAAACTGGATATTTTGTTTGCCCCTGTTTCTCTATGGGATGCGGATTTTTCTTGCTTTCTTTTTTTTTTTTTTGACCGTGCGCTCCAGCCCGCATCACCCGTTGCCATACGGATGTGTTCGGCGGGCGATTTATGATGGAGTGGCTATCGAAAGAAGTTTTTGACGACGTACATCCAGCCAGGGTCTTGTTTTTTCTTTAATCGCGTTAACAGCTTCGCACCGGGCACGAGGCAACGACGGGGATTGATCGGGCACGCGCGCGGTGCCATAAAACAGCTGATCATTAAAGCTTCCATCAAGGCAAATAAAACACTGTCTGAAGAAATAACACCATCGATTTTGTCATACACAATTCGCCGAGGCTTTTACAACGTCTCGCCTTAAAACAGGTAAGGTGATGCTCATCCACTCCGCTGCCCGTGTAGTTTGCTCAACATGTGATGGATCGAATCGGATCGGGTAATTGCTTTGGCTCGTGAGTCTTGACATCGCCGATTCTGACACACAGGAATTTTGGATAACACAAGATTTGGAATGCGCTATAACGAATCGGATTCTTCCCGTGCACATTCGTTCAAACTAATTCGGGTTTGCTTTAGTTCAAAGAGTAATAGAACACCAATGAACACTATTGTAATGTCATCCAGATCATTCTTTGAATCACTTTATCATTCCAACGCTGCTCTCACGTTTATAAATCAATGTATTGCTGCATAACGGTTTTTTCTACGCCATCCGTTTCTCGCGTAACGTTCCACGCGACGCGAGAAAGTTACGGAAATTGTTACGCGCTGTGACGATTTCAAATGTTGTCAAATTCGAATTTGAACCCCGATTAATTTCATACCGGGTGACATTTGTGTGCTTTTTATGGACGACGGTTCTTTCTGTGGCGCAACACGTGCGTCTTGGGAAAAAACTCGCACGCGCTTGGAATTTTAGCGGGGAAAGATTCTAAAGCGCTTCACATTCTCCGGGATGAAAGTGGAATAATTAAATACAGGTCCTTTGGCGATTCCTCAGACTGCTGAGGGGTTTCGGGACGAAGGTGTCATGTTTGCACCCTCTGCTGGAGGACTTCGAGTCTCTGGTTTCTCTTGCCGCCTTTTTGCAGCGAAATTAAACGGAACGTGTTTCCTTCAAGTAGCCAAACGAGCGCTTCTGTCGGTCCCTGGTGGTTTATGTTGTGGAGCCTTTAAATTTTATTGCATCATTGACATACGCGTGGCATGTGTTTCGAATTCGATTGTCATAAAGACACGATAAAATCAAAAGACAAAGTGGAGGACATTGAGTAGTGCTGAGGGCTTTTTATTAGTCGTGATAACGTAAATCTTTCTGTCAGTCTGTGAGTCAACGCCAGCAGGTGGCATCACGTCCTTTTGGGTAAAGAAGAGTCACAGGAATCACGTGGTGTGAACAATTACACGTCATTACGTGTCTTAATGGAATGGTGTAATTTATTTATTGATTGCTTGATTTTGAAAGTTTTACTTTGTATAGTTTTGTGTGCCTACTTCAAGCTCGTTATGGTTTGCTGTTCTGATAAGACTCTTACAGCGTATTGTGTGTGTAAGTCTGTTGCATGTGCTTTATCGGCGTGGTGGTAATGGTGGGTGTTTGGCACTGGTGGACCTGCTGCAAAACAGCGATTATAAACGAGCGCTGTCAGTGGCGTGTGCTTCTTGGCCCCGCATTGCTCTTTTCGCCGAAAACGTCGCTCCTATCGGCTAAATGTGTAGAACAATCGACCAAACAAATTGAAGCTGTACCAAGGGTCCGCACAAGTATGAGGTCTCGGGCGCCTGCCTGTTGCTCACATGTACACGCGGCTGACAGAAACCAGAGTAAGACGCATGGTCTCGTCGGCCCCCTGATCAGGTGATGGATAGGTTATGAAGCAGTACAAGTCTCGGTTGTAGTGAAGGTTAAGCAACACGCCGTGACTATTTGTCAGTTTTGGAGAGGGCCATCTCTGTAGGATTGAAACAAGGGCGACATTCAGCACTTTCTGCGTCGAGGGCCACTCACAGGACGTTTGCCAATCTGTGGAAGGCCCAAGAGACCAGCTCTTCACCAACTCAACACTCAGCGCATTTTCCCAGCTAATAAAACCCTTTCTGTACAATAACAGGATTGGGAAAGAGCCGTTGAATTAACAAAATGCCACTGGGTTGGCAAGCTAAAAGACTTTTGCAAAAAAAAACCCTTGTGTTTTAGTCCATTACTCTAGTCGTGTTAAGTAGCTGAGCTGTATAATAATTACACCAAAAATACCATACAAATGGCATCATGCAGCACATGCAAAATTCAGGAAGAACTCACAGTAGAAGGAGGAGTTGTTTGTTCACCCAACTTTGACATCTTAACTGAACCTGTAAATTGCCCATTAAAGGTTTTTTAAATGTCAACTTTCCAAGTTGACTCAACTTATTTGCTTGTCAATAGTTAACATTTTTGCACTATACAGGCATTTTTGTTTTGTGTTGCACAGCCATATTGTTATAATCATTTTGGTTACGCTTTTGCTTCTGGACATGGTTGAATGTACTAATGACCCAAGTGCAGCAGAGAATAAAAAAAGTTCTCGAATCAGAAAATATAAAACAAATGTTCTTTGCACATTCCAGTTTGTGCCGTAATAATACAACAACAAAAAACATGTCCTAAACTGCATTTAAAAGGCTGTTTTCCACAGAGAAAATAAAAAGGGTGTCACAAAAACTAAGAAACAATACTCACAAAATATAATAAACTAAACAAAAACAATTTTAAAATATTTACTTGTTACGGCCCTGCAGTTCGACTCCCCCTGGCAGCCGAGCAGGAGACCAAAATGGATGAATCACACACCAGCAGTTATCTGCAGATCAAATTCTGTCATGAGTTCTTTGAGAAGCCACGTCTGTGTGGCTCATGATTTGTTGTAACTCTTATTCTTGGTCTTCTGGATCTCCTGAGTTGATCATTAAAACCTCATTTTGGAAACCTGCCGTCATCTGCTTCATGACCTGGCCTGACTTTACTAAGATAAACACAGTTCCCAGACTGAACAAAGACATGCACAATAAACAGGTTAGCTGACAGGTGTTACACGTTCCACTAATTAACAGTCAGATGAGTCTGAAGGTATGGAATCAGATTAGTCCCAAAAATATCAAACGTACATTTCTAAGAAACGAACAAAAATGCTTCACATTTACGCTAGATTTTTAAAAATTTCTCACTTGCAATTACGTTTGTTTTTTTATTTTTTGCTATCTTTACGTTTTCATTTGAAACTTTATTTCAAAATTATATATTTTTTGTGTTTGGACTTTTGGCACAAGCTTCATGTGGGTGCAGCCCTTACTTTGATTGGCAGGTGAGAATGTGATTGGCAGTTCTGAGACCAGGAAGTGTGGGAGTTCAACGAGCTGTGTCATTCATCGCTGTTTTAATACTAGTATAAGAATAAACTGTGACCAAAAGTGTTATATTTGCACATTTTTTCTAAATTGTTGTGGTGGCAGACTATTTTAGAATAATAATAGACATTTTTGTTTCTACACAGAAGGTCTGTGTTATTAAACTCTTTATGCGCAGCAAAAGTCCCGAAAAGCGTCTTTACAAATTTTTTGTCATTAATAAAATAACGATAATATGTTTTGTTCATTTTAAAAACACATCATTCCATGCTTGCTTTTGTGCAAATAAAAAGAAAGAAACAAGCAAAAAAAAAAGTTTCATTATTCATCAAATTAAAAAAAAACATCAAATGTTCGTTTCTTAGAAATGTTCATTTGATATTTTTGGCTGTAATCTGATTCCATTTGAAGGTACTTTGTTAAAATGTGTATCGCTCTGCTGGTCTGCCGTTTTCCTGTAGATGTGCACGGATCATAATCGCTTGTTGGTAAAATCTGTATTTGTTCGTGATTCAGCGCTTCCGCTGTGAGGCCCGGAGCTGAGCTCACCACAGCAGCCTTCGTCTCCCCAACACTATTTGCATCTCAGCCGCACGAGTGGTGCTGAAGCTGCTGTGCACACTCCCGTGGAAGCCCGTCTCTCACGTTGACCTGAAAGTGTCAGCTGTCGAAAGCCTCCAGACAAGTTCCTCTTCAGAACCAGCGGAGGACACATCAGTTGTTCCAGGCACTTTTCAGAAGAAAGTCAATTTTTCTTTCGTTATTTTCTGTCATTCCTGACCACATTTTTCATGCAACACCTTTTTGCTTTGCTTTTTTCGGTACAACTGTCAAAGCCGTGGCTTGTCACACTTCTGATGAGAGTGAATAGTCTGGATGTGATAAAACGTCTTCGTGTGTATATACACATATACAAATGTATCATGTATGTATACGCATGTCAGCGTGTGTGACAAATACACTGTGAATTCGAATTTGCTACATATTTTCTAAACCAGAGTTGGTCTGGGTTTCTAATATGTCATATTTTGCCTCTTGGCAAAATAAATAAATAAATAAATAAATACATGGATAAATAAATAAAAAATAATATAAATTCCCTAAAATGCAGAGACTGCTTAAAAATGTTTAGGCCATAATTCTCCCTCAAATGTTATATAAAAAAAAATAGTAGTTAAAACAACAACAGCAATAATAACAATAATAATAATAATAATATATATAATAATAATAATTATTGTTGTTGTTGTTATTATACTATAATTTTTTTCAGTTTCAATTGTCACTCCTTTTGACACTGAATAAAAGAGAATATAATATAATATATAATATAAAACTGAATATAAAAATACCTCCATGTACACATATGTATGTTGGATTTTTTTTTTATTATTGATTTTCTTTATTTATTGAATTTATTGATATCAATGTATGGTTTTATTTTAGATATATGTTAAAATAATGCTTAGGAGATTAATACCTTGGTTTTATTATTTAATTTTATGCGTCACATTTATTTTAAATTTAATTTATATTCTTAAAATGTAATCACATTTAATTTTCTCTGTAACTTTTTAATCATCTCAGTTAAGTACAGTGTTTGAGGCTTGATTATTATTTAATGTATGTACATTAATGTATGTGATTAATCATTTATAATGTGATTTAAAAGGACATAAATGTCAAACAGGATCATTTCTTAAACGTTTTTTTTTCTGCAATGTTTTCCAAGTGAAATATTCATTATTATAAATTTGCAATACATTTAGGAATTATTTCAACTTTTCTAATTGCTTAGTCTTGCTTAGTGACTTGGTTGTAAAAATATTTTTAGGACGAAGACTCGTTGCTTTCTCCATTGCTTTCTTAGAAGATCAGCATGATCGGCGTCTGTTAGACTTCTCGGAGACCCTCAGATTCTTGGAGATTACATTGATATCTGAATTAGCATTTCAGCCCATCAATATTATTTGAATTATTTACGTTTGGCCTTTAGGCATTCGTGCGCAGCGCTTCATGGTAGTGGCGGTGAAGGCTGGCTCAGCTGTATTTACGTGTGTAAAAGCAAACTTTCAGCCAACTTCTCCACCAATAAGCTTCCCTGAATGCCACTTGTTTTCTAGGCCTTTGGAAACGCAATGATTTGTTTCATTGCTAATGGGGGCTGAAGTGCTGGAGCCCCGGGCCATTTGCTTTTCAGAGTGGCAGGTTGAGAAAGAACAGCCAGCATCTCTTTAACAGCCGTAAAAAAAAGAAAAGAAAATCCCTCACCTCAACCCAGATCCACAGACCAGGCTTCCAGAAGAATCTCTCCTTACATCCCCTCATTACCATTCACAGGCTCTGGAGATGGAATCTCTAATGCCCACAGGGCTCCTAAAGCAGCGCGGAGGTGACTGCCCGAGCTTTCTAATTGGCCGCCCGGCAAAGCCAAATTGAAGCTACCTGGGTGATTGGCAGAGGCCGTGGAGGAACGGAGATCCCAAGCGGAAGGCTGGATTGTCCCGGCTCTTTTTTAATCGTGTCGTTCGGCGTTGTCGATAAGAGATGTTCGGAGATTAAAGTTCAAGGAGGACGGACTTGTGCGCGACTATGGGATTTACTCTACATGTGAAGGAGATGACTGCATCAGTATTCCGCGAGCAGGAGCAGAAGGTTAGCGCTGATGCTTGAGCTTTAGCACTCCGCTGCTTGTTTGCTATGCTGATCACGTGCTTCTTCTGGAGTCCTGTGAATGCCAGGCTGTGGGTTTACCACAGTGTTTACTGCTGCGTATAAGGCTGACGACACTCTGCATCTTTGTTTGTTTTATTGTTTGTCCAACATGTGTTTTTGGTTGAACTCTTTAATACAAAAATGGCTAAAAGTGTCTTGTCTCGTGTCTCTGGAAGTTCCTATTACCTGAAAAAAGCCATTTTGACATTTGATTCCCACCTCTGCCCCGCCTTGCCCGCCCCGCCCCGCTTTTCATGCTTTACGGCATATCAGATTTTTCACAGTTTGTGAAACTCTTATCTTTAGTAGCCTCTCTATACATCTTTTAATGGTATGTCATATTTGAATTGATATTTATTGTTTTTTGTTCATTTATCATATCAACTTAATTTGTCACTTTGGTGAGAAAGAAAGTCAGAAAAAAAGAGAGAAAGAGAGACGCAAAAAAAGAGAAAGAGAGAAAGACAGAGAAAAAGAGAGAGAGAGAGACAGAAAAAAGAGAATAAGGGACGGAAAAAAGAGAAAGAAAGAAAGAGAGAGAGAGAGAGATGGAAAAATGTAAAATCGATCTGAAAATAAGGAGAAGTGTTGACCGTGATTGAAAGCGAGAAAGCAAGTGAATTTGAAAGACATAAAAGAATAAAAGACGTCTTTCTGAGAAGGTGTAGAAGAACAAACAGAACCGACGAATCAGAACACGGCGGTGTGCGTGTTAATTTCGATGATCATGGAAATTGGCGCATAAAATTCTGCATGAAATTGCATTTGCCATTTATTTGTGTGTAATTTGCGGTAGTTTAGAGAGGATTGTGAGTGAAGCATATTACAATCGTATGAGCAGACGCTGCCTATTACACCCGGTTCCTGAATGTGGATCATTAAAGCGTCCTGAGAAATCTTTTTCGTCACACTATCCCAGCTAGTTTTCCTCCAATTGAATATTTAAATGGATCGTGAATGGGCTACACATATTTTTTTTATGAGCAACACAAGTGAGATCAGCTTCGACAATTATGGTTTCAATTATTCTGATTTACTTGGCAAAGTATTGTCCACCGAGATTCCACATTCATATTTTCTAATTCTAATTGAGTTCAATTTTCATTATTTTCATTTGATTTTAATGGCTTAATTGGATATTAAGCTAATTGCACCAAGTGATGCATCAGCTGCGGATGGAACGGCAGGTAAATTGTCTGAACTATCCGGATGTTTTCTCAACTCCGAATCCCAGAAGTCCATTAACAGCAAGATTAGATGCTTTTGGAGCATATGTGATGGAATTATGGAAGAAAGCAGCTTTGGTTGTGAAACCAGACGTTGCTTCTCGTAGATAATCAGCTGGAGAGCCTGAACACAGTCTATCCGCTAAAGTGACTGTTTAGAACTGAATGACACTCACCGTCATCTCTCCCTCATTCAACAGCGCCATGATACTCGGATTTTCTCATCGACTTTCAAGAGATTGTGTGAGGGAGGGATGAATTGATGATACAGAGAGTGAGAGAGAGAGAAAGGAATGATCAATTAATAGATAGACAGAGATTGAGGGAAGGAGGGATGGAGGGATAACTATAATGGAGGGAGACTGAGAGAAAGAAAGAGAGAGATAGAGGTGGAATTAGTGATGGATAGAGAAAGGAGAGAGAGGAGGAATGATTGATAGATGGATCAAGGGAGATTGAGAGAGGCGGGGGGTGGATGGATGATAAAGAGAGTGAGAAAAAATGGAGAGACAGAGGAGGATTGATGGCTAGATGGATTGAGAGAGAGAGGGATGGATGAAAGAGAGAGAGAGAGAGAGAGATAGCAGGGTAATGATTGATGATAGATGGAGAAAAAGAGAGAGAGAGAAAGAGAGAGAGAGTGAGATTGATAGATAGGCAGACAGATAAACATAGCCTTCAATAAGAAAGTGAAAAACTCTACAATTTTTGGGTCATGTGGAACTGGAGCCAATCACACATTGCCTGGATTGGTGACCAACCAATCACAAAGCAGGACACCTACGTAGTCACCCAGACATTCTCTCACATCTATGGTCCATGTTCCAGACTCCAGTTCTTCGGCATGTTTTTGAACTATTGGGGTTAACCGGAAGCCCAGAGGAAACCTACGGAACTGACCTTTCTAGTGTCCAGCTTTCTGCTGTGAAATAAACTGAAGTTGAGATAAACTCTGTCGTATGCGGCTGACCACAGTCTGAACGTGCTTTAATAATCCAAAGATCTGACAGACTTTTTTCGACGCTGTTCTTGTTCACCAACAACACTGTAAAAGTCCAGGAGCCAATCACAGCGCGTGAATCGTGATTTAAAGTTTATTCCTGGGTGGAGTTACGTTTACAGGCGATTTAAACGGTGCGTTTGTGAGTCACAGTCAAAGCTAAACACAAGCACAACAAGCCGTACAGTGAATCAAAAATCACCAACAATTTGTGCTAATTTCAAAATCAAAGTAGTTTGTTTGTTTTCCACCCCACAAAATACATGAAAGCCTCTTGAATAAGTTTCAAACTATTTTGAATTGATTTTGAATTTTTGATTTTGAAACTAGCCTCGTGCTAGTTTCAATTTTGATTTTGAAACTAGCCTCGTGCTAGTTTCAAAATCAAAGTAGTTTGTTTGTTTTCCACCCCACAAAATACATGAAAGCCTCATGAATGAATAAAAAAAATGTTGAGTCATAGATTTAATTGTACATAGTTTATACAAGTTATATATCTGTCGTTTAGTTCAATAATAACTGTAAAGCACCTGACATGATGAATCCTTTTTTTAGGCATTAGCACAGTCTGTGAACACATTAGCGCTGTTAGCTGCCTTTAGTTTCAAGAATGCACGGCTTGGCGTATGCTAATGGTGTTTTAGCGTCTCTTAGGATCAGGATATATTCATCGTCTAATGAATTGTCTAGACGCAAACTGTGTCAGTAAATAACGGAGAATGTCGCTAGCATCCCTACATGTTCACTTAGCGATCTATTGGAGGACTGACTGCTCTCATCTGCTACTTCCTTTCTCATGAACGGCGAACAGTTCTCTAGCCGCTGGGATTATTTGCGTCATGTCGGCTGGCGGCGAGTTATTTCTGTGGAGTCAGATGGAAGTGTGTTCGTGAGGTTTCACGGCCGGTTATCATCATCAGTGTGAGATGAGCAGGATTGTTCAGGCCATAAAACACTTTACAGAGAGAGAGAGAGAGGGAGAAAGTATTACTCTACTACTGTACTTTTACAGAAAACTGATACTGATAACTAGTACCTAAAGCATTGCTGTATAATAGTTCTGCGCTGACTCCATTTCAGCTACTAATTGTATATAATTGTCTTAAAACAGAATGTTGTTGGCCTGTAGAATATTGTATTTTAATGCTACTTGTTTTACAAATAGAAACATTTAAGTGTGTGGATAGACAGACCGATCAAAAGATAGACAGTTAGACACAAAGACAGGAGAGCATTATGAAGACAAGTGCGACTGACAAATAGCTTAATAGATAGACATAGATGTAGAAGACAGATGGATGAATGAATGGTTGAATGATTGGATGAATGGATAGATGGAGGATGGATGGATGGATGGATGGATGGATAGATGGATGGATGGACATATAGATAGACGGACGGACAGAAGGACGGATGGAAGGATGAATGGATAGATAGACAGACACACATTGGGATATATAGACAGAAAAATAGAAGCCAATGATGGATAGATGGGTCATAATTAATGGATAGACATGCAGAGAGGCAAGCTGACAGACAAGATGTAGAAACAGACAAAGAGATGGATGGATGGATGGATGGAAGGTTGGACATGTAGACAGACAGACAGACAGACAGACAGACAGACAGACAGACAGATAGATAGATAGATAGATAGATAGATAGATAGATAGATAGATAGATAGATAGATAGATAGATAGATAGATAGATAGATAGATAGATAGATAAAAGCAGACATATACAGAGGGACTGGCAGACAGATGTAAAGTTGGATTTTATTGTCATTGCACATGAACAACAGATATATCACCACAGACAGTTGATACTGTAGACTGACAGACTTTATATTCAACTTTATTGTCATTTTCAAGTCTTTCTGAGACAGATCTTTGCAAGCGTATGTAAAACCCCATGCGACAGCGCAGCGAGAATGAAGGTCTCTGGGTTAAATCAAGATTGACTTATTTGAGGAAACTCAGGAACAGAAGTTTTTTCTCTACGTCTGGGCTGATTTTTCTCCTGGTGTCAGATCGACTGTTGAACGTCAGCCATTAAACCGTGAGTCAGAGCGACGCAGCAGACTGGGAGTGGAAGGTGGGAGTGGGTGGTCCGCGATACGATAGGACGACTTCACACGCCAGCTTTTGTGACGTCATTTTCTGACCAGCTTAAAGGTTCAGGAGGACTCATTCTTTCAGTGGAATGAAAAATATACAAAAATACATTCTGCAATTTGTCAGATTTACTTTGGTTTGTAAGTGTTAGGGTTAGGGAACTATTTATCTGGAAAAGTTGAGTTAAACTCGTATGTTCCAGAAATCACCAGGTCAGGAAAAGGTCGACATCCGGATATGTCTACTCTCTGTTGTCAGTCGCTTTGTATTACAGCATTGGCTAAAAGTTAATTAGTTAATTAGGCTTAAAAGTATGTTTAATGATATATTTAATCAGATATACCTAACTCAGGGGTGGGCAAATATTTTGATTTGCTACAAATTCCCTCTATTGATCCAAGGGAAGCTCGGAGGAAAGCAGAAAGAGTGAACATTAATTGAATGAATGAAAATGTGCAGAAATTAATGCGAAAGCAAGGTCTCAAAATAAAATCCAAAATTATAGAGAAGCACTGGCTGAGCGCATGAGGCGGTTTGCGCAAGAGAAAGAATTTTGCGCCTGAGACGCGCACGCGCAAAAATGTTTATGCGTAAACTTTTATTGTTTTGTGACTGACAGTGTAAAAATAAATGTTCAAACTATACAAATACAGTTCTTGTACATACATTTTGTGTATATGGTTCTGCTTTTTAAAATGTGTTCATAAAGTCAAGAAAATAAACATTCATAACGAATTAACCGATTATCTGACTTTCATTAAAGTTTGGCGGGCTGGATTAAAACGTTTAGCATGTGCGTAGTTTGCCCAGGTCTGGCCTAACTAGATTGACTAAGCCAACTCAACGTCCATTCACAAGTCTAATTTTCTTTCCATGTAAGTCATTTTTTCACTTTGTACAAATTATTGCATCTTTCCTACAGATTTGATCATGGACACAGTGTGATAGGAAACCATTTCTTTGTTGCGTGTAAATAGTTCTGCCAGCGCGTTGAGCGGGTCTAATCTTCAGGAAGATGGGTGCTGGGGTGAGATCTGCGCTCCAGTATTGATTAAGCACTTGATGTTCGTGCAGTGATTACTTGGCCATCGTTCTCCACCACTGACTCAATCCGAGGCCGACATACTCAGCAGACAGTCACTTGTCTGAATTAGCTTATGTTTTCTGCTTCGGTCTTTTTTACTTCCTCTCTAAAGGCTGGCGACATTCATGCATTTTTTTAAAGCAAACAGTGGTTTTAGTTGTTTTTTAAAGACCATTTTGGTGAATATTGAAAGGTTTACTTTTGTTTTAGTAGTTGCCTGGCTTCAGCAACACCAGTACTTTTTTTCTGAAAATAGAATGAACAATACAAATTTTTTTTGGAGTTTTAATTTTGCCATTTTACCTTTTTCAGTTGAGTAACATCAGCAGAATATTGTTGTTGTTTACACTCAAATGTTCTACATTCTGAGTGGCATTTCTACACTCTAATATTGTTGATGCACTTTGTGTTGTGTTAAACAACAATATGACAAAAATGTGACTATAAAACTTATAATGGAAAAAAAAACACGGACCTAAAAATGACTTATCAAATTAACTTATCGAACTTTATACTTTTTGATTCTGGTAGCTCAAAAATAAAGAGTCTAAAATCAATGAATGCTGTGTAAACCTTCGTTAAACAAAATGTAATAGCATAAAAACCAATCATTCAATAATTTAAACAAATTACAACGATTTAAACAAAATACAATTTATTAAGCATGAGGGCGGAACAGAGCCACAGCAAACATCCCACTAGAAATAAATCCAAACTTTAACATGACATTAAACACTACAATGCTTTGATCATGATATAAACGCTATAAAATGCTATATAACACTATAAAAGTTGGACGTTGAAAAAAGTGAATTCTGTTCACTCTGACTCCGCCCCCATTAAGACAATTTGCTGCTTTCCGCTTAGTCAGTGCACATTAACATATTAACATAGCTCTATACTGTGATAAAAATACACTATTTGTGCTAATGCTCTAATAATAGTGCAGTTGGGACTTAATAATGGACTTGTTACCAAAAGGTTGGAGGTAGGTACCACAACCACGTCCTTGATCAAGATACTGATCCTGATCTGCTGTTCTGGCGCCACGGCTTATTACTGAACACTGTGTGTGTGTGTGTGTGTGTGTGTGTGTGTGTGTGTGTGTGTGTGCGCGTGTACAATTCGTAGACTAGATAAAAAGCAAAACACAAATTCCAAGAATGATCCAAATGGACCAGAGGTTTTTTTTCTTCTTTTATTTCTCAATAACTTTGAAATCCCTTGGGATAAAGTGCCACATTTAACTTCTAGTAGTGGTAGATGGGTTAATTTGGCATGGTGGAATGAGTCACATCTGATGTGCATTTTCTGGAACACTCCTTCGAGATGCTCACTGAGCTTTGGACATTAAAGCTCAGTAATGAAGACGGAGTGCTGGGAGAAGAATGAATAGCTCCATCGTTTCTATTCTGTCCCACATAAATCCATTCGGTTTCTCTAACTGCGATTCTCCTGAGATTGAAGCGTTAGTTATCGCACTAGGTCGCCATACGCCACTGGTATTTGTCTCAAGATTAGGTTTTAATTTCTTGTTTGAAATTGTGATTCTTCCAGCACTTCATTGTTGACACTGGGAACAACGGCGCTTTTCTGCACCAAATCAGCTTTTGTGCAAAATGTGGATTAATGTCATATCCTCTGAGACAGAACCTTCGCTTTTTGTTCAAAGCATCGACAAAACCGACAAAATCTCCAGCCTTGGCAAACATTAAGTGGGATTTATTGCTCATATGCTGCGTTTTCATCTCTCGTGGAGATGGAGCTGTCAGCATTGTCTTTTAAAGCAGTTTCCCCGAGTAGAGAATAAGTCAATCAGCAGTTTTTATGGCCTAATATTGATTAACACAAAAGTAATTTCATCTTCCTCATGGGAGGAATGTTTTAGGTAACTGAAAGGAAATTCCTGAAAATTCTGTTATAGAAGAAAATGTTAGTAACAATAATTGTAAAGACTATACTGGTGTCTATTGCTTTCAAACTTCTTTAGATTGTATGTGTTTGTATATATAAATACGTAATTAATTTGAGATGCATATTAAACTTTCTTATCATGTCAAAGAGTAATTCTTTGCTTTTTAATATTTAAAGTTTCTTTGAACTTCATAGAACCTGTTAACCCATTAACTATCTGCAAATGTCCACAATTACAAACTACATATGTAGGATTTTGGAGAACTTTCAATTGTTAAGGTAAAATGTACAAAAGTTCATTGCATTTATGAAAGACTATTTTTAGACAAATATTTAAAGAAAATACAGTTTTCTGCATAATAAAAGTGAGTGCACTGGTTCTGTCATTGCAACAGTGATTTGAGTAATTGTGCAGAACTAGTACTGATCAATAACCCATTAATTATCACACGCTAAACTAGTCATATTGGGACAGAGACGATGAAAAAACCATTGTGTTTGCCTGAGATGTGTGACGTGTATTTATTGTTTTTTTTTTCTCTCTTTGAGAGCATAATGCATACTTGTTTAATACCAAATTATATTAAATAAAGCAATTTTGGGCCTGATCGTTTGATTTATTCATTTTTCTCATTTCACACACATTGATTTAGATTCACCGTTCACTGCCCAATTTTGTAGGATTCACACACGTTATTATTTTATAGTTTGTGGTTATTTTAAGAGACCTGGAATACAATTGCACTGATTTAATATTTAACTGCCGTATAGTTGGTTGTAGTAATTATTCCAGTAGACTTTTTAGTTGCTAGGATGCTGTTACATTCATTAAGTATTTTAATATCACGTTTTTCAAAGCGTGTGAGACATTAGCTTTTAAATCTGCATTTCTGAATCTGTATCGTTTAATAAAACCACTTTTATGAATTGGCGGTTTGCAAATTGTACTTAATTTCAACCTCTTGACACGACGAGTTGGACAAAAACGTCAAAATTACCTTCATAACGTAGTCACGCATAGCACCAAAAACTACTGTTCGTAAGAAACTTGTTGTAACAAAAATGATGCTCTGTATTCTGTGAAGAACTTTCTATTCTAGAAGAACAGTTTTCCTTGACGTGTTCAGTTGATTGACTAATTTAGAACAAAGTGTGTTCAAAAGAAAATTATGTCTCTTGATGCTAGCATGCGTACTCCATTGTTTCTTTGAAGCTTGTTGTCGCTAGTCTTATTTATCAGAACATACTGTATTATACAGAACTAAAATATCAATTTTTTAACAGTTGAATAAAAGCTGTGGCCCTGATTAATGATAAATTTTGTGGTAAAAATGGAAAACATGATTGGACTGAGCACCGCGTCTTGTGGCACACCAAATTTGACTTTATGTTCGGAAGAAGGGACTGCTTGTAATTTAATCCATTTTAACATTTTGGATGTTTTCCAGCGTGCCTAATACAATTTTGTGATCTATAGTTACACCAGTCTATCTTTATCTTATCGAGTTCATAAAACAGTTAGCCATTGCCCTGGTATGTCGAGGCAAACAAGCTCAGCATTGTCTTAGCAAATGTTTGAATCTCTTGTTTATTTGTGCATTTTATCTGTGATCAGTAGTGATGACAAGTCTTAAACAAATTTATTTTAATCTGTCAGGGTCTGTGGGCCAGAGGAAATGTAAAACTTTTGCCATATTTGGCGCACGAGCCAGCTCCAACCAAGGGCATAACATCCGACGTGGCATTTTCCACAGTTTGTCAGGCAAATTGTTGCTGTGAAAGGATGTTTTGGCACCCAGTCTTGACTGTTATTTGAAGGGCTACCCCACTGCTCCGTTCCAGCCAGCTCATTATTTTTACTACGAGGTCAGCTGCTCCGTTCTGGCCCTCAGAGGAAATGCCCCTTCCCAAGTGTCAGATGTTGAATCTGATTGGTCACCTGTATCCTCTCAGTGTGGCGGTCTTGCGTAATCAAACCAGAGCTGAATTTATCTACATCATCTTCTGCTCCAGGTGTGCTGTCACATCAGGTTTACGGCACGTCCAGCTGCGTCTGCTGGGCAGATGACCACCGTTGGGTTTACAGGGTTCTGGCCTGGCAGAGAACCAGGGCTTTTCTCAGTTTTCACTATTCCTCAGCCAGTCTGTCCTGTTTCCAAGAGCTGGTGACATTTCCTGTGTTACGAAGTCCGTAGCCAGTCTGTCCCTTATGGTCGTTTGTAGTTGATGTCAAAAAGGAGCTTAATTGTTCCATCTTGGCAAATCTGACAAAAACGGGCTGTTATTTCAGGCTGTTCAAGCACTGTGCTAATAAATGGCCACAATTAGTGCAGACTCAATGAGTCATGGTGGGCCATTCAGGCTATGTGGATTGTTAGCATTAACTTCAGGAGCAATACAAATCGTTGAATTTACACACTAAAAGGGAAAAGAATGGTTTGAAATGTCTACAGTTACCTCTATAAAACACAGATAAGCCAGAGCAAACTTTTGACTGATGCTTAGCTAGCCTGTCATGGTTGCTTGTTCACTGTCAACCCCAGATGTTGGAATTTTGCTGGATGGCGTAGAAAAAGACAAATCGATAAAATGAATTTTCTGCAAGGCCTAACACAGAGTGAAATTGGACTGTCATTCTGTATGACAGAAGTCAAAGTGTGTTTGCGGAATTAATGTAGCAGTGTAGCGTAAGAATAGCACTTTTGCGCATTGCTCATTCATAAATGGGTTTTTACTCAATGCTAAAACCATGATTTAAGTAACTATAGGCCTTAAATTGGAAAGGTTTTACATGAATTACATTTGAAAATCTGCTCAAGTCTCGAGTTTGGTGATGGAGGGATTTTTTCCCCATGAAGTCATCAAAGGAATCAAAAGGCATCAAAGGAATTGCAACTATAAGCTATAAGTCAGCATCAACAGCTTTAAGTCAGTATTTATTCAAAAGCATATACCTTCCAAACAAAGTTAACAGAGTAAAATTAACCCGATCTCCTGCAACCACTTTCTTAATGAATCCTTTTCGGCCCCATTCCCCTGAGCACCAGGCTGTCCCGCTATATGCTAATATTGATACAGGATAGGCTTGTGATTTTCAGGGATAAGCTCTAATGACTCTGACTCATCTGTCTGGTTCTGTGCCAGCGGAGTTTTCGCAGCGCACCCACAGCCGAGACCAGTATGTGTTATTTTAATCCCCTTTTATTTGAGCCTTTCAATCGCTGGCTTATCCGATCCCACACGGCGGCAGTTGCAAAAAGATTTGGCGTTGATGCTCCAGGAGAGTGCGAGATGCTGCAGAAGGAAGTGCACATCCCATCCTGGAGAGCAGGATCACTGCCAGGTCATGTATAGAGGGACATATGGTGATCTAAATGTTAATAAACAGGAATCTGAAATTCATGAGTCGGTGCTGCAGTTGCACTTGTGTTGGCATCAGCCGTTGTGTCGACGCAGGTCAGAAACCAAATGGAGTAATTATCGCAGCTCCATGTTGTTACATAATACATTCTTTTTTATAAAGGCTCAGTTTTTGAAAGTACAATAACCTTTTCTTAAGCAGCTGGAGATTCATTTAATAGCTTTGCTCATAAAACTGTCCTTGAAAATGTATTTGTGAATATTTAGTTGAGCAACTTCCATTTCTTCGAAACTTTTACATTTTTCTTGATTTACTACTATAAAAGAGGTTTGGTTTATTTTTTTTTCACATGTAGACATCGACAAAGCTCTTTTTGTTTTGTTGAAGTTGGTTTTGGTTAATGTTGAACCAGCTATTTTTTTGGGACTGTTTAGTAAACTTGACTAAGTTGAGTGGCCGCAGTTATTAATTTTAGAGTTAATTTTACTCCAACCTAATGAAAACAAAAAAATGTGTACACTCCAAAGTTGCTGCGATTCTCATTATGAAAATTGGTTGATGTTAAAATGTGAACGTTAAAGTCGCCTAATATAATCATTTCATCTACTGTAACAGCTAAATCTGCTAAGCATTTAGCTAACCCAAATTTTTTTATGAAGTTAGTATTATGCTTTGGCTTTCTGTAAACTGTCACAATGAGAATTGATTCCTGACATATCTGGTAGCTTCATATGTAGCACTAACAGTTCAAAAAAGCAGAGTTTAAAGTTTGATTTTTTTTAATAATATTAACCTTATTATCATAAATGATAGCAACGACTCCACCTCTGGAGTTTAAATGGCTTGGGTTCATAGGAAAATTAGTTGGTGTGTTGTTTAACAGACCTAGTTTTAAGTATTTTTTAGAAAAAGTCTTGCTTTGTTTGAAATTACCTAGTGCCTATTATTGTTTTATCTGAGAATCGGTTGTTATGGCTAGACTCCTGAGATTGTGAAATATTTTTTATGTTTTTTTTCTTTTATTGTCTTTGGCATTTTTATTATCAATATTGTTGTGTTGTTGTTGTTGTTGTTGTTGTTGTTGTTGTTGTTGTTGTTGGTGGTGGTATTGGTATCAATAGAACTATTATTATTGTTAAATCTAGGTGCATTGAGTGAAATCTGGGCCTGATTGGACCTCTGAACGATTCTTGAGCAAGAACCATTGCTCTGTGTGTGTGTGTGTGTGTGTGTGTGTGTGTGTGTGTGTGTACTCTGAGTTTGTAATCTTGGATTGGTCAAACGCAGAGCACAATATTTGGTTCTGACTATAACTGACCACTTCACTCAATTTTACACTTACGTTTTAGTTAAAAGGGCAGTTGTGTTTCATTGGTGTGGAGTTGAACCCGTCATGTAAACGTCTTGGGCAAGACACTGAGCCCAACATGCCCCCAACACCACAGCTTAAGGCTGCCCACTGCTCCAGGTTTGGGTGTGTCACTTCACTCTCTGTGTAACTTCTCAGTTGTTGTTTACTCGACTGGTATTTTATATCAATAAACTAGGGAAATGTTTGAAAAGACTAAGTCGAAGAACAATTCTCTAAGTCTCAAGTCAACCTTGTGTGTGTGTGGAACGCGGAGCACCGTGTGGCTGATCTACTGCGGGAACAGATCCCAGAGGAGACGCTCCTTTTGTGTTGGTACGCACAAAGATTACTAGTGTTCTGTCAAGGGCGTTTTTTTTGAGTAAACGTTGCGTTGTAAAAGCAAACATTTATGAAGGCGTTTAGAGCGGGAAACCACTCTCGGTGATGCGAACATGTCGTCTGTCTTCTTGATGTCAGCATCTGTGGTTATTGTCTTCAAGCTTGCTCATTCTGATCCTCCTATTGGTTGCGGATCGCAAGCATCTCTAGCGAGTGGTGAATATCAATGGCTTTGTGGTGTGTGATAAGAATTCCGAGTGGCAGCCCCCTGCGAAAGTGCATAATAGTAATTAGGTGGTCTTTCTCCTGTAAGCGCCGTTCTCTAATGGAATCTCTCGTTTCACTCCACTCCGCTTGTATCGTTTGCAGATCACAGTCTGCGGTGGGGTTGCAAACTCTTCAGTGGTAAACGAGGTGGAAATTTGATTAAATTTGATGGGATGTCCTATAGTAACCACACAGGAAGGTCAAGTCTTCCTTCGTGAAAGGGCGGGTAAACAAAAACAGAACCTGCAAATCTTTTGATTGGTCAAGAACAATCAAAATAAGAACAATAAGATAAAAGAAGAACAATAAAACAATTGTTTTAATTAGCGTAAACGATTTACAACAAAAATAAATGCAATTGGTAATATGTTTAGATTTAAAAGTCTGTCAAATATTCATCAAAATTCTCACAGTGGAATAGTGGGGTCTTGCTGATGCATCACAGCGAGAAGGTCATGATGCTTGTGTGGGTTTCCTCCGGGTGGGTTTCTCCATTTTTCATAATATTGTCCTGAAACATTCAGAACATAGTCTGGTAAATGACCCATTGTGAGTGAGTGTGATTGTGTATGTATGCGTGTGTGTTTGTGTGTGTGTGTCTGTCCAAGAGCCCGGAGTTGCCTGGCGGGATTGGCTCCCCATGACCCAGAAATTGAAAAGTGATTTAAAAGATTGAAAGACAGTAATATTAATATTTATACTCTTGCCTACCGATATCTTGAGCCAACGTAAATAAAAATAAAATGCCTTCTTCCGCAAGCAGGTCGTTCTAGGATAGAATGATTTTCAATTTTGCCGTCATCATGCCATTTAGTTCCATGGTCTATTTATGGCTTTTGAAAATTGCTTTGTTTAAAAAACGTACTGGTTTTTCAAACACGTCCTGAAGATCCTGTCAAATCAACCCGTTAAAGCGCTTGATATGGGAACACTCGGGCAATCTATATAAAAGTGCGGAAAAGGGGGGATAAATATATAGGATAAAGGAAGTTTGAAGGATTTCTCAAAGCCTGGCCCTATTAACCTTCTTCTGCTCCCCATTAATCCCATGAAAATCCCCCTGTCAGAGCTCGCGGCTAATGTAAGCAGCAAAACACCAAACGAGACCTTTTTCAGATTCCCTTTATTTTTTGGCGTTTCTCCCCCTCTGCACAATACTAAATCCGAGCAGGATTACAGTTCCTGAAAAGCCTGCCTTTATACTTGAATCAAGCAGCGACATTAGGCCGAGTGTGAATGACTCTACATTTCAGGCACCAGATAGAAGGAGAGCAAAAGGGGTAATGGATGCTGGCAGACATCCACATGAATCGGATAGCAGATATGAGCCACTTTATTGTGAGTCTCAGTAGGCCGTGGATTTCCAGTCCGACTTGAAGAAAAGCTTCTTGGTGTGTGTGCTGAATCCAAGCGCTGGTTCAGCCCAAAGGTGGTTTGCCGGAACTTGACTTTGGCTTCCCTCTGTGCCAACACGACTCCATTGCTATCAATCATCTGCATGCAACCTGTCTCTGACTTGACAGAAACAGGCTTGTCTGTCGGGAGCCGGACCGTGACCACTCTTGGCATTTTTTAGCCTCCGTGCACATATTTTCGATTTTTACCTCTGCAATGTTCAAGAACTATGACTTTGCCCAGTCTTTCCGGAGGCAGATGGTCTTCTTGCCTCCTTTAATAAGTGGATTGAACCAATCTATGCAGTGCTGCTTTGTTATCTGCACTGATATTGATTGTTTCAAATGAATCATGCCAGATGTGACCGATTGGCCAGAATTGGCCAGCCGTGACCGATCCAGTTCAATACTACGTGTTAGTCATGCTCATTACTGTCAAGCTTCAGTAAGAACCAGAAACTCATGAGGCATATTGTCATCCATGACTGTAAAGTGCCAAGATGGAATTTTCAAAACTACTAGGCTTAAAAGAAAAACGCATTTGATGCATTTAGTTTAGATTCTTCAGGCTTACTTTTACTGAAAACTTTTTTTTTCTGAGGATTATAAGAAGTTGCAGATTAACAATTAGAAGAACAACTGGATTTAGATTGAAGCAAATGGGAAAAATGCCTTGGTTCAAGAACAGTAAAGTTTACAACCACAGCAAAAACAAATTTTGTCATAAAATGGTCAACTAGTTTCATATGCATCCATGGATGACGCTATTTCACCAAAAGAGCATAAATAGCTTTATGTATGTGTGGTTTAATAGTGATATAATTGGAAAAAAAAACTGCAAATCCAATACATAATCAATCATTTTCCAAAAAGTTAAAAGGCGCCTAGGCCACATTTGAGGTATATTTTATAATCTTGCAGACATATGCAAACGATCTCACAAGTGCTTTTGAGTGTGGAATCCATTTAACGTTCTGTTTGGCCAGAAACTGCATATTTTCCGATTTTGAATAACTTACAACCAGTAGCTTACATCCCAATTCCACAAAGCTAATGAGAATCAATCCTGAGGCTTAGCAACTATGGCAGCACTGGCTATTAGCGGTCATATTACCATCTAGTATAGTATAACGTGTTTTTTTTATTTGATAAAAAAAAAAATTTTGATAAAAAATTATTTGATCCATTTCTGAGGATTTCAATTTTAAGGATGTTTCGATAATAAGTTTGTTTGAACCCGGAGGGATAGGAAGCCTCTAGAAATCGTACCGATTTTTCATATACTGTACGGTAATTGTTCTTCTTATCTTCTTATCTTCTTCTGAGTTTTCAAGAAAACTAAACTTCACGTCTGTAACTATTAAACCAATTGTCAAACAGTCACATTCTTCATATTAATGTTGAGGTAGAAGGTTTCATTTGAACAAAGCATAAATCTCTGTTTTCATTATTGCCATACAGGTTATTTCCGACTCATTACCATTAACAGACGACTGCACTCGACAACGCCATTTTTACGAGTGCATCTTAAATTCTTACTTTTGTCTGCCGTTGACAAGCTAGGATGAGGCTGAGTCACATGACATTGGAGAAGTAGCACTGAGGAGAATTAAGATATTAAAAATTGCTCATAGATGTGTGTGTGTGTGTGTGTGTGTGTGTGTGTGTGTGTGTGTGTGTGTGGGTGAAAATTAAGTTATGGATGTAAAATGGATGGATTTGGCACTACATTATTTTTCAAACAATTTTCAAATAAATTCTCATTTTTAAATCAGAACCTTATTCATCTAAGTTTAAAGTATTTTTTAAGGGCATGGAAATTATAATAATTTGATTAAGTCTAGAAACGATGTGAAAAATTCACAGTTTAGGAATGAATTTATAGAGCTTAAAAATTCAAAGACATGATTCATATCGGCAAACAAACAAATTGTTTGATTTTTATATTATAGATTGTCATGTCAAACCATCTGGGTTGTATTAAAGACAGTATTGTGGTTGGAGCATTTCTGATGTAATAAAACACACACACACTTTGCACAGGGCGACGCCTCTGGCAGCATTAAACGTTTGACCGCTCACAATACATCTTTGTCCAAACCAAGCTTTTTCTTTCCAAATAATTGATGCGTTTGATTTGCTCATGACGGTGTGTATCCGAGTGATGGATACAGCTCAGCACAGCGGATTGCTCGAGGGGGCGTGGCCTTTGCTCTTTAGCTCATTGATGCTCCGCCCACAGTGCTGGTCCGAGTTAAACGCCATTGATTCTCGCTACAGGTTGAATATGTCTGCACATACGGTTCATTGCCATGATGGCTTGTATCGATTTTATCAGAAAGCAGGAAAAATGTTGGTTAAGGATTATGCTCCGCTCTGCTTGCTGACCAAATTACATTATTTGTTAAAGTGTTTCAACAGATTCCTTTGGCATTAGATCCTAAAAATGAAAACAACACACACACACACACACACACACACACTGTGACATGTATATCGGCAATCATTTTTCTAAAGCAATTTTTGTTGTATTGTTTTAAATTAATTATTTGAAAAATAATGCAGTGTATTATTTTATACTATATACTGTATATAATGTTTTAATTCGTATCCTTGTTCACTCGCAAAATTCGTATCTATATATCTTTATAGATAAATGGATGGATAGATAGATAGATAGATAGATAGATAGATAGATAGATAGATAGATAGATAGATAGATAGATAGATAGATAGATAGATAGATAGATAGATAGATAGTCAAACAAAAAGTACAGTATATTTTAAATTTGAAAATATATATGGCAAGTATATGAAATATGGAATATTTATATGTGTGCATATGTGTATATACAGTATATACTTTTATTTACATATATACAGTAAAACATATATATTTTCCTACAGTTTTGAGACTTCAGACAAATTTGTTAGTTACAGTAAATCTGATATTTTCCAAGATATGTGACCCAAAGATGATCATCTATCTTATGATCAGTAGGAGTGACAATCTTGACTGTAAAGTTTGTGTCAGAGTTGTCGCATAATAAATTATGTACATTTTTTGTGTAAAAAAATTCATTTCAATAGGCTAATGTGGCTAAAGGTGTTTATCGGCCGGTGTGTTTTTTGGAATGCGTCTTGTTTTGTGTGTGACACAATAGTTAATGTGTTGCGATGGCGAGCGGGTGATTGTGTGCGTGTGACAGTGTAACAGGTGATTAATTCTTCTCCCACAAACCCTCGTGGATGATTTATTTATTTGGAAATGGCACAGCATGGTCAGGTTTGATAATAGCACCCATGGTGGAGACGGCAGAATAGCTCGTCCATTTCCCACCACAATATCTCAGTCTCTCGGAGAGATTGCAGTTCTTCTGTCATTTAGCCCCCCTTCCAGACAGGTTGCCCTGCTGCGCTCATGGTCAGCTATTAGCTTAGCTCCTGGGAAGGAAAGTGAACGACCATGTGTCTGATATATGACTGTCTGAAAATAAACGTCTGCTCTATCTATGCAGTCATGCAGCCATTTTTTTCTGCTTTGGGGTGAAACCGCTATGCTAAATGTATTTCATGCTGTGCGGTTATTGATGTCTGATGGCTTGATGGACAGAGATGTGAGTCTTGCTTGGAGAACATTAAAAGTGATATTGTCTTTCTACCCAAAGCGTCTGAAATGGAGATCTGGGGTCAGGAGGGTCCCGGGGGGCTTTTGATGATCTATCGGCTTCTGCTATAAATACATCTTCATAACTTGCCTCCTTTGAAGTGAGTGGAGTATCTTATTTGTTAACTTATCATCCAGTCTGATAGCAGACTCGTGAACGCAGTGGGTGGAATTAAGCAAAGGCAATTTTAGCGGATTTGATTTGATGATCAGAGACCGGATATCTCGCAAAAAAATCAATAAAAAGGAGCTGAAGAGCTTTTGAGTTTTTATAAGTTTATCTTACAGATTAAACTGAGCGATCCGCAATGTTAACAAGAAACAACTCACTATTGAAAATTCGTTAAACTAGATTTTGACTAACCAGTATTGAATGTGATGCTTAAATTAAAATGCCTGGACTTTGGCTCTTCTGGCTTCCGGAACCATATTCAACCAAAGACTTTGTAGATTATAAAATGCCAGAGGAGACTGGCGCCCTGAGTAGGTTTATTTCCTCTCACACCCAAAAAGTTTTTGTTTTCCTAGCCACTGTCACATATGTTGCTGCTCACTGGTCATAGCCACAATACATTCGAACATTGGACAAAATTACAACAATCATCACATAGTTGTTATGTTGTATATCTCTGACACTATACAAATTACCTGAACTTGAGCGTGGCAGATTGGTATCTCTGGTTCTCCCCGGATTTAATTTTTCTGTACGGGGGTCTGCCACCGGTTGGAAATCAGGCTCGTGCACCAAGAGCGTGTAAGCTCATCGTGAAAGTGTGTGTTGGTGAGAGTGACGTTTGCTAGATGTATTTCTTTTGCAGTTATTTTCAAAGCCGTATGTTGTGGTGGGATAAGTTCAGCGACTGCTTAATGTCGCGTAAAATAAGTTATAAGTAACACTAGTTTAAGCTCTCTCAGCCAATGGTTAAATGTATGGTTAAATGTAGAGCACAATTTCGATACGACCCCTAGTGGATGTACTGACAAACTCACTCACTATGTCTTCTTTCTAGTTAAAAAAAAAACTTTATCTAACAAGTATAAAGTTTTCAGAGATGGTTCAGTCGTTTACAGTGATAACTGAACTGAAATCGTGAATCGGCAGAATGTAGTGGGACTGTATGTCAGAGTGACTCATAAACCATTCCAAATGTCTTGTTGTGTGATTCAGCTCAGCTTCATTATGTAATCAGAGTCGGGCCTACGCCACCCTTGTCCTGGCCTTCTCACCCACTGGCTCCAGCTGGCTGAATCTCAGACGAAGTCCCTACCACCAAGCCAACAGTATCCAGAAGTAAAATCCCATAGATCTATGGTTTGAACGTTTTACTATTAGCAGAGTCACTACTAGGGTTGTGTGTTGTAGGAATGTGGAGAACAGATTCTCAGTTTCGTTTTTAATTCACCTCGAGAAACAAGGACGATAGGCCGTCTCTCCTGGGATAAATGGCTCTAGCTGCATGCTGGGAAATATGACAAGGTTGCTAATTGGACGTGGCAGTGAGTCTGCAGCGACACAAAGAGAGTGTAGATTAGAGCCACATCTGGTCCTAGTACTGTGGTCTTCTGTAGTGCTTGATAGTTGAACCGGGTCGAGGTCCATGTGCCATGCAGATTCAAGAGGCAAGGCAAAGATCCCGGTCCTAACACAGGCGGAGATCAGAGGCGGGCGACCAACAGTCACGCTCCAAAGTTCTTAACATGCGAGTGTTTAAATATTGAGCATACTTGTTCAAACAGAACTCGTTTCAGTTGAGTTACGATGTTTCAGTGATTGACTGATCACGTGGTGAATTGTGACAGGCTGAGTTGTGCCGTGAAGGCTTATTTGTGATTAAGTCTAGAAATCGACTGCAGAATTCTAGAAAGTTATAGAATTTGATGCTTTAATATCAACCACAACAGATAATGAAATGGAATTGGTGGCAGTCGTGGTCCAGTGGAGGGGATTTGGACTTGTGTCCAAGAGGTTGCAGGTTCAGGTTCATCTGCGGAGTGTCCTTGATCAAGATGCTGATCCCTTACTGACCCCCCGACACCACGGATTAAGGCTGCTCACTGCTCCGAGTTTGTTTGTGTAACTTCACTGGGTGGTTAAAGGCTGTGTACAATTTAGATTTTGTTGCCACCTTGACAAACTAACTCACTTTTGTTCTTTCTTTCTTGAATGATCTTAAATCACATCAGTCTTGTCAAAAATTGATTTCTTTTGAACAAAACTTTTCTTGGAGATTGATTCAATTTTCAGAGGAAACCCAACAAATCAGGGACATTAAAACTGTCATTCTGCAGCCTGAACGACTTGATCATTTACGTTAGATCATGTCAGATTTGTGTCAGATTTAACAACGATTTTATTCATTATTAATTAACATAGATGCATAAACGGTTGCATTAGAGAGAGAGGTATAGAGAGGGGGGGGGGGGGGGGGGGGTTT
>MU204307.1:3990083-4012509 GCA_017309775.1 Paedocypris sp. Pulau Singkep | reverse complement strand
GGGGGGGGGGGGGGGGGGGGGGGGGGGGGGACTGGTTTTATTAGTCATTTCTGTTACGGTCCTGTGGCTCGTCTCCCCCTGGTGGCCAAGTCAATAAGCGTGTGGGTCTGATTTCGCACCTGCGGCTAATCACTCTCGTCCACAGGTGGACCTCATCAGAGTGCAGAAGGTGGTTAGCCATTGGTTAGACTTCTTCTTACTGGTTCTAGAGTTCACATCCGTGTGGTTCGTGTTTTGTTTAAAATCTTCATCTTATGTTGCATCTTCTGAGTGTCTCCATTAAATCCTCGTTTTGCAAACCCTGCCGTCATCCTCGTTTTCACAGCATTGTTTGATACGAAAAAGAAAGATAGAAACAAAAAGACAGAAAGAAAAAAGAATTGAGAGAGAGATTGTAATTTTAAAAGGCGTTAATGGAGTATAACTGTCCCTTTGGTATCGCCTGAATCGAAGCAAGATATTTTTATAATTTCAGAATGATATCAAGGAAGTAAGAAAAGGTTTTGGTACTTTTAGCAGGTCTACTAGCAGGTCCAGAATTAGAACCTCAACGTCTACTTAGCAGGTTCTAGGCCAGGAGGCCACGGCTTCCCTCGTAGCTAATCAGTGAAATTAGTGTAGTGCAGTTATTAAGTCAGAAATTAACTCATATGTAAATGAAATCAACAGTTGTGTAGTAGAAAATGATGTGGCGTGCTATTCAATCAATTCATTTATAGCTCTTCAAATAAAATGCAATATAAACATGGAGAGAATGATTTGGTTTTGTGTGACAGTAATTAAGCCTTCAATTCTACTCATTAGTTTTCTTTAATAGTTTCTCTGTTATGATAATGACTCCGGTGCTCATTAAAGAGCTGTATTCACTCCCTCAGCGGAACAAGATTTGGTTTAGGCATCTGTCACAACAGAACAGTAGAACATCTGAGGGAAAAACAACCAATAAACTTGATCCAAGCGCTTTTGTGCGTTCAAGCTCCTTTTTATTTACTAAAAGCTGTTGAAGGAATTGTGTGTTGATGAGAAGATGCTGATGCTGAGTTTTCAACACTGTGGTGGTAATCAGAAGTTGGGAAAGATTCAAAAATGGGTTCCAGGGGTCAATGTTTGTGGTTTCCGTCTTTGTTTGCCCGCCCTGACTCTGACTCCTCCCAGTTGCGACCACGCCTTTTGCTTTTTGATCTTTCAAATAAACACTCACCTACTTTTAACTGCATTTGGGTGTTCAGATGCTTATAGTTCAATACTACAATTTGAACTGTTATGTATTGAGATAGTGAGCAGCCTTAAGCCGTGATGTCTGAGGGTCAGTAAGGGCCAAAAATACAAATGAAACTTTCAAAAATACAAATGAAAGTCTTTGAACGACACAACTGCCTTTTCTCATCGTCTCCATGAGCGACTTTCGTACTCGTCGTCTTGATCAAGGATACTCAGTTGTAGAACCAGTTGTAGAGGAATTTGTGAGGGTCAGTGTCTTGCTTAAGAGCAGGAGCGGGATTCAAACCTGTAACCTCTTGGACACTGCCATGTATGATACTTAAACATGCTTTGATATAAACTGAAGTTGAACGAAACCGGGATGAAAAAAGACAACAAAATTTTCTGAGTTGACTCAAATTACTTAAGTGGTAAATGGGATTAGTTAGATAGATTTTTAAAAAACTTTTTTTTTTCAATCAGCGGGTTTCCAAATATGTTTCTACGGGTCTCTGTTATAAACACCAACTTGTGTTATAACGCAAGGCAACAAGAATTGATGCCGGAGTGGCGGATAATTTGTTTATCTCTGGTTCTGATGACACGTTTCATATATAATCATTCCAGCGTTTGTATATCGGCACAATCTTTTCCCCAATGCAAGCTGATACTTTTCCGCAGAACTATCCTACAAGCAGGACATATGAGTAATGGTGCTGTCAGCAGGGCAATGATGAGACCACCAGCATACGGTCACATCATCCACGGCAGGACCACAAGCTTGAATGACAAACAGACGCTGACATCTGTCGATCACGCAGCTGTTTATCCTCAGCCTGACACGCTGACACACAACACCGCATCCAACATATAAAAAGCCCGTGCCGTGAAAGGTCTTCTTCATGAAGTCTGGAGATCAGGGGGATTCTGTGAACTTATCACCTATGCCGGGTCAGCGGTCCTTGTCGGGAAATAATTACTTTCCCTTATGCTTTCTTTTTTACCCGACTAAAGGTTGGCATCATTTATCTCAGACTTCAGCTGTCAGCGTCCTCTTCAAATATGGTGGGCTAGCTTTGACGACCCCTCTTATTAGCCATTGGTTTTTATCAGAGACCTCATCACGCACCTCCACTGGGTCGCCAGGCTCTTAACTCCAAAGACGCACGCAGACCGCCACTAATCAGCGGGAGCGAGAGAGAAGGGCTCATTTGATTACACAGTGGTTATTAATGATGCTGTTGTAGCGGAGAGGGTCTCTACTGCCGTAATTACTCCTGGACCAGAAGGAAGACGGAGGATGTGCTGGTCCGGCTGATTAGTTCAGAAGTACTGTCCATCACATGAAAGCTGCACCATCATAACCTTTAGAACTATGATTTATTTTTGTCTTCCACCCGAGGATTTGTTGATAATTGTCCTAATATTTCGATATCCATGAGGATCAGCTCCAAAAGAATGTTCATGTTTTCTTCTTATTGTGAAGAATTTATTCTCATCTCCTATTGCAGTTATTGGCTTTTGTTATTTATTTCAATGTGAACTCTGTGATGGAAGATTTGCTTCAAAATGATAAATGTCGAGTGCATTTTCATTGACGGATGTTTATGAGAACAGTTTTGGAGTGTGTAAAAATCTAATCCACACACACAGTAAGATTTACTGTATGTATATACACAAAATACAAAAAAGCATGCATTTATTTACTAGTCACTGTCTCACACTTTCTTTGTAGCTGACGTGACTAATTGTAGTCTGTCAGGGAAGTGTTATTGTGACAATCAAGATGACTTTTATCAAGGCACTTTTATATTATTTGTATATTTTCATAATGTGTGTATGATATCTTCAGGAAAAAAGGTTTAAGTAGTGGTATAAACTGACTAATCTGCCACTTGCGTTAATAACAACCAGTCAATGAATAGGGCAGTGGTACTTACGTTTTTATAAAGGCCTATAAAAAAATAAAACTTTTTCTACTCTTTCTAGTCGTATCCAAACGACAATTAGTAATATTTATATTCGTACAGACTTTAAAAATCAAATTTCTATATAACTATATTACAATTGAAAAAAATTCATAACACTGAGTTATCTATATCATTAAAGACCAAAAGAAAGACTTGTAAAAACAAACATATTATAATAGTTTGTCAATTTGACTAATAGCAACATAATCAAAATTGTGGTTTGCATTTACACGCCGTAGTGTCTGTGGGCCAGTGTCTTGGTCAAGGACCCTCAGTTGTTGAAAAAGCGAGAGAGGGATTAGAACCTCGATTGGAGGAAAAACGCGGCTGTGTAGATTGTCTGTCCAGAGAGTTTTTTTGTGATGGCTGAAACGTCCAACAGTCGGGAAATTTCCTCGTGTTCTCATTCAGTCACCGCCCGCAATTCTCCGAGTCTATAATGCCGAAGCCAATTAGCTCTGAAAGAACGAGTGAGATGCAGCGATTCTGGTCTGTTTGTTTGTCGGAAGTCACAGAAACGCTGGCGGGGCGGTAATAACACCACCACATGAAGAAAACGCCGTCCATCTGAAGAATCGCCTCGGCTTTGAAAAGCAAAGCTTGGAATGAAGAAGTGGAATGGCAAAATATACGTTTTTCGGATTGTGATTCTTAATGCATACGCATTGCCTTTACAGCTTTACAAAAAGTCTGAAAAATGTTTTATTATTATCATTTACAGCCTTTAGCTAGAAATGGCAATGTTTTATGCATGTCTTTCATTGGTGAGCGCTTCCCTCCGACCTTTTGCTTGGACTTAATGGGATGTTTTATTCAAAGTCGCGGCATCATTTCTCTTGATTGTCAGAGTTCAGTCAATTTCAGCAGTATATATATTGTCTGCTGAAGAGGATTGCGGCTTTATGTTGTCTTAAAAGTTACACATTACTCATGAGAGGTGGTCCAACTAAGATCTGGGGGCCTGCTGTGGCCCATGGGGGTTTACATTTGGGTTTTCCTGGGCTATTGGACTATCAGCGGTGTAAAGTCCTGAAAACCATACTTCAGTAAAGGTATGAATACCTTAATGTAAAAATGAGTAAATATTAGTAATAAGTCACCAGTCCCAATTAGACTCTACAGTTTGGAGTTTTTTTTTAACAAATGTGTGCATGACTATGTTTTGGTATGCTTATTTATTGTTATTTATAGATGTGTGTTAAAAAACGAGTGGTCTTCATTGTTGAGCCTAACTTTGCTTAATGTTAGTAAATCATGGCAGTGTAAAATCTATTTGTTTGATTATTTGTATTTGTATGATACATGGTTTAGTATTAATGACTGTGAGGAGTCCAGTCATTCGCTTTCCATCTTTTTAACATTTCTGTGTGGAGTTTGAATGTTCTTAACATTCAAGGAAACTCTAGGTCTCCAGTTTCCAACTATAGTCCCAAGAAACAGGAGTGTGCAAATCTGTAAATAGATGTAATTTTGAATGTGTGTGTGTGTGTGTGTGATTTGTGATTTGTCGACGCCCCAATCCAGGTGGTGTGTCCCTCCAATAGGCCTAGAGTTCCTGTGAGTCATTCCCCCTTTTACCCAGACATTGAACAGTGGTTCAGGAAATAGATGTTTTTTGATCATTTAATGTCAATAGATGTTTTTTTTTTCTTTACAGAGCTCTAAATTGCACTTATGCGTATTTAGAAAAAGCTAGTATATCTTTGAGATGAATTAGAATTGTATAACTTTGGACATTATGGACATTACATATGGACCCTAATTTTTTATTGACAGAATTGACATTGTATTGACAGAGCATTACAATCACCAGTGTTATAACTAAAAATCATGCAACTCAAAGCATTTTTCAAAAGGTTCTTTGCATAAGTAGAAGGAGAGGTAAAGTGGGAAAAGCGGACTGAATTTCCTCTTTAGGCTGATACAAAACTACAAAAGGCTTTTATATATTGTCATATTTTCTAACTTCAAATCAGCTTTTTGATTTGACCTTGTGATTAACTCCGAGTGTGTGTTTAAAAACTTTTCGCAGACATTGCTGATGGAGACTTGGAATGTTGTTTTTACGGTTGAATATTTGATTGTATTTTCCATCACCAAAGTGTATATGTGGCCCAAAATTGAAATAAAACGGTTGATAGCAGAGTCAAAATGAACAAAACCTGATTTTGTCAGGAAGTTTGTTGTAGTCGCTGCTCAGTTGACACTTGTGTAACGCCGTGTTAATCTCCTTTTTTGTGCAGTTTGCAACATGTATAATGCTAAATAATGATTTTGTGTCCTTGCATTAAGAAGATTAGGTAGCACTGCTTTCGGGTTGATCTCTTTTTTTTTTTTATCAAGCAATAGTTTGACGTAAACTCCATTTCCCAAAATTAGCCTTATGTTTTTCACTTTGGTTCTGCTGTTGTTTATTTCACCATGCTTCTCATATTTTGTTTTTGAATTAAAATTGTGATTAGTGCTAAATGACAAATGTTCAAATTTGGACCATTACATGTTTTTATTCCAGTTTTTCAGACTTAACTCGTACTGCTTGACATGTAAGAGACAACTTCATTTCTATTAGATTTAATTGATTTTTTTTTTTTACTTTCCGTTTTCTGGCTGTGATGTTCCATGTTTAGTAAAGTGCTATCAAAAGAATGATACTAATGACTTAACTGAGAGTTGACATGATTGACATTTTGATCTAAAATAATGTTATTTATGTTTTCCTATTATCGTAGCCCTAATTTATGGACAGATAAGGGATATCAGTCCCTTCACACACAGCGTGTTGGAGCTGGACATAAAGCAACTTAACTTGTGGAATATCAGTAGGAAAAAATGAGCTAAACAACTGTAAATGTCGCTTGAGGTCATCGCTTGAAGACGCGCGTTGCCAGATATCAGCCCAGTGCTTTTTGGCTCCCTGTGATAAACGCAGATATGAAAGTGTTTGATCGAGGCTTTGTGAGAAATGTCTCCTCAGCAGAAGCAATTAATCCTGCGATGGTGAAGACGATTGGGTTCCTAACGTCAGCTTGTCATTGTAATAGCAAAAGCAGCGTGTTTTTGTCTTTGTGATGCCTCACGTTCCGTTATCTTCTGTTCCTCGAGGTGCTCTAAAGAGCTTCTTATACGGAACAACATCATACTCCCACCTTTGAATTAAATATGGGCATATTAGATTTCGTTCTATTTTGCTTTTTGTTGCTTGTGGCGTATCGCCATGCCAACACATAATCGAATCGTTGCACCTATCATATTTAGATTACACAGAATGCAGTGTTTCCATGTAACGCTATTCCCAAACGCTCCAGTGTGGTAATGAGTTCAATCAGAAAGCCTTTCCTTCATCTGTCTTCAGAGACATCATGGCATTCAGCCAAAGCCCATTACAGTGAGTGTTGAGTATTGTTCAACAGTCGGGGTCTCCAGTGCTAAACACACCACTTGTAAAGGAAAAGATGCATCTCTACATCATGCGGTTTTCAACTAAAGTCCACAGACTGTAAAATATCTTATTTCCAGAGGAACTTCATGTACGCTTCTCTCCAAACAAGCACCTGCTTGAAGGTTCTAAGAGTCATGTATGTTCTCACTAATTCCTTAATTAAAACATTCCTTAAACCTACATTGGGTAAACATGTTGTATTTGTTTACTATATTTACCATTTCAATGTAATGTAAGTAAAATGTTGCATTTTTTAACAATTTCTTTACTAAAGTAAAATGAGTAAAGTGTCGCATTTGTTTACTATTTCTTTACTAAAGTAAAGTGTCACATTGGTTTACTAGTTCTCTACTAAAGTAAAGTGAATAAAGAAATGAAATTTCCGCTTGTGGGATAAATAAAGTCAGTCGTTCATTCATTCAAAGTGTTGCATTTGTTTTTTTTTCTTTGCTAAAGTAATGTGAGTAAATGTTACATTTGTTTACTATTTCTTTACTAAATTATAGTGAGTAAAATGTCGCATTTGTTTACTAAATCTTCACTAAAGTAAAATGAGTGAAATGTAAAGTAGATGTGTGAAGTGTTTTATTGTTTTACTAGGTCACTAAAGTAAAGTAAGGTGAGTGAAATTAAGTGTATCATCAGAATCCATTAGCTTCCTTTAATACTATCATTTGGCCGGTGTGTAATTGTAATGACAGGACTTCAGCACAAAGGGAAGTTCAAATGGATCGATTAAGTGTAATTTCGGATGCTGTTAACAGCGCCTTGATGCACCAGATCAGCTTTCTGACTTCCTTTTCAGTGAAGGGCCTATCGTCAGAAAATACTTTTTCCTCCTGAGACGTTTGCCCACCGGCGTGTCACCTACACGAGTGTCTATCTGTAGATCAAGGGTGACAGGCCACCTCCTCGTGCTTACAGGAAGTCACAGGCCAAATGGAACTGTGGATTCAGCAAAGTGTTATTAACATGGTATAATTGGGTTTGTATACACTTAATTGAATACAGTTGACTTCGCTTAATTGGGCCGGTGGTTAAAGGGGGCAGTCACTTTTTGGGGGGGAATTCTTAAGTCCAAATCATATCTCATAAGGCAAATTTGTTTCACTTGATTGCGGCAAATCGGTCGTCACCATTACCTTTTTTCTAGACTTGAATTCTCCTATGTTTCGGACTGTGGGAGGAAACCAGAGATCTTCAATTCTGTCATGCTCAAAGTGCATAATTTCCAGATTTTCTGAACCATTATTTCCATTTCTGGGTCCTGGAGAGCTGGAGCCAATCCCAGCAACTCTGGGCCTGAAGGCGGGGCACACCCTGGGACACGCCCTACTGACCTTGGTCAACCAGTCAGAGAGTGGTACACTGACAAACACACATTCATATGGTTCTATTTTCAAACAAAAGGCAGATTTGTAGGAAAAAAATCACATGTGATGCATTAATGAATCGCTGGAAAAGCGTACAACATGCATCACTTCATATTTCCAAAGAAGAAATCAATACACAAGCGCACAAACACAATTCTCGGGCGTAAATATCTCTGGAGAAGCGGTCCATCTTCACACAGCCTACAATGGCGAGCAGTTTTAAATCCCACGGGCCCGTGATTTGTGTTGTCTGGGGCTGTCAGCTTGGCGTGTGCACCGACATGTGTGTGTTCTGAAGCCGTGTTGTTGATATTCCTCATTAGCGGTGCTGAGCTGCATGGCTCGCTCTTTGCTTTCTGACTTCAGGGGACACGCGGACCGCTGTCGTAATTGGCGTGGAAACCGATATCTGTTCTAGCAGCGTGCAGAGGATTGTCAACATTTCATAGTCCCTCGGCTGCAATCTGAAGATAATAATTGCACGGTTTTGGGTGCACACATTCAGAGTCCTGATGCCTGCAGTGCTCAACCTTCCTCGCCTGCGCTGACATTCAGATCAGCCCACAGAGGCCAGAACGCCACAAAGCAAAGTGCGTGAGCAAACAAAGGGCTGGGTGGGAACTTCAGCCATTGTTGTAGTCACCACCTCCATCTTTATGGCCGCACTGCTTTGATTTAGAGGTGGAGACATGACACAACCACAGATGAAAGTGTTTATGGGTTGTGTTTGGTCGGAAATAAAGCAAATTAAGAATCAAGGGCGGTCTATTGCATTCAACTAGTGTTTGTACATGTACTGTAGCTGACACTTTTTTCCAACTTGAACTATGAAAAAACTAAATGGAGAAAATTTAGAATTTTATAATTTTACAGTTAAAAAACTTTATGACTTTGTGAACTGACTTTATCTTTGTGAACTGCCTTAACTCTATTAAGATAATAATAAGAATCATTTATTCATTTTTCTAGCTTGTACCTTCCAGGATTTGAACCAAAGGCCGTTGGTTTTTCAAAGTCCCTTTGGAACCGAGCTTGCTCAAAGACCATGATCATAAAGCACAAAGTGTGAGCATAAATCCGAATGTTAGCAATGAAATTTAAGGGTGTGAAAATGTAATTCTGGAGGAGTGACATTTATACCAGAGCTTGTGGATTTTCTACTCTTATCGATAAGCCGATAGAGGAATACCAGAATGGCACTTGAAGACAAACAACAATAATTAAAAGCGCAGGGTGAATAATTGGTCAAACGTTTGAGAATTAATCTCAAGCTTACTGACATTTTGTTTTGTCATGTCCTCAGCCGATCTGGTTGTAAATTGGCTTTGCTGTTGGTTCTAGATGTCACATAACAAAAAATGGAGGTTGGAAATGGTGGGAGATAAACAGAGGTGTTGATACTCCATTCCGGTCCCCTGCGTTTCCAGTTAAGAGGTGACACAGTCCCAGTATGTGCGGTTCCACTAGTGCGGCGTAATCAAGTTTTCACCTTTCTCCGGGGAAATTCCTCTCCTGTATCTACAACAGCATGGAACGTGAACCTGTAGAGATGTGAGAGCGGAACCTTCGTGTGAAATTGCATGTGGCAGTGCAATTTCCATCTCAAGTGGTGGGGCCGTGTATCTGGATTTTTAATTTTCACTTATGATTGAAAAAGATTTTCCACTCGGCGCTGAATCCATTCTACCTGGATTAACTGACCGAACGTGGCACCTCTTTTAACTCTTGGTAAACACCAGGCAGCCCGTAGGATCATGTCATTGCTTGGCGATGCGAGAGGGAAGGTGTGACAGAAGCGTCATCTCAGCCAATTCTCCCTGGTGGTCTGTCCGCCAGTTGTCTTTGCAGTGACATTTGTTTGTGGCTACCTGCTTGTACGTAAACAAGGTTGTCATGTAACAATTCCCTAAGTAATGAGCTTTTTTTTTAGCTAAGCAAAAGATCCCATCTGGAGTCTCAGATAAGTGGTCAACTCCCCCGTTCATTTCCCTTTCTGGGGTCTAAAATGGAGAAGGCCCGAAAAAAAAGACTCGACAGCATCTCATTATCCACTAAATACCAGAAGATTAATTACAATGACAATGACAGATGGCTCATTATCGCATCATCCAGAGAGGATTCTGGGAAAAAAAAATGCAGGTACCAAATGATACGTGTAGTGAGGATCTAGGTACAGCTTGAAGCCAGTAATTTAGCATTTAGCATGGCTCTGTGAGTTTGTGAAGACATTAAGGCAAAGCACTAGTGCTAACAGGGCCTTTTAATAGCGGTTAGCATGCTTAAGCCTCTTGATTGACTTATTTTAGCTGTCTTTTTCAAAGCCGCACCTCAGATGTGAGCTGAACTCAATGTAAGGTGCCAAACAGTTGAACTTAAAAGCTTTTTACCTTTACGAACACATCTCTTATGGTCTTTAAAGGTCATGGGTTGACATTTTTCCTCTACAGATGTTTCTGTATCGCCCTTGCCACCTGAATATGACAGAATCTTTCCTGGTATTTTCCACAAGCAGGTCGTGTTGTCACGTCTCTTCCATTTTTTCCCCTTCAAAATACCACATCGTTTAACGCTTGTCCATGTTGTCATGTGCGGTGGCAGGAGGAGACTTATGGGTAGCCGTTTGGTAAAATAAATAGTTGCCGTTGGAAATCAGGCCAATAGCGACAATTGTCAGAATTGTGAACAAACACCAACCCGGAGTAGTGGGCAGCCTTAAGCTGTGGCACAGGAATAATGGAAACACCATGTAGGATTTGACACGTGACATTGAGGAAAGAAACTCAAGAGAGTATTTACTTTTTTCCGAACCGGAAATGTGTGAAATGCAGGTATTCTATAGATTGCCTTGCTTTTTTAGACAGTGTCTGCGTCATTGTTACATTTTCTCAGGCATTGTGAAGAATGACGAGTGTGGAACAGTGATAAATGTCCAGATCTAGAAAGACGAATATGAATAACGAACATTGTCAAAGCAAAAGTGAAAGTCAGATAGTGAAAGTGGGAAACAACTGAAAGTAGAGACAAACCAACACATTTTTGTTGCATTGAAAGCAAGGTAATTCCCTTTTTTGTTTTAGATTTTCAGATAAACAAAATATGATTTTTTTTCCGCTTCACTTAACAAAATCTGTCAGTTGTGGTCCAGTTGTTGGGAGTTGGATCTGCCACTCAGACCTTACAGGTTTAAATCTAGGTCCGGCTGGTTGTGAGTGTTCTAACCCTGCGGCTTAAGACTGCCCACTGCTCCCGGTTTGTGTGTGTCACATCACTTAATGGTTTTATGCAAGGCCCAGTTTCTCACTCACTCAGTGTTTCAGAATACCAGTCACTCTGCATTAAAAAAGTATGAGTGGATGATTTATGTCTTAAACGATTAAAACAAGGACTTGAGAGAGAGAGTGGTTTCCATTTATTAAGGCAATCCATTTTTTGCAGAAGGCTTCAGAACTACAGCAATAAATGGAGATCTTACAGACTGATTACTTAGTGTTCTTATGAGCTTTGAGTGGTGTCTAAGTGAAAAAATATTCAAAAATGAAATATATTTTTAACGATCTAGGACATCACTACATACTGACAAAGAACTCCTTCAGATTAATACTTTCTTTCAAAAAGGAAGGCAACATACAAGCCACCGTTAAATTGAGCTTGTATGTGTTTGATTTTGAAATATTTTTTACAATGTCCAAGCAGATGCTTTAAGACGCCCGCATATAGAATTGCTGAATGGAAACTGGTTACCAGGGACTTTGAAAGGCTGATCGCTTCCAACGGCAACAGCATCTTCTGTAAAAATAGAATTGGCATTGCAAGGTCAACCCGAGCACAGTATAAAGATCAGCTAATGTGTTTTTGGACAGGCTGTATGACACCCACAAACAGGATGTGACCTTCTCTTTCATGAGGAGCATCTCAACACCTTTCCTCCAATGGAGACATCCACACAGTCTGTTCTTCGGCCTGTTGAGAAGCTGTGTAGGTGCAGGAAGAGGTTCAAACTCAAGTCTGTGTCCATTAGACTCGTCTCTGTATGGCCAGGGAAAACCGTGAGCAGACATGACAGACCGTTTCTCTGTCCATTCAATAGCACGCCGTGCTTGAGCCAGACATACGTGTGGCCTTCATGACAATTACTATTTGTGAGAGTGATAATAAAGCAGCTTGGGATTGTTAAAGCGCCGGCACGTGTCTTCAACAGCTTTTGGTTGCGATTGACAGATTGCAGTTTAAACCTTCTCTGAAACGTTATTGAGGTCATACGCATAGTTCTAAAACTCAGTCAATGCTCGGTACAAGTACAAAGTAGCTAAAATATTTAAGTAAAGTAACAAAGTGCATTTACTCAAGTAGTTTACCCCACTGGTTTTAAGATTGTGATACTTGTTTTTAGATACCATTCACAAAGTTGTTCAGAGAATTGTTTAAGAAGCTTTGATTTATAAAGTTGTTTCCTGTCTACTTGATTTGATTTGATGGGACAGATTGGATCTTTGTGAATTAGCTGAAGTGGACCATCTAATCTGACTTAGCTTTACATCAGATTTGCACTTTTTGTCTGTATGTCTGTAATTTGTTTTCTTTTTTAAAACCTTTTTCAAAAATCTTTTAAGGAGTTCATTTTTACAAACTGTTCTTTTAAAATCTTTAAAAATGTTTGAATCTCTAAAAACGTATGACGTTTGTATAAAGCAAAAATGTACAAATAACGTTTGTAATTTCACAAAATGAATAGTCAAAATCCACGAAACTTGTACAAATGTATTGAAGTCCAAAAAGTAGATATAAATTTTGTCACAAATTGACACGCTTCCTCACTTCACTTTCTTGAAAAAGATAACTGTAAGTGAAAGCAATTTTATACGGGCTGCTTCTCAAATGCCAATGTTTGATCAGATTCTGCTTTGGTTCAACTGACTCAGACAGAACTACGCTAACGCTAGTTGGAATTATTCTGCCATTTTAAATTTCTCATATCGTCTTAAAATGTAAATGAGCCCAACAAAGATCAGGAAGATAAATACGACATTATGAGATTTAATGATTTCTTGTTTCGTCAAACTTTTGCTGAACTCCTGGACGTCTGTGCTGACCTTCAGTTTATGAGACCTGGAACTGTTCTAGAAGGTTCCACGACCGGAGCAAACGTCCCTGCTCTCAGTTTGAACTGCGTTAACTGCATTTATTGGCATGTCTTTTGTTTTATATCGTAGTAAAAGTCAACGTTCATGGTTGCGCTTCTGCTCATTTCACTTTTCTTCTTATTATAAGACAAAATTTAGTGGTGGCCTCTCTACTAATGGTTCTGTTCAAAGCACGGGCCGGTCATTGACCTTGTGGGCAACCTACTGCTCCTTTCAGGCATTGTTTCCTCCTTTGGTTTTCACACAGCTTACATTTTTTTTGTTCTTTAAGATTTTTTGTTCTAAAAAATAGCTTGTGTATATGTTCTTCCAGATCCGGAGGTTGAATGTTTGTTCTGGCTGCAGCTTCTAGTTTAAGGAAATCGTCTAAGAAAAAGGTTCAGTCCAGGTAGCAAAAAACCTCCGGGCCATATGTGGCCCAGATGTGTGTGTGTGTGTCTCTCTCTCTCTCTCTCTCTCTCTCTCTCTCTCTCTCTCTCTCTCTCTCTCTCTCTCTCTCTCTCTCTCTCTCTCTCTCTCTCTCTCGCTCGCTCGCTCGCTCTCTCTCTCTCTCTCTCTCTCTCTCTCTCTCTCTCTCTCTGTCTTCTATCACTCTCTCTTTCTCTACAGTATGTAACTGTCTCTCTCTCCTGAAAGTGTCTCTCTCATTTTTCTGGGTCATTGGTCTAAGCATTATAAATGGCCATTTCAAGCTGCAAGGTTGTGCTGTTTTTGACACGTTTTGTTCATGTAGAGTAAAGCTGTGTTGGTTTACATGTTTGTGCATTTGCCAGATGTTTCTACTTTAATTGCATTACGATTACATTTATTCTTGGAAATTTAACTCATGACCTATGACTATATTTATGTTTAGTGCCAATTTGATTGAACTAAATCTCGCTGATTAATGTCACTTTCAATGTGTTCAAATGTCTTTTTACAGTTATGGATTCATTTCATTTACTTAGTTAAGATTTAATTTTTAGTTCGTTTCCAATTATAATAGGATGAAATTGAAAACAGAATTTAAAAAAGTGATGCAAACTGGCATCACAACTCATGCTTTTTCACTTTTTTAACCTAAAAAAAGTGATTTCAAGTTATTAAAGTTATAAAAAAGTTATAAAAAAATATGTGTTTTCTTACCAATATGAGAGTTATAATGTATAATAGTAGCAAATTAGTCTTTACGTGTATTGAAATAATTCAGGCCAGGTAAACACATTTGAAATGAGTCGCAGCGTTTATCTGAATTACGTATAATTGTCTCCAGTACGGATGAAAAAACACAGATGACGTGAAGGATGAAGCACAGACGCTTATAGATTTTTATATTTTTACTGGCAGATTGATTCAGTGGCGGGCGCTGAATTATATTTTGCTCAGAATAGCAACGTTATTCTCCCTATTATATTTCAGCATTGCCCTTGTAAATTTATTGGGGAAGTTGTTTTTTGTGGTCTTTTTTTTTGGTCGGCGGACAGGTGAGCAGTGGGTAGTGTTGTTGCCTCACTGATTTGATCAAGGCCCGGTATTTTCTGTTTGTAGTTGTACTTTTCCTGAGCTTTCGTGGGTTTCTTCTGGATCTCCGGTTTCCTCCCACTGTCCAAAAACATGCATGTAACTTGATCGCTCGCCCCCAGCTGATTCTCAACTGATTGCTGACCGGCATCTCGTTATCATCTGTGACAGGTGTTGCTAATCATAGAACCCTTTATATGTTGTTGTTGTTGGTCAATTTCATTGCTCAATCTAGATTTGTTCCAGAATGTTCTCCAGACTCTGCTACCTGGTGTTTTGGAGATCTCACACTCCTTCTTGTGCTATTCTCTACATTTATCATGATTAAAGTCTGTCTCTGCAAACCCGAAGTTGTCTGTCTGTTCTAGGTGAGACAGCAGAAGTCTGAAAATTGCTCATAGATGTGACTGAGAGTGTGTGTGTGTCCCGCTTTGTGATTGGTCAGCCATCAATTCAAGGTGTTTGTTCTGCGTTTGGACCCAGAGTAGCTGGGATTGGCTCCTGCTGGATGGTTGGCGGCTTTTGGGGTGAATTGTCAGTATTTTTTGATGAAAATATTAGCAGCTCTTTTGTGAGTGTGAGACTGTGAAATTCTTTGAGTTTTCTCAGTTTGTTCTTGACACAAGCCTTTGATGTCTTCCCCCGTTGCACTTCCTGTTTCATCAGCGTCTGCCTACTTCTCTGTTCCAATGCTTCTGAAGCTCCTTCTCAATAAATCTGTACGTATTAATATTTGTCCGGATGTGGACGATGGCGGCTTCTCTGTCAGTGTTTGGAAGTGTGAGGTGGTGTTCCTGGTCTGACTGATGGAACAGAAAGGAGGTCTGTCAGCTCTCCAGAACGATTGCTCATTGAGCTCCTCCTCTTCCTCTTAATCAACTTGTCACCTCCTCGTTTTCATGAACCCACTTTTGTTTAGAATCATCATCATCAATTACGCCGCTTCATACGTTAGCTGACGCGATTGTCGGTTCATTTACATAGGTTTGTCATTTGTCTGAAGTGGCAGAATGGATTCGGAAGCGGAGCCTTGCGTGAAGTGCACAGCTCATCACTTCCTGTTTGTGTTTATGCTGAGGCTGTTTGTTTAAACAAAAACAAATAAATACATGATTGAGGGGAAAAAAAAAACTTGTGAAAATTAATTGTGAAGAAACCTCTTTTTTTTTCCTTTTTAAATATATGTTTTGCTCATTTTAGTTTCAAATCATATTAGTTTCAAAAATAGTGTTTGCAAAATTGCACATTTGCCATGTCTCCAAGGATTCCCTGTGACGTTACTTCCTGTTTTTGTAGTTACATGTTCTGTTGGTTTCACCTGTCTTCTCATTTGTTAGTGTCTTTAAGTTGTAAGTGTATTTGTTTTTAAGTTAACTCAAACCTGGTTTATTTCTGTCAGCTATTGCAGTACCCAGATGTTCTCGTTGCCCACCATTGTGTTCAGTTTTCATTAAAGATTTCTGTTGTTTTTCATCACTACTTGTGTCTTCCATCACTACGAACTGTAATGGATTTCATGCCAGAGGTAATAATTTTTTTGTTGATAAAGGTCATAACTTTTTTGTTTAAAGCAGGACAGTAGTTATACCATGGATACTCCTTTTGCAGTCTACGTTATCTGTTTTTCAGTGGGTTTGAACGACTAAACCGTTTCATTTCCAGTAAAACACTCGTAACTCTTTTAAACTCAAAACTCAGGAAAATGGAACAAGGAACCTAATCCCCAGTTGCTCCCGGGACTCCCACTTGAACGCAGAGAACTAATTCCAACTTTTTTATCCCCCAAGAACATGCAACTGTATTTCTCTGTGACCTACTACTACTACTACTACTACTCCTAGATGTTTTTAAGCTTTAGCATCAGTGCTAATCAAACTCGGACTAAACAGATGCGAGGTGACGTGTTGCGAGCTTTCGAATCAGATTTATTTCCGGCGTTTCCACGACCTTCCCTGTGGCGTTTACAATCACCTGCTTGACCAGACATTAATGTTCTGGTGTTTTCTATCTCACTTCACCTTCTGTTGTCTCAGTAGATGTCAGAGTGACATATGAATCTCTCACGAGTGACTGCGCGTTCAGCAGAAAGCCTGTCGGCTCACGCGCTCCTGTCTGCTACCAGGTTTAGATTGTGGCTAGTGAGAAATAAAGTCTCAGCGCTGTCGGGAAGAGATCACAGCAGGTGCGGAGATGAGAAATGCATGTGAAGGCGTTCTGGAGAAGCCAAGGCAGGTTCGTCTTTTCATCCCAATCACTTAAGTTTGAATTAATTGCTGCATTCAGTCGTCTTTTTGTGGTTGAAACTGTGCGTAGTAAAAAAAAAAAAAGGGCAGCACTTTGGCGTTGGAGTTTGTAGGGCAGTGGTATAAAGTACTTGAGTAAATGGACTTTTTTACTCGAGTATTTTCTTGATGTAGTTTGTAGTGAGTATCAAAATTATAAGCAGCTTTTACTCTCTACTTAACTACATTTTTGATTGAGTATCTGTACTCTTTACTCCATAACATTTGAATGTACACTTACTTGTTAAATTGTAATTCTGCGCAACGGGTCAGTATCTTTAACCGCGGTTAATTTATTGGGCTATATCGCCCATTATAGATTATATATATTATAATCTTTATCGCCATCTGCAGGATGCTGAAGGTACTGGATGCTATTTATGACCTAAATCACGTGATCGTGAATTAGTGGTTTTATTAAAACACTTTTTTTGCACTTTTGAGTTTGACTGAGACTTTTTGTTCTTTTTTATCTTATTTGTTCTGCCTTTTTTAAACAATGAGATGTTAAATTTCAAGGAAATAAAACCCTCCTAATCAAAGAGTTTCTTGTTTTTCCACATTTCTTGGTGTTTTATGAGTCTAAATTCAGTAAATTACTCTTCTTCTGAAGTTCTTTTGAAGTTGGATAATTTGTGACTTTTACTCAAGGCTTCTTAGAATTGGTAACTTGTGACTTGTAATGGAGCCTCAGAATAAGATGGACTGAAAGTACGTGTTTCCAGAGGTCCGCGTGTCTCTGGTTTCTTCACTCTGTTCGAAATCACCGGAGCATTTTGATCATATTGATTAATATCGTGAGTGTGTGAAAGTAATTTACTGTGTTTCACTTTGTGATTGGTTGGCCACAAACAGGGTGTGTCCGGCAGGCTCCAGCTGTGAAATGGAAACGTGGTTTAGAAGATGAATAAAAGAGCATGAATACAGATATAAACGGGATTATATGTTATGTATAGTTTAGTTATTTGAAAACAACAACGTGACAGCAGTAAAACAACTAAACGTCTTTATAGATTCTTAAATTTTATCAAAAGCTAGAATAAAAATGTGAAAACATTTTAAATGAAGTTTAAAATAATTGTATTCTATCTAGATTCTTTGCCACATTTTCTTAATTTCATAGATATAATAAATGGTATATGTTATAAACTGTCGCATATGTGCTTGCTCACTGGTCTTTGTCTGTGTCATAGTCATAGTGATAATTATAGCCATGTACTTAACACCAACAACCAGACAATCAAATGAATAAAAAGCAACAATTCCCTTACACATTCACACGCGCGCTTTGAGACAGTTAAAAGCGTGAAAAGCGCCTTACAAATGCTAAGAACTTGAACTTAAAACAAAATGGTATGAAAATACATGCATAAAGAGTAAATAAATACAGTAAAACAATCCAACTATTTGTTTAAGAAAAAAACTAATAAAAGCTAGGGTATTTAAAAAGTCTCTTACTAAACAAAAACAAAGAAAACTTGTGAAATTGTGATCACTGGTATCTCTGCAGTATTGACCAGTATCGATGGCGACGTCTGTAACTGGCGGATCAGTTCCAGTCCAGGAATGAATCACTCGTGAAAAAAATACAAGATTGACATGAAAATACTGTTTAATGTCAAGTCGGTGAGGCTTTTTTCAACATTGATTATTATGCTAGTCAATATGAAAAATGTAACAGGCGTTCCAATAATGTTGCTCTTCCATTTACATTCTATGTAGCAAAAACAAAACAAAAATATTGTAACGAAGGATCAGTAATGGCACAGGTTTTGGAACACATGATAAAAATATTGACCTTGAAAAGAAATATGAAAGTAATAAAAAACAAAAGATATAAAATTACTGTTGAATGTCAAGTTGGGTTTGCATTTTTCGACATGGATTATTATTATTTTAGTCAATATGAAATGAAAATGTCACGAGCAGAAGGTCACGTTTGAAAACCTTCAACATGTGATTGACAGCTTTTACATTTAAGACTTTTCAGATAGTTTGGCACTAGAGATGGATGGTTTTCCAGAAATAGTCCCTGTGCAATTATTATAAAAAATAATTCTAAATGAGGTTTGTGGTTTTCAGAGTCATCTTCACTCCAACATCTAAAATTTTTGGCACTGTTTTTTCTGAATAGTTGAATTTAATGAAATATGCTAAAATAAAATGGTTAGAAATACTTATTCTTTATTACTATAGTAATTATTGCGTAGTTATATGAAAATATATTTTGTCTATTCTATTCTTTCTGTGGAAAGTAACGTTTTTTTTTTGTCCTGGTTGCGAAATGACAGAATTTGATTCAGAATTACACATAAATGCAAAATCTGTCAATTACCACAAAAATAAATAAATAAATCTGTTCTCTCTTATTCCAATATTTCAGTTGACATTTTTTTCATCTGTTATATTCTTAAGATAAATGATACTTTTTCTCTAAATAGTTAACAGTGGGAGTCTCATTGGCCAGCGATTGATCCAAACACCTATATAAATCCTAAATAATCGGTTTATCATAACACGCTTATCAGAAGCGCACAGACAATAGCTTACTGTACAATAGCTAGAACAAAAGCTTTCAGGAAGTGACTGTAAATAATCTTAGAATGAAGTTTGAAGTAGTATGGCTGGACTGCTCCGGAATGGTATTCCCTCATCAGGATGACAACATTCCGCAAATTAATATGTTTTTAAACTTGTAACAATTAGCATACTTACAACTGATTCATGTTACCGGTAAAACCGCGCCATAGTTCTGTAAAAAGATCAGTTTGTTTATCCATATTATTGTTAGAATTAATTAGTTACTGTTGGTGTGAGTAAATCAGGGGCTTTTTTACAAATTAAAATGTTAACAAATGGTTGCAAATCTTAGAAACAATCTAGAGTCTCTTTTTTGAGTTTGTTTTTTTGTCTCTTGTGACGATCAACGTATTTGCAAAATTGACACGGTTTTCAGGAATGTACTGTCACAAAATCTGTTACAGTAGCAAAAAAAATAATTAGCTTTGTATTAATGCTGACAAGAAAGTTACAGTGTAATCATCAAGTCTATGAACATTTTAGTCAACAGCGTTTTGCATTATACAACCTAACTACTATTGATTTTGCAATAGTAGCGTGAAATATCAAGCAGACCTGGTTTGTGCATATATCAGTCCGGAATGTAACAACATTTAGAATTGATATAGCAAGATATTGCAGCGTAAAAATGTTTCTAAACATATTGCGTAGAGTTGAGGTTATTTGTATCGCCATAATTGTTGAGTTCTTAGAAATGCAAAACATCAAATTATTTCGCAATGTGTTGCACAGTGGCATTGTTGGTAGTAGTTATTGGTTTTCCTTCAGCGGCTGGGATTGGCTCCAGCTCCCCGTGACCCGGAAGTGGAAAAAGCAGTTCAGAAAACCAAAGGTTAACTTGGAAGTCATCACAGTCATATCAGTAGCTCTAGATTCAGCAAACAGATGTTTCTCCTCCATTACAAACAGCATCTAGAAGGCCGATAAGTACTTAATAGTGTCTGTGGTGTTATTCCTCCTTCTTTAAGCATTGACATCCCAGTTTGCTCTATCTTTTGCTTGCCGTTATATCGTTCACGCTGTGTATCTGGCCTCGCTTAACAGCGCTGAACATATCTCAACAGACCGTGAGTAACATTCTTATCTTTCAGCAGCATATCACACCCTCACAACTCGCTGGATCTCCACACAGCCCGAGGAGTCCATCTTGCTCTCTTCTCCTCTGCTTTTGCTCACTCTTACTGTCAAGACGGGAACGCACATCGGTCCGTGTTGGGGATTTGTTTGTTAGCAAATTGCTCCAATTCGCCGGATTTGAATATTCCTGAAGTGGTTTCAAACTCGCACTGACTGACGGAGCAGAACATGGGTGGAGAACAAATCTGTGGGATTTATGAATAATGCATCAATTATTCAGTGCATTTTGCGAACTGGATCTGATGATTTCGTGCATAAACTTGGATTTGACGGGTTGGATTTGAACGACTATTGATTCACTCTGGTCTGAGTCTTTAATGAAAGCCAAACTACAGTAAATAATATTTAATGTGAATATTATTCAAAGTAAATAATTATTTACACAAAGTGATTGACCGTTTTGATATTTATAGTTTAGCAAAAATAAAAGCAATTTCCAGTGTGTCCCCACATCTATATTTCCCTCTGTCACAATAGAGAGAAACAGCATTTTAAATTAAACTGAACTCAAATTTTCAGTATATATGAAAAACATTTCACTTACATGTTCATGAGCTAAGAATTTGAGCATATTGGTTGATTAAAATTGTCAAACAAACAAAAAAAAAACAACATGACCGATATTAACCTAAAAACTTAAACTGTATCTCTAGTAAATAACAATCTTTCAGTCATTTGTACATAAACGTAATTAAAATGTTAATTTTTGTTTAAGACATTTAGAAACATCATCATTACTGCTAGTATCATTATTATTAGAGATTAGCAATATCTTTGTATCTCTTTATCCGTCATACAACAAAGTTATTTATAATATTGGAATCAGAAGCTCAGAAGAACTAAAACTCTGTTAATTGTTAATTGTCCCGAATACGTGCTCGACAGAAAATTAGTCTGTGGTTTTTTATTCTATCAAAACTCAAGCAATTTCAGATGAATCCATGGAGACCCCTTGCTAATATTGATAAAAAGTTACCAATTGAACTTGTTATTTAAGTTCAAATGGTAGGATTAAGTATGTGTACCGTAAATTGCAATGTTTGCTCAACTGGACATAAGTTCTAGAATGATAAAACTTGATTGGTTACAAGTTCGTCAAATCTCAGTTGCCCACAATTCAATTGATTGGTCTAATTTGTTCATGTAATCAAGTATTCAAACTCGATAAGCCGTGGTAATGGCTACATTAATCAACTATCTTGACTTCTTGTTTCTTACCCCGAGTCACATGATCTCGTTGTAGCCAATAAAACAAAATAGAACAGGGACAGACCACATTAGGCTGCATGACTTTTCTACATTAATTGATTTTCAAAAGAGTATTTTTTTGGTTATATTACTCCTTCAGCTCTCCTCCGATTACACTCCTTTTAATAATAATACTAATTATTGATTAGTATTAGTGGACTTGGAGAAGGCATTCGACCGTGCCCCTCGGGGACTCCTGTGGGGGGTGCTCCAGGAATATGGAGTACCGGAGCCCTTGTCACGGGCTGTCCGGTGTATGACCGGAGTTTGGTTCGTATTGCCGGTAGCAAGTCATTTCCATTTCCAATGAGAGTTGGGCTCCGCCAAGGCTGCCCTTTGTCACCGATTCTGTTCATTCCGAGTGTGAAGCGGCCGGGATGGGAATCAGCACCTCCAAGTCCGAGACCATGGTTCTCGACCGGAAAAGGGTGGAGTGCCCCCTGCAGGTCAGAGACAGGGTCCTTCCCCAAGTGGAGGAGTTTAAGTATCTCGGGGTTTTGTTCACGAGTGGGGGGAGGATGGAGCGGGAGATCGACAGACGGATCGGTGCTGCGTC
>MU204307.1:3938677-3989983 GCA_017309775.1 Paedocypris sp. Pulau Singkep | reverse complement strand
GTGAAGCGGCCGGGATGGGAATCAGCACCTCCAAGTCCGAGACCATGGTTCTCGACCGGAAAAGGGTGGAGTGCCCCCTGCAGGTCAGAGACAGGGTCCTTCCCCAAGTGGAGGAGTTTAAGTATCTCGGGGTTTTGTTCACGAGTGGGGGGAGGATGGAGCGGGAGATCGACAGACGGATCGGTGCTGCGTCCGCAATTATTAGGACGCTGCATCGGTCCGTCATGGTGAAGAGAGAGCTGAGCCAAAAAGCAAAGCTCTCGATTTACCAGTCGATCTACGTTCCTACCCTCACCTATGGCCACCAATGGTGGGTGGTGACCGAAAGAACGAGATCCCGGATACAAGCGGCGGAAATGAGCTTTCTCCGCAGGGTGGCTGGGCTCTCCCTCAGAGATAGGGTGAGGAGCTCGGCCATTCGGGAGGAGCTCGGAGTAGAGCTGCTGCTCCTTCGGGATGGGAGGGGCCAGATGGGGTGGTTCGGGCATCTGGTAAGGATGCCCCCCGGACGCCTTGCTGCTGAGGTGTTCCGGGCATGTCCCACCGGAAGAAGACCCAGGGGCAGACCCAGGACGCGCTGGAGAGACTATGTCTCCCGGCTGACCAGGGAACACCTCGGAATTCTTCCGGAAGAGCTGGAGGACGTAGCTGGGGCAAGGGAAGTCTGGGCCTCCTTACTGAGGCTGTTGCCCCCGCGACCCGGCCCCGGATAAGCGGCAGAAGACGGACGGACGGACGGACTATTTATTGAAAAAAACTTAGATTAGCTACACATTTATAGATTTTACAGCTTTCCAATAGTCAGATATTGTAATGAATTTCTCAGCAGGTTACATTCCAATACAGTCAATGCAACATGTAGGACCTCAAACTCGGTGCCTCTTGTAGACAGCAATACTCGTGTCATGTTTAATGACTGATTGTTGCGTTACAGACGCTTTTCTTCCTGAGCGTTTGTCTTGCGATTTGCTTTTTATTTCATGAATGTATTATTCCGTCCCAGTGCAGCGAGTTTGCGGCCCGACGACTGCCACTGGCGATTCTTTTGAAGTCATGAGCAGTTTGTATCTGCCTTGCCTCATCTTAAGTGATTATAACAGATCTTGACAAGTTTTCTCGGTATCGACGCAGCAGATGGACACGTTTTGCATAACCAGTGTCGGACGTTGGGCCCGGGAAATACAATCTGACAAACATCTGAAGCCGAGGCTTGAAGATACAACTTCCATTTTTCATTTGAAATGTATATGTGGAGCTTTCTCCCACCATCAGCAAATCTCAACGCCCTTGCACTAGCATTATTTAAACAATGTTCTCTGTGTCAGCAAACCGGTCCCTCCATAATTAGAAATCTGACAGTGTTTAAGCCAACAGATCCCTTTTCAAACGCCGCACTCATGGGTTTCACTCAAAGCTGGAAAAGCGATTGAATTTTAGTCCCTTAAAGCTGATGGTGGTAGAAGAGAAGCTGAGCTGTCCTCACCTCTGTCTCTTCTTCATTTCCTGCACTTTATCAGCTGCAAAAATCCTGGTTTGGGTCTTGATATGTGGAGCAGGTTCCCCCAATGCTTGCGTGGGTTTCCTCCGGGTCTCCGGTTTCCTCACACGACCACACGCCAATGGATGAATGGAACATTGGAATTCAAGCTGGACTTTTATTCGTGCTGGACCGCAAAGTAAGAAAGCCCAGGCCTTGGAGTCGTAGACTTGTGTTATAAGGGGTTTTCTGTATCAGACATGCTCTTAGGCGATAGTCGTTTCTCATGAAGTCAGAGTAGGTGACATTTTTATTGCTACTTCCACTTGTTTGCGGGCCTGAGATGGAATGAGATGAAATGGAAAGAACCAGAAGGCCCAATCCAAAGCGCTTGAGTGGCTTGTGCGCTGATCTCATCATTGGAATGGATTTCAGATTTCATGGTGCCGTTTCACACAAATTACCATTTGATACTTCGATATTACCGTATCATGTTAAATTTCCGAACGGCGGTAAACTGGGATCTGCACATCCTTGTCCTTTCAGATACCGCTGAAGCGTCGGACATGAGCCGCTTGCTTATAATGGCTTTCGAACCTCAAGATGGTCTGAGAAATAATCGGAGTTTGCCTGTGCCTCCTATACGGTGTGTGCGGGTTTAATCGGTGCATCTTTATGGAGTTTTACAGATGTTTTTGATTTCTTGGTCTAGTTTGTAGGACATAATAGGAAGGGAGATGACAAAAAACATTTTACAGTCCCAATAAAATCACGCAATCAATAAAGTACAAGTACTAATACAAGTACAGTACAAATACTATTCTCAGTGTTTCAATGTCTAAAGAATTTTTTTCCGTTTCTTTATGCGTTCGTTGTTTTTTTTTTTTTTTTTTAGATTCAATTGTATTATACACATATATATTTTAAAAAATGTATACGTATAGAATATTCAGTTGTAAAACCCACGGGATCATGATTCGACCCTGCAAATCTGGGTGTCAGGTCCAATTCACAACCACTTTTTGCATGGGTTTTCTCAAGGTTTCCAGTTTTGATAAAATGTGTTTTTTTTGGAGATGGACTCACTCATTGCGATCTCACATGACTCGATTCAAAGCAGAAAATTCATATCTGAGCCTGTTTAACCAACAAACACAAGCTGTTGTGTTCATGCGATCAGTCTGTGATGGCGGAGTTGGATGTTTGGGAGTTTTCTTATTTATTCCCTCGTCTTATCACTTCACTTCAGTTGCCGAGGGTCCATTAGACTTTCATAAACGTCTGTTCAGACACGTCCTGCAGGTCTCAGCAGGCCGACGCTTCATCAGATACCTCTCTGATTTATGTAAAACAAGGTGTAGCTCAAACATGTCCAAAAATATATATGTACGTTTTTTTGGAGTTCTGTCAAATGAAAACTCTAGATAAAACAAGCAGAAAGACTGAAGAATCCCAAACATCTTTCGGTAATCGGGTTGAGCCTTTCTGAAATAAGTATGTAAATAAATAAATTATTTAATTAATTAAAATACACTTTTTTTTCTGCTCCAAAAAATAAGTTGTACCCTGAAAAAAAAAACCCCAGTGAAGACATGTAGAATATAAAAGAGTCTCAATAATAGTCACACGTTTATACGCTGTCACACTTTATACATTTATAACAGTAAAAAAAACATTAGTAAAAAATAAAGGCAACTAAGACTTGTCAACCTCAAATTTGTTTTGAATTTCAGGCAAGTCATTGGACATTTTAAATAATGCTCATTTAGAAGTAATGTATTTTAAAAAGTTAATAAATGTCATTTATAAATTGATAAAATCTGTGCATGCATATGTTCCAAATAAATTTTGTTGATCCAAGAAATTGTGCATAATGAAATTTGAACTGAAGTTTTGAGTTATGACTGCTTAAAACCTCACCATTCTTTTTTTGTTTGTTTGTTTGTTTTGACCAACTTCATAAAATCCATGCATTACTTTATTATGACATATTTTTGGTCATTTATTTCAACAACTGAAATAAAGAAAGCTAGGCCAAAATTAAGAGCAAGGAACACACACACACACACACACACACACACACACACACACACACACACACACTCACACATACACACACATCGTCTGTGTTCTTGTTTACTATGTTGTGTAGTTTGTCTAAATCATTGCCATAATTTTGTCTTTGAACAAACAGAAGCATCTATAACCATGTTTGTCTCCCTAGCTTGGGAAATGTGGCATTTCTATCAGCGCTTTGAACTATTGCTTGGCCTTTAATGGCATATGCAAAGTTCTTTTACCTATCCAGCATAACGGATGCATCAGACTTGTTTTCCCAGCACATGTCCCCAAAAAGCTTTCTCAGAATTTGTCTCTTTGACAGTGGAGATTATCATAATGCAATTTGACGGTGCTGTGTAACTGAACGAGCTTTTAATGTTAGCCTGGCGCTAATCAGAGCCACGTCCTTTCCGGGAATGGAAGGCAGCCTCGGAATAACTATCACTCCACCGTGAGACGCACTGCCTCATTTCACATGCAAATTCTGCAGGGCAAATTGATTTTTTTTGCACTTCTAAAGAATGTTGATGTGTGCATAGATAGCGTTACAGATATATTAGTGCGGTTTCCTTCAGCAAGGTATTATTTTGCTGTAAACACCCCTGAATTCCACGGCAAAGCACCTTGATTACTTATGGAGGGCGGCGCCATGTTGATGTGTGAGGTTATATGGCACTAAATGATTCATAATCGACTTGTAAAAGATGTGTGAATGGAAGTTAGGAGGACAGAATGTCTAAGAAGACGCAATCAGAGACTATCGTGGATAATGTTTTCATTTTAAATAAAAAAAAAAAAACAAATGTGCCACTAAAGCTAAAACTATATTTAGCGAACATCAAACTGCTGACTCTTTTAGCTTAAAACTAAATTTGTGGTAATGCCTGGAATGAATCGGTAAAAAAATTGGAATAAAACAGTCATGTAACCTACGAATAAAAATGGCCACGAAGGGCAAAACAAAAAACATGAAAACGTTCTGGTTCATTTAGTCCGGACCAAAGGCAATACATGATACATTGTTGCATTTTGGTTCCGGTTCAAACTGCACGTTTTGCTCTCATCCGAACTGAACCCAAATGCAGTCATGTGACAACATCCACATCACTCATTGACCAGAAGTGTCATTGTATCATCCAGATGAGTATTTGCTAAACTGCATTTCGATTGGTCAGAATTACGGGTTAATTCCAATGGAACTCCTGGAATTAAATAAAGTGAACAGACAAACACAAATAAAATAATATAATATACTAATAAAAACGTAGCTGTTATTTAGTTTGGAGGGACAACTGCACTGGCTTTTTGTGTACCTAGTCATCATATACCAATGTATAGAATTTTGTATACATTTGTATTGCTTTCTTGAGACCAACACTTACATTTCAAGGGTGAAGCGCGCATACGGGAAGTGTACGGCAAAGGCACCAGAGCTCATTTTTCTGTTTGGTACAGTTCCAAACAAACTCTAATACGTATAGTTTGTTTCTGGTGAGAACACAGTCGAAACTCGACCCGTATCAAATGCAACCTTCTGCACATTTTGACTAACTTCAGCTGCCGTAGTGTGCTTCGCTGCGTAATATTTACGTAAGATTTCCATGTCACGGTTTCGCTACCTTAATTTACGCCTGCTGAAGTGAAGTGCGAAGCGTTTTCGTCGCGTGCAGCAATAAAATATTTTTGTTATAGCCGCATCAGTGCTACACTCTCGAAATATAAATATATGTGTGTATATAATAAATGTTTGTCTCAAGCTATCAATACAAATTATAAACTAGAGATGTACCGATAGCTAGTATTGGTCTCTGTCACAAGCGACTGTCACTGGGACGAGGCAGGGTGGACTCACACGCACTTCCTGGATGAGATCACGGCACACAAGGTGTTAAATGCTACAAAAAAGGGTTTAATCCAAGATCGTAGTCGGGAGCAGACAATTGGTCGGTACACAAGGATATCCAAAGGGCATGAACTTAACTAGACACAAGACACGACAAGAGGCGAGAGTGACAGGTAATATGACTGACAAACTGGCAGTGATACATGTAACACAGGGACTTAAATACATAGACTAAAGAATAACACAGAACAGCTGGGACACGAAGCAGGACATGATCAACTGAGACAAAAACTTCAAAATAAGAGTCCAGAAAAAGTTCAAAATAAAAGTCCTGACCGGCTTTAAGCCAGGATCCATGACAGTCTCGATACCACAATTTCTAAAGTACTTGTAGTCGTTAAAAATCCGTTGAAGTTCAGCGTTCTATGAAACATCAGAGCGGCGTGTAAAGGGTTAATCACAGGCATGCGCGAGTGACACAATGAAAAATGCAAGTACAAAACACAAAATTCAAGTACTTGTACACGTTTTCCAAAAAAGTGGCATCGTTGCATCTGTACTGTATATACGATCGTATGTGAAGCACACAATGATCCAACGCAGTTGTCTCTTCAGACTAAATAACAACATTTACATTTGCTATTTTCATTCATATTTAGCCTCAATTCTGAATATATGAAAAGCAGATTAGGAAAAATGAAAATCTGGCCATTGAGTGATGTAAATGTTATCACATTTTGGTTCAGTTCTGATGAAGGCAAAACGTGTGGTGTGAACAGGAACCAAAAAGCCAGAAAAATGCAACGATGTATCATTTTTGGTACGTTTTTTTACCAAAAAAGTTTTTTTTACCCAAAAAGTTTTTTTTAAGTTTTTTTTTGCATTTGGTACAATTCGAAGTTCTCACCACAAACAAAACGTGCTAGAGTCTGTTTGGAGGGGTACCAAGACCACCTCTTCAAGCAGTCTTCAAGCACCGCTTTTGCAAACAATCTCTGGCGCAATTCAATCGAACTAAAAGACGAAAGTGTGAAAGCACCCTAAAACTAGCCTCAGAAATTCTCACTACTCAAAAATCAGGAACAAACAGACATCAAAATGAGAAACAAACCAACTTTGTCCGGCACGTCTCTGCTACTTCCTGATTAATATGGCGCCTAGACAGGAAATCACAGTAGAAGCAAAGAAGTGCAGACTTTTCAGGAAACTCTCCCTCTGCTGGTGTGGTGCAGAATTTCCTCATAGTAAGGTATTGTGGTTTACTGGAATTAATTATATAATTTTGCAAACATGTTAAGATGTCTTTTAGCTAAGCAAAAAGTCTGTTTTAAATTCAATTTCAATTTGTTTAATTTGCCTTTCCATGAATTGCTGTAATTGAATTAGCTTTTATTTGAGAAAAACAGAAATATCGATGACTGTGCGTCTATTTTCCTCTTACCAAGAATCCCCTCCAAAGCCAATTTTGCACAACACACAATCACATTTAGGTCATTTGTGCAATTTTTTACCTCAATGACATGGTGACATGATCCTCTCCTTGTGCCTTCTTATCAGAAAAACGAGGCCAAACGAGTTTCTTTTGAAATTTGAACTGGAAGCTCAGGAGGCTCCTGGGAACAAATCAAACAATCAGGCCAATCAGCGGCGTTCGGATTCCTGCTGCCGTAAATCACACATATGATGCCGACCGGCCATATCCAGCTCTCATCAGCCTGATGGCTCATTGTAGCTTCCCAATATAGAGAATCACCATATTCATATGTTGACTCAGTTCTCCGTGCTCTTGACCCAGATGCATTACTGATGCAAAGTACTTGGCCTCGTCTTCAAGTGGTGAAAGGTCAACAACTTAAGAGACATGGATGCTTGCGATCAGCCTCCGGGAGGAGAACATGGTATTAAAGTTCACTTTATTTGAGTTCAGCGGGTTCCCAAATAGATCAGTATTCTATAAGTGCCGTAAGGGGGAATTGTGGATTTATCCACATGACTAGTACAAAGAAAAACAAACAAAACCTTGTGCTGTGAATAGGAACTGATTGCATCCATTTCGACATTTTTACTAATACAGTGGTACCTCTCTTTACAAAATTAATTTGTGCCGACAGCAGTTCCATAAAATGGAAAAAAAAGTTTTTATAATATGATGAAATGTTGCAATATCTATAGTAAAACATGTTACATCCACAGTAACTGTGAAGTAGCCGGATCAACGTGGATTCTGACATCACAAGGATGTTAGCCGAGCATCTCACTTGGGTTGTACTTTTGTGCATATGCATAATGAAACAGCACACACACTGTTCTGAACATCTTTCAGTTCTTTCTGTAATGTTGTTTCACTTTATTTATCTGTGTCTCGTCTAACAACTCCACCTGTATTGACTTTCTCCGCCACAAAACAAAAGTGACGTCAGCTCGTCCTGTGTAACGCGTCAGCTGTTCCAGAAGTAAGATTTTTGTAACCGTGTTACTTTTGTAAAAGTACTTTTTTTGTTTACTGATGTGCTTGAAGAATAGAAAAAGTCGCTTAACTATTGTCTTAACATAAAATTGGCGCTACAACATTTAGCCTAGCATATAGTGAAATAATTTGTATAAAATTACGATATTTACTCAACAACGCCCTTTGTAAAAGTACATTTTCGTTTCCTTGTGAACCCTTTTAGCAAAGATACCACTGTACGTATATTAAATACTTGATTCCGACAAGCGTCAAGTTGTGAAGATGCTTTTCATTTATAGTTTGGCCGATGTGTTGGCCACTAGGGGCAGTATTGAAATTGTGCTCTGTGTTTATCCATTTATCCAGTGAAGTTACACATACACAGTGATGCTGCACACACAAACCCGGAGCAGTGGGCAGCTTTAAGCCATTTTTGAATTTTTGATACTTTATCAATTGCGCTTCTGCTAAAATAACATCCACATCTGTTGAAATAGACGTGATGCTTTTTAAAAGACCGTTTGCAGCTCGTCGTCTCTCGGTTCTCAGGAATAACTCCAGGATGTTTACTGTTACAGATTTGATTAGTGTTTGTTTTTGGGTCCATTGTCTAATTCGGTGAGTCGATACTTCATCTGAGTGAAAGGAAAATCAATTACTGGCCGAAGATCTGCAATTGAGACGGTCAGATTAGACGCAGCTCTGGAATATTGAAGTCAGTCACTGGAACACGCTGTTATTTCTAGACGAGATGTCCAGCGACGTCTTACCTTGACGCTCTTGGTGATGTTTGCCTATTGTCACTGTGGACGTCAGAACACGGAGGCTTGGATCTGCGGAACAGAAGTTTTTGTTCCCTCAGAGAGAGGTGAGACTCCAAGGTCAAGGTCTTCCCAAGTTCTATAGTCTCACACGTACATCACAGGAAGATGATAAAAGACCCGAGTGCACAGGAGATTGGAATAATATAAGAGACTTGGGAAGAAATCTTCCACTCGTCAGTCGTCACTGTCGGATGAAGCCGGTTGATCAAACAATGGTTTTACCATTTCTCCTTTTTCGAAATAACTTGAGGATGATCAAATAGAAAAGGCTACACACTACACTGATTTTGATTTTCACTTTATTGTGTTTTACGTATAATGTAAATACTTTTATTTGAAGCTAAAGTGTTTTGACTGTTGCCAGATGTTCCTTCCAACTTTTTTTTTGTTTTTGTGTAAATTGTGTGAGAAGAGGAATAACGGTCAAAATAATCAATAAGAGGCATTTAACAGAAAGTTTACAATTGTAGAAATCCTGTAACACAACTTTTGTTATAAATGAGTTACTGAAAACCTCAAAATTGAAGTGAAATTGCAGAATAGATGTCTTCAGACAACAACATTTTTTGTTCTATTTTGCACTTTTCTACGTATTTTAAAACAGTTAAATTCTTGCGAAAGTGAACATTTTGAATGTGACAGATTGGTTTTCCATATGAGTAAGATGCAAACAAGCAAATGTGTCCTGTCTTTAGGGGCTTATTTCATTCTATATCTAAAGTAGATAAGATATACAAGAAATTGTGCACGTGTTATTTACATTTTTAAGTTTGTCCACATTTTCCCTACATTCCACATATTTGGGCATTGAGCATCATGGAACTTTCTCAATAAACAAAATACATAAATATAATAAAAACCAAATGCCTAATAAGCAATTACATAATAATCACAGAATTATTTCAAATATATATAATATGCAATGTTTTTCTTAAATTATTATAAATATTATTACTTTTAAAGTCAGTGATGATGTTTAATGTCGGAAAAAAAAGCAGAATGCGTTAAACGTTATTTATATTTTATAAGCAATTTTTACATTACATCACAACCATCGCAAAGGCCTTTTTCTTTACTTCACAGTCCCTTGGGTTGTGTTCCTGACATGTCATTGTCAGCTCGAGTTGGATTCATCAACTACACAATGTTCCAAATCCAAATCGCTTTGGTTGCGACGTCTAATGCAATGCTGGCCCATCAATTTGCTTCTGACCTTCTCTCTTCGTTCGCTCTTGAGGCTCGGGTTTGCATCATAAGCAGTTACGGGCCTTTGGATACATGTATGCCTTCATTAATAAGAATATCCGACATGACAGTGCTTGAAGCGATGCAAGGTGTCCGGGTGGAAAGGTCGACGAGGAGACGTTCCTCCGCTCTTTGTGAGAAATCACTCCTGTCCGTTTCCACATGCCGCTGAATTAGTTTTCCGCGACTGGATAAAGCACACGTTTACTTATGTAATGTACCATCAAACACTGGTGCGGAGGCGAGGGGTGTAAATGACAGATACGCGGTGGCTTTATGAGCATCCGCATCCCGTAATGAGCCGCGGCGGAAGTCTGAACCGCTCTAATGACACTCGCTGAAGCAGAGGAAGCTGCCGATGACATTTTGTCCTGCGATAATCAAAGTCAGTCTCGACATTAACATTGCGCTTATTGTTCGTCTTTGGAGTGTTGGTAGATTTTCAGGGGATCAGGTGATTTTCTTAAATGTTTAAGATAGTTTGGCACGCTGGCTTAGTGTTGCCTCAAAGTGCTGAGAACCTAGTTCAGGCTTTTTGAGGTCAGGGACTTTCTGTGCAAAGTTAGCATGTTCTTCTCAGGCTTGTGGACCAAGACTGAAATGGAAAATAATTCTAATTTTCTCTGGGCATTTATTTTATTTCATCTGATACCACTATCCAGTCATCTGGGACTTGAAAAAATGTAAAAATTTACTTTGGTAGGAAAAAATTATTGAATTAACGCAAGAACTTTATTACCAAAGTCGAACGACGAGAGAGAAATGATGCAATGGCAGAAGTGTTTCTGTATCAACTTGCAGGCCAACGCTATCTCTTCCTCTTTCTCTTTCCACTGGGTCCCTTAAATACCCCCCAAACTTGATAAAAGCCAAAAAATCAGGAAATTAAAAAAATAAATCTTGCTTTTTTAAAGATAAATTAACAAGCCCAGAATTAAGAGAGAAAGATTTATTTGCTTGTCTCAAGTAAAATTATCTCACCCCATTGGCAGATCATTTTACTTGATTTAAGTTTTTTTTCCTCAATTTGGTTTTTATTATCTTGTTTTTTCATGCTGACTTTTTGCAGTGCAAAGAAAACACTCCCAAATTCCCATCATATCCTTTACGACCTACAACTTTTATAAATGCTTAAAAATGGGTACTGAATACTATTTCACAGGCATAGCTACACATGAGTTATAGTGGAAACGAACACTTTTTTGCTCAAACATGGACTTTAACTACTAACCGCTTTTACTAACGCTCTATTACAGATCAATGCAGACGTTTCAAAGCTACGGATTCGTTTGGCGGCTTTGAAACAATCTGTCAATCCAAGTACATTACACTGAACATTTTGTGTTGGAATAACTAGAAAAAAGAGACATTTTTCTTTTCTTCCTTTAAATCTAATTAACACTGTTAATTACATTCAAACTCACACAGACATGCTTTTAAACACATTTTTGTGTCAACATATATATTTTACATACAATTTGTATGTGGTTTGCTTTGTACTTCTGAAACGCTTGTCTGACAGCTTGAGCCAATCCCAGCTGAGGATTGTTTTCCCTTAATTGGTGGCCGACCAATCACAGAGCAGAGCACAGACATACACATTCACACCACACAATTTTACAGTCTATAATTCTCCTGACAAGAAGGTGCTGTGGAAGGAAACCGGAGACCCTGAGGAAACACACGCAAACAGAAACCCATTCAACATCTCCACAGAAAGGCCCAGACCAGGTCTCAAACTTCTCTGGAATGGGTTTTATTGCTGGGAGGCGACAGTGCTACCAACTAAGCCACAGTGCCATCCAAAATATCGCTTTTACAGTTTTACTGAATGAAGATGGCCAGCTTTACTCTCGAACATGAGAGTTACTCATCTCCTGAGTAAAATTCCAAATGTCCAAATTCCAAGACTGTTTCCAAATTCCAATATGCTTTTAACAAACACTAAAGCCATTACCATTGGTAGTATGTTAATGAGTTGGGCTCTACAAGTAAAGCGTTTGGGAAGCACGATAATAACACATTTACTGTTCACTTGAAGCTTCGGTCCAAGTCATTTAAATTTCTTCAATTATGAATTCAGCCATGCTTGGCAGAGTCGCCGCGGTGATATCCGACCTGCACCAGAAGAGCCATTTGGACGGGAATTGAAAGAGTCTGTGTGCATTTCTGAGCAGCACTTGTGAAAACGAGCAGTGGATGGAGATCTCCAGAGTGCCGTTGCGATAATCGTGGTCTCCTCGAACGAATGTGATCTGTGCAGCCAGCGCTATTGGCTTGCCGATGACGCCCCAACCAGCCAAATTGTGAGCGCTTAAGACTCAATCTGTTTACACGAAGACATGTTTGATGGGGAGAGCAGAAGCAGCGTCGCAGCTCTGACGATTCGTTTAATTAACAAGGATTGACATGGAACTGTAATGGGATGTTTAGCGCAGTCGTACGGCGTCTAATCAGCTGGAGCGTTGCATCTGCTGGAGATGTAAATGTTGACTTTCTGCACCGCCTGGATGTTGTGCGTTTAATTTCACCCTCGCCTGCTCGAATGCAGTACCTCGAATGTACCTACTAGTGAGTTTTCCCAAGATTAAAGGTCAAAGCCGGTGTACGACATCTCTACATTTGTCTGAATCCAGTTTAATTTGCACTACAGTAAAAATAATATATTCCAGCAAGTTCAAGCCATCACATGTGAAAAGTCTGCATAGACCTCAGCATAAATGAATATCTGTCCCAATAATTATTTTTGGTGTTTGAGGGCAACATTCCTTGCTTTCTTCCTCCTGTTATTTTTGTGTCAAATTGACCTTTTTTAAAAGTTTAAAAATATTTAAAGAAAACTTAAATGTATTTTTTCACTTTGAAACTTCTCCCGTTTGGCTTATTTGGTAATTATCATTTAAAAAAAAAAAATAACGATTCGGTTCACATACTTGTAATATCACACTACATATTTATGCTACATGTACAAAGATTATGTTCGGGTCCAATAATCCCTGTTAAAAAAAAAAAAAAAAAAAAAATTTACAGTATTTTGTCCACTTTTAAACTTCTCCTGCTTGTCTTAGTTAGTGAAATCTACATGTAAACAAACAATGGTTCAGGTCACTTATTATTATTATCATCACATAAAGCAAAAGAATTAAATCTGTACATTGTCTAAGGGGCTATATTCGTCCCACTGACTGCAGTTATATGACCTCTAAGTTTTGTCTCTAAAATATCTCTCTATTCTAATTTCATCTTAAATTAAATATGGTCAAATAAAGCAATTATTTTACAGAATTTGAAGTCAAGTCCATGTAACCTTCCCAGAAAATCCACGGCTAAAGACCAGGAAAGCAAAACCCAGATAAATTTGCATTTGATTGACGGATGATTTGATTTGTAGCCCGTGTAGAGTTCTGGATTACAATAAAATAGAATAGTTTACAACTATGATCATTCAAGCGGGACCGACTTCTCCATCAAACCCAACAGTGGAACCGAAGGAAAGATAACAGCATGTGTCCAAGTTATTGGAAGTTCTGCAGTTTTGGGCCTCAGGCGGGATACACATTCTGGATTATTCCAAAAGAATTGCCATTCATCCATCCATCCTTTTATTTTCTACCACCTATGAATATATTGCATGTTTCTGGACCGTTGGTAAAACTCGTCATAGTGATAATCATAGCCATTTTCTTAACAACATCTACTAATTAATAAAAAGCAACAATTCTCTTAAAACTGTGAAAAGCGCCTTATAAATACTCAGAACTTGAAAGAACAATCAAACTCTGCAAAGAAAGGCCCGGACCGGGTCTCGAAGTTATACGACGTCCTTGTTGGTGTAAGGTGTCGCTGTTGTTCAAAATCACTGAATAAAATCACAAAATTGCACATTTCAGGAAATTACGGCAACATAATAAACTTTATGTTGGACTGATTTCTTAACTCCATCATACCAGACTAGCAATTTATAAATTCAGATTCACAAATGACTCCTCAAAAGTATACAAACTCCTCTTCCATCTCAGAATAGTTCTGATTTTAGCGTACCATGGTTAGTGTTTGTGCCTGCTGCAAGGGTCTGATTTAAGACCCCTGGTTCAGGAAGTGGCTACTCGTGAGTCCGGGCACGTCACAGTCTCCAGACCAGAGGAAGTTTACTGCTATTCACCACTGATGCCTAAATGAGACTCTTCTGTCCTGCGACGGCTTTGGCACACTCTCCTCGCTCACTCGCTATGTGAGATAACAGCACTTCCTTTTCTGAGGCACTTCATTCTTATCATTTCCTGCTCCAGGTCTGTGATGAATCACTGCTTTTTTTCCTGGTTAGAGTCCCAGGAAGCATCAACCCTCCAATCCTTTTCTATTTTGGCTCATTTAGGACTACATTTCTTGTGTGTTGTGATGAAGATGTGCTCTGCGGAATGAATGCAGGTGTTTAGGCCTTTATCGTCAGATTTGATGAATCAGTCGAGATTGAAGATAAAGCGGGCGATGAGATAATGTAATCAAAGGTAACTCATGTGGTAGATTACGCATCTTAAACAGATGGTGGGCTGAGATATTGATGAATGAGATTCATACGTGTACGTGATGCTCCACTACACCAATGACCTCGAATGCAAGTTCCAGACGAAACAAAATGTTTCGATTTTTGTTGTTTCCAAATACAGTATGAATATGTATGGTAAGTGTAGACGTTAATTTATGTACTCGTAGCTGAATCACGCAGATTTATTTTGGATTATGTGCACGGTCGAGCAGTGGGTAGCTTTGTCGCCTCCAGCAAGAAGGTTCCAGATCGAGGCCGACCGAGGTCTTTCTGTGTGGAGTTTGGTTGTTGTTTTGCTTAATGAATTTTTATTAATAAGTGAATACTATTGTTGACTAGCACGGTCAATATTTTATGTTTTCTTTTTGTATATTTAAATATTCAGATTCAAATTTCTTTTTAGAGGCCAGTTAGGTTAAATTAAGGGTACTCGATAGGCGGACCAAATGTTTATATTCCAAATGAGTTATCAATGAAACACGCTATTTTGAATTTGCGATATATACACACACCTATATATACAATATATACGTACACCGTTTTAAACATATATAATTTATCTTGGAAGATTGTGCTCATTTTAATCTAATAGGCGCTCTATTGTTGCGCAGTATCGATAGTTGACTTTTTATCGTTTTTTTTATCTTAAGGAAAATGGCGTGCTCAAAGCTGGCCGTCGACATGAAAAAAAAGTTGTCTTTGAAACCCGTGAGTTAAGTGAGTGGACAAAAGTATGCATTGTGCTGCCCGTGGGAAGCAGAAACAAAATGGGTTTAATCTGCAACAAAACGGTACCAATCGTCAAAAGTGGTAACGTGAAACGTCATTATAAAACCACCTAGCACAAGCAATTTTAACAAATTTACCTTCAGAACACAAAGCCACAAAAATAAACCACCTGAAATTCTCCGATAGAGCTACCAGTAGTGTAATAGTTAGATCAAGCAAGCCAAATGCCATGTTCTGATTCCACTGCTTCAAAACTAATTAAAATAGTACTTTAATAAAAATAGTAAAAGGTGTGTCATTAACAGCATAGACAATGCGAAACTCATGGTCTTTGTTAGATATTTTGATGAAGAAAAGATAATTTTTTGAAGATGTTTTGGGTCTTACAAACCTCCAGAGTGGATGACATTTATGTGACAGAGGCTTAGAGAATATTCTAAAATAAATTGTTTCTTTACTGATGATGCTCCATTCACATTCTGGTTTTAAGTTATTGGAATTCAAATTTGAAATTTGACCCTTACTTTTCCGGATCTCGGACTGTACGGAAATTTGGTAAGTGGACCTTTTAAGTTTATATTTGACTACCCCTGGATTAAACCAAAATTTTAAAACATTAACCTACAGATTCATAGACAAGTTTGTTGGGAATTAGGTGTTAATGGTGACTAGTTCTGAGGGTCTGGTGTATGTAAGTTGGTGGGACGTAAGGAAGAGCAGCGACCAAAAATGAGGCCACAACATACCACAAATTAAACATCCTGATGTACCAATGTAATCACCGCCACCACAACAATAATCCACATTTATTTATGGTCCACAAGTCAACAGAAAGTGAGGAGTGACGGATTAGATTGGGCGGATAGCATCACATTGCAATTTGTCACAATTTTTCTGTATTGAGTTCAGGCAGCTTTAAAGCGCCACGAGTATTTGAGAAAAACAAATTAGTCCAGCCTCTGGGAATATAATCTCGTCCTCATGGCACTCTAAACGCAGGAATAGAATTCTGTTGTTTTCCACTGACTGAGACATTAGACTTCCCACTTCAATGTGTGGTGACATGTTGCGGATGGCGGGTGAAGTGCTGGTTCGGGAACGCAGTGGATTCTACGGAATTAGGTGTGTACGACCTGAACTGCTGAGCTCTCGGTTTTCGCAATTGATTTCCTCTAACTGGTCTGGCTCTTCATCTTTCAGCCTTTTTGCTGTTCTTCTCTATTTTCTGTTTCTGTCAAAGCAGAAGCCTCGTGTATTAAATGCTTGTTCGGTGAAATGTGCTCCGACGTCTGGATTTATTCAATTGGTTTTATTTCTTTGATCATGGACAGTGTTATTTTGCAATTTAAAAAAATACAAATTCAACTATTTTAAAGAATGAATGACCTGCTGCAATTGTAAATGTATGTTTCAACTGTATTCTTGTGTGCTAAATAGGTGAATACAGTAAAGCGTTATGCATGGGAATTTTGTGACTTACATATTTCAGAGAATTCAAAATCACAAAATATCCCTGAAAAATATGATTTCCAAAATATTAATTGATTTTTTTAAACAAACAAGCGAAATCTTGAAACATCTTTGAAAGGAAACAAAATAAAATAACCCAATTAAATAGTTTGGCTGCTACAGTTCATTCAGCCATTCATTTATGTAAGCGCAATATAATATTCCAACTTTTACATTTAAATTTGAAGTGCTTTGGAAGTATAATTTGAGCCATATGCTGGCTTTTAAAGAAATAGGAGGCATTTATTAGCATTATGTTGGCTTAAAAAAACATTGCAATTCATCATGATTCAAGGTTGGTTCCGGAACGTTTACTTTTGATTTACGTTTCTGTATTAAGTGGACACTTGTCTGACTGCTCTTGAATTGCAATTCTCTACCGAAGCAACTTCATGCTTTTTTTCTGGGAAATAAACCCATGACTGGTGTTTCTGCCTATACCAGCTCTACTGAGAAACAGGAAAGACAGACAGAGTGACCTGACTGTGGAGTTAGAAAGCTTTCTTAGTGCTTGCGTGGATTTTCTCCGGGTCTCCAGTCCTCCCACAGTTCAAAATCATGAAGGAGAAATGGAAAAAATTGCTCATATTTGGAATTGCAAATGTGTGTGTCCGTCCTGCTCTCTGATTGGACCAATGCAGGCTGTGTCCCGCCTTCAGACTCAGAGTTGCTGTGATTGGCTCCAGCTCCACATAACCCAGAAATTGATTTGGAACCGTATTGTCTACAGTGGGACAAATGTAGGTAATAGTTCATGTTCACATTCAGGGTCATCAGAAGATCTTAACCATTGTTGACAACACGTCATCACCGAGCTTGGATGTGTTTGAGCTTGAGTGAATGGTGGTGGATTGTAGCGTTTGATTCTTTTTGTGTAACTCGTTCAGTCACATCCACCTTGGGAAGGAGACAGGCATTAAAACGGGATGTGAATCCTAATGGCTTTATCATTCCCCTGCAGCTGGCTTTGGCTTTTTTCTGCGCGTGGTCTCGTCCTAAAGCACAATGCATATGCCTCTTCTATCGGGGTCATGGCTCAAGCTGATAGGGAACTGTATTCCCTCATAACTGGAGGGTCTCCCTGCACAGACTGTCAATCTTGGAACTGAGGAACCAGTAGGCCGGAGGTCTGGGTGCGACTCAGAATTTATTCCTCTGGTTGCCATTCGGTGAATTATCAATGAGGATTGATGACAGCCACACAACGGGAGGATGCCGTTGGGTCAGGACACGTTCTAAGGCATGAAAGCAGGGATGTATGGGATTGCGACTCAATTTATGGGACAATAGGCCACATGTGAGCCAGTTTCACGATAACTTGGCCAGAGAAGGAATGGACACATTTTGGAGGGAAATGTTAAGAGTAAATTTACTTTTTTTTGGAAGTCTGGGCCTGTATGTAATGTAATTGTTAGTGTAAATAAATATCAGTGTTAATTGTGGTCTGATTTCTTATACAATATTTTGCGTATGATGATTCCTAATGTGTCACCTTCCTGGGATTATTTTCTGTAAATACAAAAAAAACTTTGGACATTCTACGTTCAATAGGTTTTAAAAACATTTAGAAAAAGAAAGATACAAAAAAACATACAAAGAAATTTGATGTTAAATAATTGTTAAAATAAATGAAAAGTTAAAAAAAAAAAATAAACATTTAATTTGGAAACTAAGACAAATTTCACGTTTTGTTCACAAAAATGTTGTGATTGTTTCTTAAAGAAACATTTAGAGAAAAAAAAACACTTATTGGAACATTTTTGTTCTCACTTGAGTTTATACAAATTACACGTTGCACAATATAAATATTAAATAGAGGATTTACTCTATGTACACTTAAGGAAGAGTGAACCAATTATTTAGATGAACATTTAAATTAGACTTTCGAATAATTACACCTTCTGCTGTGCTGAAGCAGAACTGTCACATTTGAAATGATCAGACAGTTAAGTGAAATATATGATATGGCTTGATTAAAACACATATGAAATAAACCATCCAAGACGATGCTAATGCATTCAGCATGTTTAATAAGGATCACAGAAACGTGATGAGTTAGATTAAGATTAATCCGCTTTTAATCCTCTTCAAGTGAAGCAGCAGCAAGAATACTGATGCGTTATCACCACAAAACCTTACGACTTGCTTTCTTTTACCATCATCTATTGCATACTTTTCCATTTCTGGGTCATGGGGAACTGGAGCCAATCACAGTCACTCTGGGTCTAAAGCCGGGGCAAACACTGTCCAATCACAGAGAAGGATTGGTGGCTGGCCAATCACAGAGCAGGACACTCACACTACAAATCTGACCGGGCATCAAACTTTGAACATTGCACTTTCATCTCAGTTGACTGGCTTCGTCTTCACTAAAGAAGGCGCTCTACTTCTCTCAGGAGATGAGTGTTTCTCCATCGCTTCACTCACACCTTCATCTCTCAAGCCTTCTGGAGAGAATGCGAGATGATTTCACCCTGAAAGCCACCAGTGGTTTCTGTCAAAGTCTGTTCAGACAGCTTTCCTTCATTTACCGCTCGACTTCCAACTCAATGGAAGCTCTTGATTTATAAATCGAGGCCTCTCCACTAATCTCACTAAATGGAGCTGCAAAATAAACTCATTTGTCAATAGCCACCGACTGTGTCTTTGGTGGTCCCACACAGCTTTGGCTCTCGGCTGTGGACATGATTTCCTCCGGTCTTGAATACATCACAGCTTCATTACGTCTGCAGTGTTGTATGATACGCTCTCGGTTCCCATCTTCCCACGCCGCTGTCTTCTCTACGGCCCTTCAGCCATTGGCAGGACTTTTTAATCTTTTGTGAGTGCAGAGAGAATCGGAATGCTTCATTGGCTCTGATGTGTTTTCCGCTGAAGGTTGGAGCTTTAGAGGAAGTGAGACGCAGCTTCAGGTTTTGGTTGTTTGCAGTTGAGTGGGAAGATGGGACTTGGTTTTTCCATCAAACTTTGTCACTCTTCCTCTTTTACCTGAGGACAAATGTCTTTTTCCAGCTCTCTGTCTTCCTTCAACTCTTCTGAGGGAATTATAATTGGATGGCACTTTTACGCATAGAGACATTCTTTTTGTTTTCCACCATTTGCTTTCCAAACACTGACCCAACTTCAGGGGATTCAAACCATTGACCATTTTTGTTGCGTGCACCATGAGCTCTTGATTGAGCTACATTCACCCAACCGCTAAAGTCAAGTAAAGTGAGTGAGGTTATCGAAATTGTGCTCTGTTTTTAACCCATCCAAGTGAAGTGAACACACTCTGACCAGGAGCAGTGGGCAGCCGTCACAACCAATCACAAAGTAGGACACACACTTTTATGAGCAATTTTCCAGACGTTTTATGGTGCATTTCCGAACTTCCGAATAGATCCACACCTCAGATCTCTTGCAGTTACCGAAAGACCAACTTGAATATTTTTAGCCTTGTTAAAAAAAGCTGTTTTGTGGGGGACAATTAGGAATTTCCCTGCAGCCTTGACAAAATGTGAAAGATTAAAAGCAGACCCTCAGGACACAATGATGTGTAAATGAGAATGTTTTTCTTCACTCTAATGAGGAAATCAGGCATTGCAATGGAAAAGCACGATGGATTGCCGCACTTTATCGAGGGCGAATCGAGAATTTTGTTTTAAAAACGATGTTATAAAAAGCGTTGTTTAAGGAAGCATTTTTATTTAGAAAGAGTTGTTAGTACAAAAAGTCTAACGGTGTTATTAGAATAAATGTATCTAATCTTATGCTTTTATTTTGCTGTAATATAAAAAATCTCGAATAACATAGCTAGATTGACAATAACAATAGTGTACTGCATATTAAATAATGCAATACACACAAGCATTTATTTTGTTTGTTTGTTTGTTTGTTTTTACCATATTTTGACTCAAATGTATCAATTTAAATCTATTTCTGGGTCACGGGGATCTGGAGCCAATCCCAACAACTGGGCCTGAAGGCAGGAAACACCCCCTGAATGGGTGGCCAACCAATCAATTAGAAGTTCAAGTTCGAGTTTATTTATATAGCGCTTTTCTTAGTTTGAGACCAATGCAAAGTCGCTATGCAAATTAGTGAGAAAATTGTCTTAAAAGAAGAAAAATATCCATTATGTACCTGTGCTCAAAAATTAAGGAAAATTAGTCTGAAAAAAGAAACATGTCCATTGTCCGTCGTTCTTCAGACTATGGCTATGACCAGAAGAGCAAGCTAGATTGCAACAGTGGCTAGGAAAACAAAACCTCTCTAGCGAAGCGACACACACACACACACACACACACACACACACACAACAAATGTTTATGTAGTGTTTAAGGAAACCGAAGACCCAGAAGAAACTCACACAAACATGTACAAAAGGCCTTTAATTTGAGTCTTTCAAGACTAGTTTAAGTATTCTGTGTGTGTGTGTGTGTGTGTGTGTGTGTGTGTGTGTGTTAGATTTTGTGTAATGTTTATTAAAGCTACATGTCTGTTTTATATTGTACTATTTGTTTAAGTGTGTGTGTGTGTGTGTGTTGTTCAACTTTGTGGGATCAAACTGGTAGGACTTGAATATTAAAAAGCTAAGCATGTTAATGTATGTTGTGAGCACTAAAGCGTGGGTAGATGTGTAGGAAGAACACATGCTTATTTTCATGATTATTGGAGTAATGTGGTTTTCATGTGTTTTTAATGGCATGCGAGGATCGTAAAGAATCTGTGAATCTGATGGAGGGCAGTGTTACGTAACAGCAGTCACTCAGGAAGCCGAGCTTGTTGATTGGGTCACGGTGAGCCGGAGAGTTTAATCCTCCCAGATTAAGGGCAACATTAACATGCAGCAAGGTTACATTAATGTTCATCTTGTTAATGACATTTACTTTCCCGTTTAGCGTCAAATTACCCGGCAGTATTGCACAGAGGCGTGTTTAGAATCCCAAATGAATGGCGGAATTTACTCTTCCGAGCGCAGATAACATCCCAGTGACGAGTTTTATCTTATAAGGCTCGTCGTTTCAGGCTTTGAGGTTTCAGGTCAGGACCAATACTCGCATTTTAAATGGCGGTGGAAATACCAGTGATAGAAAATAAAAAGTAAAGCGAGAGGAGATCCTTCAAGCAGTTCCAGACATTTTCTCAGAAAAACAAAATTAATTTCTCAGTTATTAATGAGACTATAACAGACGTGTGGATTTTCTGTTTTGCTTCATTACTGTATTTGATTGCTGGGCTCATTCAAATGAGACAATTATATTTATAAGAACGGTAAAGAGAGTTTAAATTGTCATTCCAGTCTTGAGTTGTACCAAGAATTATTGTTTCTGCACATTTTCGTGAACAATTTATGAGCGCGCACACATTTTATATTGAAAAAATAATATTTATCTGAATTACAGTATTTCAATCTACTACATTTTATTTAATTCTATATGTTTTTATTAATTATATTGCATAATATGGTTGTATATTTGCAAGACACCAAATAAAAAAAAAGTGTTTTTTTTTTTTTTTTTTTTAACATTTACTGTTTTAATTGTGTTTAATAGATTAGCTCAGTCTGTAGAGTGCTGGTGTTTGATTTGATTCCCAGGGAAAGCAGGAGTTTTGTAAAAAATGTAATGAATTATAAGTCGCTTTGGATAAAAGTGTCTGCTAAATGACAGTAAAGTAAAGAAATGAAGAGCATCCTACTGTTCAGCGCAAACATACATATGCAGTAACGATGCAAAGATACTGCATTACTGTGATATTTACTGTAAAAAAGTATGGGCTATAAACCTAAAAACAATTCTAGTTTGTCCTGTGCAAATTTGGTCAATAAAGCTGATTCAAATATGTAATATGCATCAGTAAATTAAATCAGAAAAAATAAATATGCCATTTCATTTACTCCACATTTTCTAAAATTGTTTCAAAATTCAAACAGTGTGTGTGTGTGACAGAGAGAGAGAGAGTGAGAGAGAGAGAGAAAGAGAATTGTTCACGATCAGAAAAAAATTAAATCTCAAACTACTTAATATAAAAGATTCCACCATTTTCACCCTAACCTGAAGGATTGCTCCGACTCAGTGAACATCGTCTTCCACCGCTGCCTACTAACCACATGTCTCGGTGTTCAGCAGATCCATCTCCCTCGGGTTCATCGGCTCATCTCAAGAGAAAAGTGGACAGGACCCTGTGATGTGAAGTGCCCACTCCACACCGACACCTTCCTGTGCATCAAGATGGATTAGAGCTTCACGCCTCCGAATATCAAAGGTACGAGACGTTTAGTAATGAGCTTTCTTTCCATCCCGGACCCTCAGCCCCAGTCCTGTTTTCCTAGAACGGCCATTACTGTCTGCTGAATATTTATAAGGCAGCGAGGTGAGGGACTGTTTGATGTGTTTAATTGTTTCACGAATATTGTTTCCGAGGCTGGAGTGCAGTTTTTTTATGTAAAAGAAGATAGACTACTTGCAATTCTCCACCGCAGCTCTTTGGTTTTTTGTTTGGAAGCCTGCCATACAGAGCCATAGGAGCGGACCGAAATTATTGTGATTAGAACTGTAGCTCAGATTTATTGCTTGAGGAGGGAAGAAACAGAAGAGAACAGGAAAGGGGGAGGAGAGAGAGAGAGAGAGAGAGAGAACAATGCTGCCTTGAGTCACAAAGTTCTCCCGTAACCATGGCAGCCAGTTTTTGACACGCATATAGCTGTCAGCTTGTTGATTTGTGTCTCCTATTTTTCCCATGTGTATTTAATACAAACTTAAGTTCCTATTAAAATCCACTGCTCTAAAGAGATAAATCAAAACTTGTTTCCAATTTTCTCTTAGCAGCTTAAAAATTAGCTGGGGAAATTGTTGATGGTGCAACGAGGAAAGATAGTTATTGGACACAACAGTGATTTATTGGAAAGCGGATGCTAACAAAGGGGATTTGAAAGGAGGTCCGGATCATTAAGTGGCCCATCCTGCATCCCGCTGTGCTCTGAAAAGAGGGAGAATCTCAGAAATATATTCACATCAGCAGCAATCGTACGGATGCTAATTGAGGTTTTCCGTATTCTGCACTCGGAGCTACTTATGTGCAGCAAATGCATTTTTTAATTCCAAAACTTTATATGAAATCCAAACTGAGGATGCGTCAAGTTTGAATCTAATAGTTTTGTAAGCTCACATCCATCAATTTTCTATACTTATTATAATGAAACAATAATTTGGGCCTCTTTAGATGTTTTCATGTTGAAGAGTTACTTTAAAGCTGTAATTACACGTGGCTGTAAAAGTTGTTGTAAAGCTGTAGAAAAGTTGCTGTAAAGCTGTAATTACAAGTCAACTGAAAGCTACATTTTCAAATCATCCGGAACTGAAGAGAAAACCACCGGTGTACAAAGCATCATAAAACACACACACACACACACACACACACACACACACACACACACACACACACTGCTGAGATCTAAAACTCAAACGTCAAAAGACAAATAATAAACCACGAAAAATTGAAAAGATGACGTTGAAATTTGGTCGCGTTCTACAGTTTGTCTTGTTGTGAAAAGGCAGCAACTTTGTAATGTGTCAAAAAAAAAATCAAATGTAAAAAACCTACAAGTTACTGAAATGTTTAGGGCCATTGTGGTAAACGCTACTACAACACATTGTATATTTACAGAAACAGGAAACACGTATGATTTGTCAAGACTAGGTGGCAAATGAAAAGCCGTTCACTGGTTACGAATTGAAAAGAACCATTGGATGTCATTATCCAATCGGATTCAGACAATTTGCGGCTGGGTATTATCCATTTAACAGCGGCTTTCTTGCTGATCTCTGTGGCTTTTCCACCTCGGGCCAATCCTGTTTCACGCTGTTTTCATGGACCAGTGCCGCAAAAACAGGTTTGTTTGTAGACTCGTGGCTTCTCTCCTGTCAGCTCGGAGTTTTCCCTCCGTCTTCGCTTCCATCCTGCACACCTGAAAGCTCTAGATAAGCCTCACTGATGCTTGTCTGCTCAGGCAGAGATTACTTTGTAAACGGCTGTGGAGGGGGATTCAGCTCGGGAGGGAGGTCTCGGCCGACCCCAGCAGGGAAAAACGCTGCTGCGCAACTGGTAAAAGGTTGCGAAGCCTGTGAACGCCGAGCGTGTTGGTCGTGCCCTCAGACAGAATTTACTGACTGTTCTTCAGTGCCGTGAAAGCTTTTTTTAGTGCTGTGTCATTTCTTTAAGACTCCAAGAGGGCTGTTTTTTTTTGTCGGGTCTCCAGAGACGAGAACAAAATCTAAAAGTGTGTTTTGATTGTTTACATGTTCTCACACCATGATTCATGGAGTTTTCATCAATGGTAACTTGTTTGTAGGCCACACACATAAAGCTTTAGTGGAGAGCTTCAGGTTAAGATTGATTACAGAGCTAGCGAAGATAAAAACGGCAGCATGGCAATTTTCTGGCATTTTTTACATTTTAAAAATTACTGCTACTTAAAATAAAATCAATTGACTTGCATATACAGTTAAGCTGAGCTGGGCTTGATAATTAATTCATTTAATTGATGGGCATATTTTAAATTTTTGGGTCAAGGGGAGTTGGAGCCAATCCCAGCAACTCTAGGCCTGAAGGTACACCCCCTGAATTGGTTGCCAACCAATCACAGAGCAGGACCCACTTTTAAACTACCTACACTACGTGTGACAGAAAAGGTGGGACCTTCCAGTTTGATCCTCAAGTTTTGGGCGGAGTCTAAGGAATATTACACATTATTTTTTTTCAAAAACACAAGTTTGTGCCAAAATATTTTGATTGGGTAAAATTTTTAGTCTTAGCCTGTCCAGCCTCTCCGGGGTCTCCGGGCCTTCTCCTGATGGGACATGTTCGGAAAATCTCCCCTGCATGACATTCCAAAAGCAAACCAAGTACATTTCCCAAGCCACCTCAGCTGACTCAAAGTGAAGGAGAAGCAGCCGTACTCCCTGGGTGTAAGATCTCCTCTGAAATAATGACTAATCACAATCAAACCAATGGTATCGACTGCCTTGAATCCATCCATCAGTGCATCCATCCTCTTCCGCTTATCCGGGGCCGGGTCGCGGAGAGTCCTTTCCTGTCTTTTGCCACCTTTTCTAGCTCCTCCAGGGGGACAGAGACATTGTCCTGGGTCTTCCTCTGGGCCTCCTCCCCTGCTGGAACATGCTCCAAAGTAGATGCTGTAGCCACCCCACCCCTCCTTTCAATGTGGAGGAGAAGTGGCTCTACTCCGAGTTCCTCCCGGGTGACGGAGCTCATCGGTCATGACCCAAAGCCCAAAGTTGCATGTAGGGTTGGAACGTCGATTGACCGGTAAATAGAGAGCTTTGCCTTTCGGCTCATCGGTACATCGACCTCAAACTGCTCAATACTGCTGCCGATGCACCAATCGGTCTGTCAATCTTACGCTTCTTTTTACCCTTCATTGTGAACAAGACCCCGAGATACTTGATCTCCTCCACTTGAGGCTGGACCTCCTTGCAGTGGAAATTTTTTATTCTGAGCTATTTGTAATGTGTCACTGTTTCAAAACGTACAAAGTTTCTAGACCCGCATGCATATGTTTTAGCTTTTGCCTTTTTGCTTGTCATTGGTTTTTGGGATTGTAATTCCTGCAAACCCGATTTGACCAAAATGAGGATTTTCTAAAGCAGCATGATGCATTTACTTTGTAATGGTTTAAATTACTGTAACATGGCATCTTTGTCAGTTTCGCAGCAGGATGTAAATCGTAGCCCTTAAGCTTGGATGTAGATGAACCATCCACATATATTTGAGTCTTGGATAAAGTTTTCAGTGGGTCGCTTTCAGGCTTTCATCCTCATTGATACTGCGTCAGTTTGGACGGAATTTGTATTCCACTCAGCGCGCTTTTGTTTGATCATCGCTGTGTAGAGCAGTTCCAGAATTTGTCTTTACAGTTTCAAGAAAGTCCAGCTGTTTTGCTGTACCAGAGGACTACAGAACCACCAACACACCAAAAGCTTTGAAGGCCAAGCTTCCCGCGCCACTCTGTTGGAGAAATTAAATTCCGCCGTATGCTTTTTGATGTGCCTTTGTAGAGGAAGTAAAGACTCAGCTAGTCAAGCGTGGCAACATGGTTTTGTGAGGATAAGACCAGAAGTGGAAGATTCACTTTCCGCTGCCCATGCCGACACACCGCAATGGGTTTTGAATGCAGAATGAACACTGGGCATTAAACAACGATCTTTCACTTGCAAGCTAACGTTCACCTCTAGCTGAGCAATGGAGAAGTGAAAGGAATTCTGAGGGTTTTAGAGAGATTGAGACCCTGCTGAAGAATCTATTTCCCAGCCATCTGAACTTTGGAGCTCGCAGCTTAACACTCATCACGCTGAAATTTGTGCAAAAATGGCCGTCGAAACGCTCTCATGTGCTTTTTGAACCTTAAACCATCACCATTGAGAGTGAGAGTTTCTCCCTGTGGAAATTGGTCTTCAGGTATGGTTTTCTATTAAATAAGAAAATCTTTTTTGGAAGTCTAGGATTTGAAGCAGATGTTATATTATTTTTTTACTGAAACTCATGGTTGGAAATTTTACCTGCAGGTGTTGTGGGTTTGAATCCTGATTCCGTAGCTCTACGTTGTTGGAATCAAATAGATTGAATTCATTTTTTTATTAACAGTTTTATATTTTGTTAGGTGGAATTAAAATTTTTGGGAAAAAAAAACTAGAATGAAAAGGTTCTACATTTACTTCATCAGGTTCACTTTAACCAGCAGCATAAATGAGACACGGTGTGTGACTCGTGGTGTGAGTTTGAGGCCGGTCGGGGCCTTTCTGTGTGGAGTTTGCATGTTCTCCCCGTGCTTGCGTGGGTTTCCTCCGGGTGCTCCGGTTTCCCCCACAGTGAGAAAAACATGCGTTTCAGGTTAATCTGGCCGTGGGTGTGTGTGATCGTGTGTGGTGTGTATGCCCGAGTGAAGTGGCTGGCGCAGATTGACTGCCGCTATTTCACCGGGCAATTGGTATGTGTGTGAATGTTGTTGTGTTTCTGTAAGGTGACCTTGAGTGTCTTGAAAGGCGCCAATAAAAAAAAAATTGAATGCATTATTAATATTATTATTATTATTATCATTATCACATTACATTTGCAAAATTGTATGATTTTTCTCTTGTTCTCTTTCTTGGTCGTCTAATAATCAGAAAACCTGTTCTAAATTATCAAATAATATTAGGTATTAGTATATTGGTTTTGGCTCGGTTCTTCAGAATTTGGTCCAAAAATATTTTTTTTTTTGCTAAAAGCGCTTCATTCTTGACATGTCAGCTGAATGAAGCAGGACTCCAAACGCGATTGTGTTTTGAAATAGAAAATAATTGATATAATTGACCTGGACAAATTGGATCTATTATAAGTTCTGAATGGCGATTTTGAATATTTCCCGATTAATTGCCCAGCCCTTGTTCGTGTGACAAAGGTGGAAGACCACTATGATATAAATGTAAGACAACATGTTCCCTTCCCCCCTTCTTTTTGTGCCCACGGCATCCCACTTTTTGCAAAAAAAACAAGCATTTGAGCCCTGACTCCAAGTACTAAAGTACTTTCCCGTGCTTGGAATTGCTGGGGTCAGAAATGGAAAAGCAGTTTAAAAAATGGATGGATTTGCAAATGATCCCAAGTATAGAAACACAGCTCTTTTTATGTTTTGCAAAAGACATTCAAAAGATCATAATCGAACAATGATGTCCCGGAGACTGAGCTGTTTGCATCTGCATTTTAATAGTGAATTTGGAAGACCAGATGTGTTGTTATGGCCAGTGTTATGTTGGCACCCCGGAGGATGTGAGCTGGCACTGGTCCTTCAGCATGAAGGTTGGCACTGGCGAGGCCGACACATTGGTTTGGGACTTCCTCTGTCATTTATTTCCCATTTTTTTGAAAGAAGTCACACTTTCGTAGCATATGGACACCAAGAGGAAGCAGACTGGGGAAAAAAGAGTTGTTTTGCCAGTTGTCCTTCTAATTGCTTTATGCACCGAAACACATTTTGCTGGGATCTCTTAATTGAATAATGGATGGCCCTGCTTCTCCAGAGCTATTACAGCCCTGCTCATATCAGCTCTCGGTTAGCAAGACAATAGAAGCTGAACTCGCCTTCCGTCTTGCGTATTACCCGTCTCCTCTGGTGCTGTGTTGAGACAGTCTGTCCAATAACCCTGAGCTCTGGTGAGTGACAGGCTCTTATCTGCGGGCGAGCTGGCTGATGGAAGTTCAGTGAGGGTCAAGATGAATTAAGAGCAGCTAATTAAAATGTCCCAGGAACACACAGGACTGTGTGGTTTATCTCCTCACTGCCGTGGAGTGAGTTATGTGCTACAAATAAAGGAGCCTTGTCGTAAAATTCCAGGTGAAAAAAAGAAGCAGCTGGATGCGGATGTATTCTGCCCCTTGAGTGTTGGCTTCCTTTGTGTCTTCCTGGGATTCTGACCTTTACTTTGCTTGTCCAATGAATTGGCTGAAATGGCAACCAATCTTCTGTCCCGAGGATCACAACCTGCCGATTCACTATGGCATTGTTAGAACTGGACGCTCCTTGTTGCTGATGTTCAGAAGTTGGATCAGCTTTTGTGTTCATAATGATTGGCCTTCAGAAGCTGGTATGTGTTAATATTAAGTAAAAGCGAATGAAAGAAAGAATGTTTTTTTTCAATGTCAACCATGTCAACATTTTGCTTTCCTTTTAAACATCAGATGAAGTTGCTTTGCTTTTAAACATCAGTAAAAGTCCCTTTCTTTGGCCCAACGACTGTATCCAAGGACAGGTTTCTGCGTGTTGTTGTTTTCTCTTCGCAAGACACCCCAGGAATGAATTTGTATTAAATGATTTGACTTTATCATATTAAATGATTTCAAAATTAGTTTTGACACGTTTTATCTGACTTCAAAAGATACAAATAATTAGACATACAACTTAGTTTGTTGATTTTAATATTTTATTAACTATTCTGACTTTTCTGTTTAGTCTCATTACACTTGCTTCTCAAACTCACACTTATGATGCAACTAAAAATCACCATGACCTCACCATGATCAGATGTTGAGGTTACTCCAACTGACATCTATACGAAACAACTAATAACATCAGCTAAAGGTTAGAAGTTAAGGTTATCAATAACTCAGTCTCATTAATCGAGATAATGAGAACTCAGAAAATGATTTCAGAGCAAGTCAGAATGGGAATGAATGGTCAAGCAAAGCCAATTCAAATCAAGACATTTCAAAATCTTACTTGATGTATTTTATCTGATGAAAGAACACAGCTACACACGTGGACCATCCGGGAGATTTTGGTTACAGATCCCCTTTGGAACTTTGGTTCTTCTCCCCTTTTATACATGTATCCCTGCACACTATGAAATTACTTTGATGTTTGGTTCCATTTGCATTCAGGATTATAGTTCACCCCTAATTGTGTATCTCAATTGTGGATTTCTGTACCTTCAAGAGAATGAGACAATCTTTTCACCCGCCCTGAGACTATGAAAAAGATACCAAACATGAATTGTTAAGACATGCTTGGACTTATTTTAAGTGTGTTTGTATAATGTGTTTGGATGTTGGATGGAATGGAGGCATCGGGTGATGGGGCATAGAACAGTGCTTGGCCTTGAGGTGTCTGCCCGCACTGTGGAGGATCGATGAAGCTTTCAGATGTTGGTGAAATCAGGCCACGAGAAAGCATTTGATCTGGTCATCAGCAAAAAGTCTTTCAAAGTGAACACAAGACAGGAGCAGTGGGCAGATGAAACCACAATACAGTTATGTGTTTGACACAGTTCCGAGTTTAGCTGTACAGTTAAAAAATCAAAATTCAAAATTGATTGGGATCAAAATTGCACCCATGTTTTTTTTACATGTGAAAATGTATACATTTGATTACTCAATTGTGCTGTTTTCTAACGTTACTTGTTATTTGGCCTAACAGACAATAATAGACAGACACAGAGTGAGTAAATGAGTGTGTAATGAAGAGCTGTGGTTTAAGTTGTAGGCAAAAAAAAAACACCCTGGAAGTCGCTTTGAGAAATACACGAAACTGAAAAGAAGAAAGAAACTGAAAAGGTATGTTCTCTATCCATGTCCCATGTGTTTAGTTTCATCATTTAAAAAATATATATATTTTAATATTTTTACTTTTGTTGTACTTCTCATTCAATCCCCAAATGCTTTTCTAACAACTTCCTCATATTTCTGGAGATTGCAAAACTTCTGCTTTAAAAAGCCCATCTTTTTAAATGAATTGTTGTTTCATAATTGCTCTCAATTTAAGTACTGGTTTCAGGGGGTCGGTCGGTTCAAACTTGTTCTACTTACTGTATCTGAGTTCATCGGAACACAGCGTAGACTTTGAAAGCCCTTCTGCTTAAAGATCCAAATGACCGTCTGCATTTCAAGGGCAATAATGGATAGCTGTAATTTTACAGTGAACAAACTAGCTTGTGCCCCAAATAGATTTTACATTTTACATCCGCTCTTAAAGTGTGATTACCTGCCACTTGCTCCGGAAATCCATAAATCCTGCCTCCGTCCATAGCGTTATGACTTGGCCAATGTCCGAAGGGGTGGATCACAAAGCCTGAGGCGACAGGTGTAATAGCTCACGCTGGACAGGTCATGAAGCCAAGAAATGAGAGCTCCGTTTCCCTGGCCAGATGAACGACTGTCATGAGTTTACGGCTCCAACCATTCTTACTAGTTTTAAGTCTCACCTGCCTATACATTTACTGTAATTTACATGGTGGGGGGACCTTTGTGCATTATTTAAATTGTTTTGTGTGAACAAGATTAAGGCCTTTTCTCACTTCCACTGTTCCGCTTTAACTTTGCTGAAATGAAGGCGATAAGGCTTTTGCTTGTCTATTTAGGAAGCAGGAACAGTTGCTCTGTATATGTACATATCTTTGACTTGCCTTCAAATTGGCTTTGACTTGAATTACGTACAAATTAATTAATTGGACTCGAGTTGTTTTGACTTTGAAGTTAACGCAACGTTAATTTTTTCCATGATTCTTCAAGTTGGTTTTTTCATTCATCACTGCAATTTCTTTTTTGTACAGAATGCAGTCTTTATAAAAGTGGTTTTGCCAAGGTGTTTTGAACAAAAGCAAGCTGTCTGTTTTGTTGGTACTTCACCAGCTGCAATTTTATTGGTTAGACTGAATTGTTGATCTTATTGTTAACATTTTCCACTGTTCCAGAACAGAAATTTGCTCCATTTTCACTATGAGTGCCAACTTTTAACAACCTTTGGGCATTTTTTATAACCCTTATGCACATAGGGTTCCTCCTCTTGCTTGTGTTTTCCACCCGTCCTCCTTCTCCACCTCATGATAAAAGCAAAACGTGCAACATCTGTGGGACCAAAATGCAATTTTCCCACTTTCCATCCCAAAGGTCTCTTGCTATCTCAAAAGTGATGATCAAATACCTTTATGTCTTCCATATTCTTCCTCTCACATTATCAAATTGAGTAAGTCAATCTAATAGGCACATGGGGAAGTGTGGTGACACTGCAATCAGATTAGAGGCGCAGCAGGCAATGGAACCGGAGAATCTAATATTGCTTTGTGCGGAACGTTCGGAATCTTGGGTAATGCATCTCTCAGAAACTCGAGGTCCGGATGAAACACGTGCCAACCAGCAGAACTGCAGTGTCCTTGGAATATGTTCAGTATAATGCACAATAAAATATGTTTCTGTTTATGTGAGAAGTCGGAATGTTTCAGGCAGTTGGGAGAAGCCTTTTATAAACGCAGATTCAGATTTATTATAGTATTAGCATGTTGTTTGGCAGGAGACCATATTTTGAGACTGCCATAGGGACAGAACCATTTCCTTGATAGTATTAGAGACATAAATCTCAACTTTCTCATACCGCAGAAGTGTCTTGTTGCATTACGTCCTGGGAAGGTACATAAACACGCTTTTATACAACGCTAATCATTATAAATGCACTAAAACTCTTAGTTTCCAATCATATTTTATTGGTATTTTCGAGTCCCGGTTATGCAGTGTACAAGTACATTTAGCTAGATTTCAAGACAGAGTCATACTGAAGGGATTTATGTTGTCTTTAGCAAGTCCTTTAGCAAGAAAAACAAACCTGTTATTGGAATTTATAGAGAAGTGCAGTTTTCTCAGACTCGTCTATTATGTACTTTTACCTTTATTTTAAAAGTATAGAAATGTTGATGAGGATTTGAACATTGAGTTGGGCATGTCAGTATGTAGTAAGTCAGTGTGTAGTGGAACACTGAGTTGGGAATGTTGGTGTGAATTAAAACATTGAGTTGGGAATTGTGTGGAGTTGAATTCTGAGTTAGAATGTTGGTGCGGAGGGCATCGTCGTGTTAGAAGTGTTGGTATGAACCCTTAACTTCAAGTTAGGGATTCTGCGGTTGAAAAAAATGTCCACATAAAACTGTTGGCTTTGAGAGGAATGTTGAAACATTAGTGTTGGTGTTAAGAAGTGTTCATCATGTTGGAAATGTTGCTGTGAAGCTGAACGTCAGGTTAGGAGTAAAGTGTTGAGAGGAACATTCATAAATCCATTCATTATCTTCCGCTTAGTCCTCACCAAGGTCACGGAGCGCTGGCGCCTATCTCTGCATCTCTGGGCCTGAGGCGGGATACACACCACACTGAACCATTTGCAGAGCAAGACAAACAGACAAACACATTGTAGAGTAGCATGGAGTTAGAATTGTCACTGAGAAGAGAACTGTCGTATCAGCAATGTTGATTTGAAGTGTTTGAAATGTCGATGTGGAGTGAAATATCATTAGAAACGTGTTGTGCAGCGCTGATTTAGTAATGTTATAAAGTTGGTAAGTTCAATTCTTTAAAAACTCACCTACACACATCAATCACAGCAACTGGGTTAAGGCCTAATTCAAATACCAGAAAGTTAGGACAGAGATGAAGAGGGATGAAGAGAGATAACATTCATCTAACCTAACAGATTGACATGCCAACTGGCTTTAACAGCCAAAACCACCGGGAGCTGGTTAGAGCATCATGGGAATCTGGGGGACAAGACCCTCACTTTCCATCTGTTCAGTTCACTGGACTAGAAAAGCTAATATGTAGCAGATTACTTGGCTACAACAAGATGACCTAAACACAAAAGAGTAGTGTTTTAAATATCAGTGACATCACAGCTCAGTCGTACTGAATGTCCCACCAACAGTTTCACTTTCTGAGTTGCTATTCCAAGGTCATCATTTGATTTTATTATTGAAGTCGGCTTAGGCTGCCCACTGCTCCGGGTTGATGTGTGTTCATATTTCGATATGGTTCGCCATATTGACTATCTCACTCACTTTACTTTTATCTCAAAGAGCAACAACTAGAATTTGCATTTTTGTTTCAAATCACAAATTCACCAGTTCTATGTTTTCATCAACTCTGAAGCAGTTTTACTTTCCCTGAAGTTATTTTAGCACTGCCATTATCACAAACACAGCTCCCATAGCGCCTTTCTCATCAGAACAAACCAAGGGTCTCTCATTGGAATAGTGACAATAATTGATTAAGACCAAAGAGAAATAGATTCAAACTTCTTCAGTCCATACAACTTTACAAATCAAGTTTTATAAACACTTCAGTTACGTTTTGCTATGTTGAGCTATGGTCCGAGAACATTGTTAGAAATGTGTTGGGCAGTGCCAATTTATTAATGTTGTAAAGTTGGTAAGTTCAATTCTTTAAAAACTAACCTACATACATCAATCTCAGCGACTGGATTTAGGCTTAATTCAAATACTACAAAGTTAGGACAGAGATGAAGAGGGATGAAGAGAGATCACTGATCGAACATCCATCTAGCCGAACAGATTGACATGCCAACTGGCTTTATGCGGTCTTTATTTTCGTTTTTTTTTCAACTGGTTTTTTATGCGAAAACATGCTTTCATACGTACAATGAAGTCACTATAAAAGCACACCGACTGTTATATTCTTCATGTTGTATTGGTATTCCAACACTATGCAGCGTGCCAGAATATGTTTCTGTGTTATCTCGTGTTTGGAACAGGCCTTTAGCAGGAAAATGAACCCTGTTATGCGATTGTTGGCGTGTTATGGGAAATAAAAGGGTTGCGAATCGTTGTTGGTCTCAGGAGCAGTTGCTTCATTCATTTACCGTGTGTGTGTGTGTGTGTGTGTGTGTGTGTGTGTTGTTCTCCTTGAAATGCTGGTGTTGCTCATGAATGCTTATGGCCCAGAAATAGATACTATTTCAACTACCAATTGCAACGTTTCTGTGTCTGTGTAAGTGCTATAACTGAACACAATAACTAACATAGTGCAACCATAGAAGTTTTATTCACTAACAAATTACTTCATTTTGCTTCAGTTTGAAAGAAAAATATTCAGCAAAACCAATTTGCTCTGACTCATGAGCAAATAACTGCTCTGGCCTGGAATTTGTATGATTCATTTAGCCTGATTGTATGAAACGGATTGATTTAGCTTGTCCGGTTAGATATGCTGCGATTGAATGACGTTGGCCATTATTACTCTACTGCCTCTAACTCTAATAGAATTTCATTGATGAATTTGGTTGTTTCAGTGTAAAATTAATAGAACATTCGAACCCATTATTGTTGCTTCCTGTGTTGTTTCTCTGCTCTGGAAGTGATTAATCCTGAAAGGATGAACAGCGTTTGTTGGAAAGGAGTGTGAAAAAGATTATGACCTTTCATTCAAGTGATAAATGCTTCTTGGCAAAGCATCTCTCTTGCTTACGGAATGTGTAGCCGTGAAGAGATTACAGCGTTTTGAGGAAACAACCTTGGTCTTAATTCATATTCTATAGAACAAATGGTTTCATTTCCCAAACACAGGAATGGAAGAAGAATGGCCTGATCCTGATCAAATGTCTGCTTCTGTCCCGGTTACAATGCTCCGTGTCAAAGAGTGAACTCCATTTCCCACTATTTCTTGTGCTTTCAAAAAACGCTACGCAGTTTGTCAAGTACATCACTGTTTCCAGTGGATGATTCAGTTAGTCTAATGGAAAAATAAAAAACAAAGTAATGGAAAAATTACTAGATATTTAACCATAATCAATATGGGGAAAGTATTGTATTATTTTTCTTGTCATGTTTGTGTTAGCAACACCACCTACATGGGTTCAACTCCATGGGGACATGTAGCATGAAATTGTTTAACTGTGCTTTTGACAAAAGAACAGTACAAGAGTGCAGTACATGAAAATCTTTAAGTATCGCTACGTAAATATGACTGGAAAAATGTATTGTAAAATGACAAAACTTTCAATTTTATTACAAAAATTGTTTTGTGACCCTGTTTGATAGATCAAACACAGCAGTAAGCCAGCAGCACAACTGTCCAGCCGAAGATTCATTAATAAAAAAAACTCTATTGAAATATTACACACACAAAAAATTATCGCAACACAAATAAAACATCAATGATAAAAATTATTAAGAAAAAGTATTGTATGTGGCAAAAAAATTCAATTTTTATAATTGTCATTTTTGTCTACAGCAACACCACATACATGGGTTCAACTCCATGAGGACATGTAACATGAAATTGTATTAACTGTGCTTTAAAAAAAAACAAACAAACAAAAAAAATGTACAAGATTGCACATGTAATCTTATGTAAATCTCAACATATTTAGAACAAAGCAAGTGTGCATTGTTTTAATGTATTATAAAATTACCATTTTTATCAATTTGATTACAAAAGAAAAGTTGATGAATGATTTAGTAATCATAGAACACGACCTGAAAATATAATCCTGACTTAAATAAAACTTTATTTATTAAAACTTTGTACAGTCTTCGGCCTAAACCAGGCTCAAGCGTCTACTTGATTTTCAAATATGTATTTCTATACTTTTGGATTTTCTTCTCAGTATGTATGAGATCTTCTTTTGACCCCCAAACACTAGTTTCAGAAAATAAATGTGAAATAAAAGTGTGTGTCTGAAGGTGTGGAAACCTGCATTATGTATGTGCTGTGACTATGAATATGTGATCAGAAACACGCTCAGACTCTTTTCTCTGTTGTACTTAATTCCTCAGTGTAGGAATCAGCGCAGACCTTTAATACCACTCTTCTCCCTATGGCAATGTCTATGTCTTTTTTATAGGTCCTAAAAAGCTACAAGAATATCATATTGCAGGGATGTGCAATTATTTAATGAGTTGTTCTGTCCTCACGCCAGGAATCAGCAGTGCGACCATCTCAGCACATTTCCCCTCATTTAGACTGAAAACGACCTGAGCTTTTTCCGAACGCTTCACTACTGAAAAACGTTACAGAAAAGAGGATATTGGCGTGATGGGTCTCCCTTTCGAGTTCAGCACATTTCTTTAAAATACTGAAGTACTATAAATCCAAAAAGATAAGTTACTTTGAAGTTAACGCTGGAGAATTGTCTCAATTAAACTGGGTTAAGTGTGCAGACACCCTTTCCCTAAAATTAACATTTACTTTAGCAGACTGTGATTTTCCTTCTAGTTGATAAATCTGGCTACTTTATCATTTCAAGCACATTTACTGATAAATCGGAGACGTGGCATTGCACTGCGACCCTGTGTGACTGATAAAATATAGCAGAAGATTCACGGCACGACTGTCCGGTGGGAGATTATTTTGCACCAAACTATATTTTGCCCGCTGAAACAATTTCCGTTTTACCATCAGAAAAAACAATTCGAAATAATATGTTTTAACCAAAAATGCGTCACTGGTAAAAATGATTTATGGTCAAAATGGTCACTCTCTGATATTAATGGTAATGACCCTTTTACCTGTTTGCTGTATTTCTCAAGACTTTAAGCATGTCTCCTGGGGAATGTTACGCCCTCTGGTGGATGGGTGGTCTAGAAGCTGAGGGGATGTGAACAAAGTGGTTGGTGTTAAGACTTACTGCTCTGAGTTAAAAAAACAAACAAACAAACTAGGTTAAAAAAAATCACACACATACATTGTAAACAGAAAACAGGAGGAGAGCAATGTTTTATTATCAATTCTCTGTCGAACAGGGTGAGAGTGAAAGCTTGTTTCTACTCAATATTTACGGTAGAATACAACGAGTGAGGCGGAAATAAAAATAAAACAATCCTCCCTCCCAATTGCTACCCAGCTCACAACACACACACACACACACACACACACACACACAAAACAACTACCTACACTACTCAGGGGAACAAGGTCAGAACCCCCTCCTTACCTAATGTTTCCAATCTATTTGAGAGCAATGTATAGAATGTGGCCTGCTTCCCTGGTTTACTCCCCGAGACAAGCAGATCTACAAATGAACCACACCAGACAAACATCACAGCACACATAGACGTTGTCAGGCGTCGTTCCCTACTTAGTGCACAGAGATGCGCATTTCTTTTCACTTTTGGCTCAAACTCTGGACCTTAGTTAGCCCCAAACATTTTTTTTTTAGAAAGTCTGGACTTTGTGCATGCCAGTAGAGTACACACACTTTCTGATTTGGATGTGTTTCATGACTAGAGATGAAACATGCTTCAGGTCATAATGACCTGCTGGAAAACATACTAACATTCCAAAATGTTGACCCAAGGTTTTTGTGAGGTTTTATTTAAAAAAAATATTCCTGTTTCTACAACCAATCAACCCCACAACATTACAGTCCAACCACCATGTTTTACTGTGGTGGTCTTGAGGTTTAAAGAATTCTTTTTTCCCTAAATATAGACAATATCTCCATTATCGAAAAGCTCTAGTTTTGTCTTGTCAGACCAAAAGACACAATTAGAGACTGCATCTAGCACGCAGCACTATTTACCAGGTTCTAGGTTTTAGCCACTTTGAACCTAGCAAACTTCACACAAGCTTGCAGGTGTCTTTGTTCAGAAGTAGAGTAAAGTCAGAAGAGTTTGTCATTATGGCCTCTAGGCTCTGCATTTAACACACAAACCCTCAGCAGTGAAGCCTTAAGCTGTGGTGTCAACGCCTTGGTAGAGTTGGACCACAACTGCCACATATTAAACGAAATATTTCCTGGTCTTTAACGGTGCAGTTTATTTCTGTGCATTGCTCTACTAATTGACATTGTAGAGACATTCATTCTAACTTCTCTACAGTTAGTAACTACTACAGTTTTTGAAATATATCCGTCCTGCCTCTGCCTGTCTTTTCTCCACAGTGTTGGTCTCTTTAAACTTCATGATGATGCTTCTCACTGCAGTTATTGGTACTTGAAAACACTTTGCTAAAAGAAAATACGTTTTTCAGAATTAGAAACTTCCATTGTTTTTTGACTAATTCATTCATCTTTAAAGCACCGCTTTTACATTTATAGGAAATTACATTATCACAATTAATTCCATTTAACATTAACTTACATTACATTAATTACATTTAAAAAAATACATACAAATATCTAGACGTGTTTGGTTTAAATCCTGTATTCTGTTTAATAGTAATTTTGGCACAATTAGTTACATTTGTTTTTTTCTAATTATTATTAGTTTACATTCGATTTTTTGGTAAGTTGACCTGATAATACGTCTTGTTTTCTCAAACCCACTAGCTAACTCGGATCCAAAGATTTTCAGCCAGAGTTTTGAAACCATGTGAACTAGTTAACATTGTGAAATAAGCAAGATTATTAACAAGGACACAAAAAATAGAGGAGATCTTCACTCCCACATAACATGGAGCTCATGTGTCGGAGGCGGACTTCAAAAAGACGCCCTGCACCGTTTGCATCATGTTTTCCCACACATATAGTTGGCTTCTCTTTAGATCAGGAGAGAGTTGCGTTCCCGGGTGTGTTTTCTGTAAAGGATCTGGAGGAAAGGCAAATGCAAATGCTGGAAGAACGGTGTAAAGGAGCAAAGAGTCATTTCTGCAGCGGGTTTTGTCCATTTTTCTTGCAGGAATACCGGTAATATCTGTGAGCAAACTTGACTCGGGATGTTTGCATAATCAATCGTTTTCCCTTCAGCGGTGAAATAAAATCAAGATGTCTGCAAACCCCATTTGGGTTTCATCGAAGGCAAAGTCGATTGCTGATTGGTTTTTCATGAAGAAGGGGAATCTTCCATTCATGCGATTCTTTCTCGCAGCTCTTTCTGAGTCGGGTTTTAATTAAGTGTTAGCTATGCTTTTGTTGAAGTCTGTGAAAAACGGTTTTGTCTGCTGGTTTTTGTGTGCGGTCCTGATAAGAGACTAGAATTCTTTTCTTTAGTCTTGACTTATTTTTGAGAATCCTGACTTCTCAATGTGTTTTTAAAAGACTTTCTGACGTTTCACTACTTTTATAAATTCCTCCAAGTTTATTAATATTTTTTAAAGACTTTTTTTTAAAGATCTGTTCTATCATACGAGACGAAGGACTTTGTAGCTGGCCGTATTTATTCTCTCTGACTGAGAGCTTTGTTTTTATTATTTTTTTTATACTTGTATTGCTCATATGTCAAAGTTGTGGTTAAAGTCATGGTTTTGTCACAGTCTCTGGAGACTTCTATTATGACAGGGCTCTAACCTGTGATGTCACCTGGTTTATGTTTTACCATCAGGTGTTTCATGATTTGATTGAATTTAATTGTATTTATGTTGTAGTAGTTTACGAGACAAGACCCAAAAGCAGGAAGTGACTTTTCTTATTAAATAAACAATAAAACAGAACAAAAATCTGCCGCGTAAATGACAACGACCTCGGAGCAAGTTGTTGTCATCTATGCTGTACGTTTATGACAAAATTGTACTGTACATTTTAACATAAAAAGATAAAAAAATAAATATAAAAGTTATCATGGTTCTTACACAAATGATGATTTATCTAATTGTAAATTGTATTGTATATTGAAAATGCATGTGCTCTGATGTCTGCACATGATTTAATTGACTTTGACTTAAGATTGAAGTTTATTTACTTACAGTAGTGCTTTTCTTAGTCCCAGAGCAACACAAAGCCGCCATGCGGAATAAGGAAAAATGTCCATTGTTCATCGTGATAAAACTATGGCTATGACCAGACAAGCTACAATCGCGACAGTAGTTAATAAAATTATTTTCTGTAAAATGATTCATTGTTCTTTGATAAGAATTGGGTCGCTATTTTCTTTTTTTCAGACCTAAATTGAGGTATTGCAACTCAGAAGTAATTTTTATTTTTATATTACAACATTTTAGTAGAAGATTTCAGGTTCCATAGGAATTGTCACCATTTTTGCCAATATTGCTCCTTCACACTATCAAATATTTACTATAATTATTTGTTTTTTTCCCCAAAACTCCATCCTTAAATAGAAATGTCCACAGTTACTTTCACATCTCCAGCCTGTTGTGTATGAACTCCATTTCCCATGAACCCTTGTGTACTCCTTTTTTATCGTTTTTGTCTGCTCTGTTTTTCTGATTATGTTTTTATAATTTATTTATAACGAAGTTGGACAGAATAAGGAACGAGCACATTAGAGGAACAGCCACCATTACTTGTATTAGCAACAAAGTCAGAGAGGCCAGACTGAGATGGTTTGGACATGTGCAGAGGAGGGATAGTGAATATATTGGTAGAAGTATGATGGAGATGGAGCTGCCAGGGAAGAGGGCAAGAGGATGACCAAGGAGGAGATATATGGATGTTGTAAGAGAGGACATGAGGTTGTCTGGGGTCAGAGTAGAAGATACTCAGGATAGAATGAGGTGGAAAGGGATGACTCGCTGTGGCGACCCCTGATAAGGGAAAAGCCGAAAGAGAAGTAGTAGATTTATAACTTGATGTCAAGATAACTTGAACATATGTTTCCATGGCCGTCATTGTTCTAAATGTGAAATAAAACCTCTTATTTGTGGAGATTGATGAGCAATTTTGTGATCTTAAAAACGAACTACAGTAGATGTCACTGATCAACATGTATTGCAGGGAGAGAGAGAAACAAGAAGCTAATCAAACAATAATTTACGATTAGTGTAATTATAATTGAGTTTGCAAGATAAGTTGCAAGTTGTCATAGATATTTCGTAGATATAAGTCTAAGAAATTATAACTGCTGGCACATTTTATCTTGTGATGCCTGGGTTGTTCGACGCCTTTTACAAACCATGACGTGACACATTTCAGACTGGGATTCGCAGACATTCCGCAGTCAATTACATGCTTTTTAGGGAGCTCTGCAATCAGGCCTTACATCAACCGCCACAGTGCGATCGAGCTGATGAAATTGGTTTACACAAGTCTAGCTCTGAATAGTGAGCTGTAATCCATCTGATATATCTGTGAGCATATGATTGATGATGCCGTTGCGCAAGACAGTGTTGAATCAGTGAATCAACCAACAAATGAAATTAATCCTATCTAAAAAAATGAAACAAGATGGCATAGATGAAAAAAGCTTCGTGTTCTTGCCAGCTGATGCTCTCCAGCTTTCTGCTTGCTGTTGGCCAGATCCACCCCACCACGTGCTTGCACGAGTGAGATTTACACTCAAATTTGACAACGGAAGATTGTCTTACTTTGTCCTCTAAGGTCAAACCAAAGGCGTGAGATGCAGATACAATGGAGTCCCAATTTACAACTATATTAAGGGTTTTTTTTTTAATCATTTTAGTTATTGTGAAGTTTCAATGTGTTTTTTGTTTTTGTGAATTCCACTGGGTTGTTTGGGATTTATTTAAGTGCAATTCTCTAGTTCTATACAATACCACGGTATGAAAAAATGGCTTGACTGTTTATGAATTGCCCTTCTTTCCGAACTATACAGCATGATGCTTGGATGGAATTTTTGTCAAGAGGATTGAGACGATAAATTAGTAATGAAACGGTAGGGAATTGGACCAGTTCGTTGCCAGTTCGAATCCCGGTTCACAAAAAAAGGTAAAGTGCTTGTAAACGCTCTGGTCATTTTCTGCCCTTCCTTTTGCAATTTTTGGAATGGTCACTGGATACAATTCAGCGTACAAGAGAGATGTTTTTTTTTTTTTGCTATCTTCTCACTTGTGTCCAATTTTTTCAATGCATATGAGGTTTTGTGGTTTCACGTGGAAAATGTTAAAATGTGCTGCAGTTCAACACGACCATAAGAATAAGAATAACTTTGAATGTGATTGTTGGTGGCAGACAGATTGTCTGAGTATTTCAGTAACTGCTGATCTACCGGGATATTCACACACAAACATCTTTGGAATTTACAGAGAAGAGAAAATGCCCAGTGAGGGTTAGAAAGACAACTGTAGCTTCAATAACAACTTGCTACAACCGAGGTCTGCAGGAGAGCATCTCTTAAGACACAACACGCTGAACCTTGAGGCGGATGGGCTACAGCAGCAGAAGCCCACACCGGGTGCCGGCTCTCCCAAGCAATGGCTTAAGCAGTAAAAACAAGACATTTATGGGATGAAATCCATATGCATATTTGTTCTTGGTGACATGTAGTGTAAATACTGTGTAGCAGGGTTGCTATAATGATTAAATAAACAGGGCTGTACAGAAAATGCTTTTGAATGTGCAATGTATTAATAATAATTCTATTTCAAACACAGTTATTGTTTTAGGAGTAACATTATTGGCTTCCTGTGGCTTAGTAGAACATGTCAGTAACTTCAAAGGTCTTGCTTCCTGCAATAGCATAAAGTATGCTATGTAAGGTGAGTGGGATTCAGTCAAAGTTGCTATAGGTAAAAAATAGTTTTGAAAGCGTATTCAATTCATATTTGAAAAATCTGTTGAATGAGTGTAGCACTCATATTCCCCATTTGAATGTGCAGATGCTGGCCATTTCCTGGACTGTAGAGTTGGCTGCATCTGGTGTCTTTGCAGGAATTGGCTTCCGCTGGAATCCTCAGATTTGGCATCAAGTGGAATCTTCATCCAGGCAGTCGTAGCAGGGGACAGTGCAAACTGTAAACTCTTCATGTCGGCTCCAGTTATATACTGTTCTACTTAGGCTTGTGTGTTCATTTTCTATGTGACTGTTTATTCCGCATTTCCTTTGGCCTCTGATGATTAGAAGCTTCCTCAAATAGTTCTTACAAGCGTATGAACTCCGACTACAGACTCTTATCACTGACTGAAATGTCAAATATCCTGAAAGCTTATTTTGTAATAAATTATTGCTAAATGCAATCTACTTTTTGAGTTCTCACAAAAGCAAAGGCGACCATGTGGAAATAAACAGGGGTAAACAAATAATACCATTTCCATTTTTGAGAGAGACATGGGAACCAGCTTTGCCCACTGGTGCAGTCATCGGGATTGTCTTTGATTCTGATCAAAAGACTGGAGTCTGAAATCTGGCCTGAGAATGTCTGAAACACGGTCAATTATAAATGAGTCCCGATGGGCGATGACTTTATTTTGAACTACAGCACATCTAAAAAGTTAAAATAATATGGCAAGCTCAAATTGTGTGTGGCAAATTACTCACAAACTTGCCGCTGCGACAGTTTGTCGCGGTTACGATTGTTAAAGGCGAGTTCAGTTAGTCTTAGCAAGCTACATGACCACCTTACACACGCCGCCTGTCAATAGAAAAGTTGATTTAATTAACATAAACTTCAAGAGGTTTTTCACATCTTGCTGAAAATGACACCGCGACCATTAAAAGCTCTACAGAAAATAAGTCTCGGCTATCAGTTGGATTCGATGAGAAAAATGAGCGTCATTACCACTAATCTGCCGTTATAACTGGATGACTGGGATGTTTCTCTGCCTTTCAGATAGTCAGAGATAAAAAGCGAGGTATTAGTCATGTTTAGCACGCTTTCATTAGCACTCGTAATCCCAACGGAAGCGCCAAACGCACCCAGGGATTTATCAGCTGACTTTATATCCCACTCTTAAAAGCATTCATACAGTCATTGATAAATTAATCATGAAGTCCTAATTCATAAAATTGATTCAAAACACAATCGACGCTTTTAGTCTGTTTAAAAATGTATGATAAAATAGCTGAAGATTGAAATAAAATGGCACGTTTCATGTGCAATTTGCCAGCAAAGAGTTATGAACATATTGGTTGTGACACGTGAATTGTAAGATGCTTTGAGTAACCAGATGACGTTATAAAGTATCAAGTGATGTAACATTCCTTGAACACACCTTTAGTCATTTTTGACAGAAAAACTGCTTATTTCTAACAGAATATGTAATAATTCTAACTGAAATATTAAATAAGATGATTTATTTGTCATCTTAATATTCACATCTTCACAGACTTTTTTGAGTTGATGCTTTTTAATAATGAACGTGAACATTTTTATTTTCATTTATTAAAAAAAATATATTTTTTTTCAGTGTACTTTTGAATCTGCAATGTTTAAGCTTTGATGTATACAATGAATTAGATTTAACTTTCGCTAAAATAAATAAAACTACAATGATCAATTTAATTTCTTAATTTCTAACTAAAGTCAGAAAAAATCATTTTATACGTTTTATCTGATAATTGCAACTCTTCATAAATTTGAGTTATTGCTTTTCAATAATGAATGTGAATTATTACATTTTTATTTCATTTTTTATAAGAATTTTACATTTTATTTAATATTTGAGATATTTAGGGTTTTTCTTTTATTTAAACAATATAGCCTTCACCAAAAATAGAAGCCAAAATAAGCAAGATTATTTTGTAATACAACACATTATTTAATCATTTAAACTGAAATATCACATATTCAACATCTTTTAGAAATGACCAGGTTTTTTTTATTTATACACGTTTTATATTTTCTTTAGAATCTGTGGTTTACACATGATAAAAGCAATAGTCTACAAAGATCTAACCTACAGTATCTGATATCAAACAATGTAATTTGCTTCACGTCTTCAGGAATATGAACCACCGAAATGATTTACTCAGCCTGTCACAGTTACTCTTTGCGCCGGCTGTGTATGTTTACCGAAAGACTTAAAGTAGAATCCAGCGGCCATTAATTATTTAGGTTTCTGTGTGATATTATCTCCGAGCTGTATAAAAACCAAGCGAGGGCTGTCCGAATTACTTTGAAGTTTCGTCCGAATGTGCTGATATCACGAGAAAAGGCGTTGATGTGAGGAGAAATGCTGCCATAGCAATTTTCTCATCCAACCCAGCCAAACAACTTTCTTTATTTTCACATTTCACGTTGACTCAATTTTGGAGGCACAATCTTCTCCCCCTCCTCATTGCTCTCCCACAAACCCTAATAGCGAATCCTGAAAAGATCGTTCCAAATGGAAGAGGCTGCCGGCAGCGGCCTACGCTGTGACCTGAAATGACCCTGAATATTGAGACTGTCTGCATACGTATCTCCTCTACATCCACGATGGACCACGTGGTCCGGACGTGTTGGATATTTTTAACATCCTCCAGTGAGAAAGAAAACCAGCCAGAGGAGTTAAATAATATTTTGAGTTCTCAGTCAGAGGGAAACGGTGCCAAATGTTCTTCCCGAGTTCTCCGAGCGGAGGATTGAATTTGTGCCCTCGGTTAGGGTGGTGCGAGAAGCAATCCCCTCGCCGGCGAAGGAGGCAGGACTTTTACGTGACCCAGTGCTACGGACTGCTGCATTCCTATCAGAGCTGTTCGTTCAGCTTAGGCGTCTTCTTTTCTGGAAGGCTTGGAGATCTGTGCGGCAGTGATCCGTGTGGATGTATATATCGGCTGCAAAGGAAGCTGACCTCCTTATGAAGCTTTCTTGGAGTTTGATATGGCATAGTGGGGGTACCAGTATGGCACTGGTGCTGCTAGAATGGAATGGACAAAACTGGGACAGGAATAGAGATGCCAGTTGTCAGTAGCCTCTTTCACACATACAGACAATTTCATACATACAAATATTCCCGGCAAAATACCGGCCTTCATTCTGCTGTGTGTGAAAGTGGAACGAAGATTCCCGAAAAAGCACACAGAAGTTTAGAACGTGATGATGTTACCCACTGCTCTGAGCCAATCAGATCATTCTGGCGTGGGTCACGCTCTCAATTCTCGCGTGCTCATTTTGCGATTTCGCAGGTCTAGCCGTTCAAAAGGTGTCGCCGGTTGATGATGTCATTCGTCGCTGTTTACAGAAATCACAATCGGAAATGTCCTCCGACTGGAGCGACAGCAAAGTCAAAGCACTTATAATAATTTGGGCGGATGAAGACATTTATCACCACATCAAGAAAACAATTAGTGACACCGTCTCTTATGAAACAATTACCGCGGTTATTCATGTTTACAAAGGCGCAGCTAAAGTGTGTCGCCAGTTGATGATGTCACTGAAAATACTGGGATTTTGAAACCGCTGTGTGAAAGGTTATTTTCCGTTAAAATGCAGGAATGGCAACGCTTGTGTGAACAGTCTTTACCAGTAAAGTCGTTCTGGTATTTTTCCTGCATTTTACCGGCATTGCTGTGTGAAAGGGGCTATATACAGTCATGTGTAAATAGACAAATGCCAGTAAATACGTTCCGGGAATATGCCGGCATGGGTACTTGTAACATTGCCGGTATATTGCCTGCATTCTGCCCTGTGTGAAAGCGGAACGAAGGTTGCCGGACTAAACTTCAAAATTCAAGTTTATTTATTTAGCGTTTTCTTAGTCCCAGACCAACGCAAAGTCACCATGCAGAATTAGGGAGAAAGGCTTGTGGGAGCAGTATTTACCAGTGAAGTTGTTTTCCTGCATTTTAACGACTTTGCTGTGTGAAAGAGGCTAATGATCAAATTGTTATTTTACTGTCTGCTATGCATTTTTCTTTGACACACAGGTGTGTCATATTAGGATGCTGATTAGACCGCATGATTATTGCACAGGTGTGCCTTAGACTGTCCACAATGAAAGCCACCTTGAAACGACTTTTTACAGTGCAATGCACCGAAAATAAATGCTAAAAAAATAAAAATCAAATGTATTATTATTATTATGATTATTATTATTATTACTACTACTACGAATGACACAAGAATGGACGTAGTGTGCAACTGGAATGCTGACAGCAGGAAGCTGATGATGACGGAGCGGTTGATTGTTAACTGCAGATTTTGGTGAAAAGTGAAGTTTAATACAGAAGGTGACTTATTTGTTAACTAGCAAAACAAAACTTAAAACCTCATGAACAAATGATCTTACGCACATCTGGTTGTGATTTTTGGCTCTTTAAGCAATTTGAACCAAGGGGAAAAAATTGTGTTTGTACCGACCAAGGAGTAAGAATTCAAATTCCTACTATGTACACAACCTTACGTGGCACCGACCAAAATAATTAAACTAGCCGACTTTCCTGAAGTTCCTTTTTTAAAGAATCGTATTAGTGAGGCCCAAAGAGACCCATCAGTATAAACGCATTCGCTCCTATTATAACCCTGACCCGGCGCATGTTAACCAATCCCCTTGGTCTCATTCATAAATATGCATATGTATGTTTGCATTCCGAGATACTATCTAAGCTTTTCATCAGCCGAGAATAGTTTTCTCTCCTTTTTCCCCCTCAAAAAATCCTTAACGTCTTGCAGCAGAGGAACTGAGTTTAGAACTTATTGGTCTTGATAAGAACCCAATTGTTATTCATCTCATCAGTATTTCCAGCGTTTTTCTTCAGGAAGCCTGAACATTTCGATTCATCACGCTGCTCACTGACATGTAAACCAGGCTGCCCCAAGCAGCTGCTTGAATTTGCAGCAATCAAATTGCATTAAACTTTAAATATTCTCAGATTCCAGTTTAATTAATCACTTGTTTCAGGGTCCCGAGATTTGGATCTAATGAGGGGCGTCATGAATGACTGCGAGCAGCAGAACACATGCTAAGAAGGAAAAGCAGCTCTTACGATAAGTCGCAAGCTTCCAAACACAGCCTTTGTAAATCAGACGGCACAGCGTTTGCAACACTAAGATCCGGGGTTTGCGTCCAAGGGAAAGCATGAGGATGATACAGTGTAATGAATTTAAAAGAACAGTACACGTAGTAAGATAACACAAATATGTAAGAGCTATCAAATATGTGAGAAGTATTAAAATTGAGTATAAAAATTATTATCCATAAAGAGAAAATCATTCTTACAAAATGAATTACAGATTGTGTGGGTCTGTGTGCCCTGCTCTGTGATTGGTCGGCCACCAACCCATGGTATCCCACCCACCCAATCTTTGAACCAGAAGTGGAAAAGCTGTTTAGATAATGGATGGCTGGTGTTTCATTATGGTTTGTGATTTTGAGCTGTTGTTTGTCATAATGATGAAGAAATTAATAGAAAAAAATCACTTATTAATTTTCATTCAGCTCAATCAAATGAAAGTTGAATGAACGGTGCCTGCAACATCATCCTGGTGGGTTCAATCCTCTGGGGTAACATGAAGTTGATTCAATGTTGAACTTTTATTCAAAGCACTTTTGAAGTGAAGAATGAACTAAAACGCACATGTAATATAATTTGCTCTCGTTGGGAATCAGACTCACAACTTAGGTGTTGTCGACTCATGCTCTGCTAGAAAAACTGTACATTATTCCAGCTTTAATGTGTCTAGAGAGGATCTGTCCCGTGTTGACTGCCTGCTGTCATTACGGCGTGACTGTTTGATGTGCCAAGCGAGAACGATGTATGTCAAATCCACAATGTCGGAGCAAATCAAGCGTTCCAGTCTCCCGTCTGCCTCTAATTGACTTAATGCCCATGTAAGATCTTTAGTCCTCTGCATTTAGGTTTTAAGCAGCTTGATAAGCACCTTCTCTCATTAAATTATTGATATATTCTAGAAACATTGCTGCAAATTGATTTTTGTTTTTGAAGTTGGGCCTTTGTGGCTTCTCCGCAGAGACTTTCGGAGCTGTCGCAAACTTTTTAACGCGCATTTCCAGACATGGAGTTTGCTTTGCGCTTAATTTACTCCACTCTTTAGAAAGATGGATTGTGACACGGGTGCCAGATGAAAGTGATGGATGCTGTTGCTCTCTGTCTCTGGGCTCTTGAGTTTTAGTATGTAACAGAGATGGAGCGCTTCTAGAAGTACAAACTTCCAAATAACACTGGAACAATAATTACACCCTTTATCGTTTAGAAATTTAGCACAGTGAATACTTTATAGACCTTTTAATTCTGTAAGCCTTTTCAAAACTGTACTTCCGCCCTTCCATTTTATAAACTGATTTTTCCATCTCTGGAAAATTTTCAATCTCATTGTTCCGGAGCCAATTAGTTGTTTAACCTTTTATGCACGTCAAATAATCAAAGCAACAAAACCACTAGTTAGCTTCAGATATTTTATAATAAAATACTAATAAAATGAGCTTGTATTCTCCCAGAATGGAGATGTTTTTTTCTCTCCCATAGAGCCGACACCTTGAAATGACGTCATGCAAATCCCTGAGAAGAACAACTCCTTTAAGAACAACTACCAAACGGCAAACTATACAACTGCTATGTAACATGTTTATTACATTTATTACCAATATTTTACCATTTCAAAAAATATGACATTGCGGCTTGGCTAACAATATTTCCGCCAAACGAAACGGCTCTCGGTACATCATAGTTTCGTCGGGATACCACTGTAGATTTATTTGCTCATTGTTGCATTGGTTCAATTTCTCTAGACATCCAAATAAAGAATTTCAAACTTGAATTTGATGGCAACACAAGGTCACGGAACAGAAACACCCTGGAACCACATCACTCCCACCTCTGTGCATCAAACTCCCTTTCCTCCTCACAGGCAGAGGCTCTTTCGCTTCCGACTCATCTGTCCGGAGAACACGTTTCCTGAACTTTCCGTCTCATGTAGGTGTTGGCTGGCAGTTTGTGCGGAATCCACAACTACTGCACACAACTAAGCCCCAAACTTTGCCGCTGCGAATTTCGAAAAGTCCTGTTTTTCAGCAATTAGGATAAACGGATAAATAATGAATTCTGGCTGATTGTTAGTGTTCAAAAAACCATTGAGCACTATTTTAGGACGAGGTGGTTTTATTTTCCCTGGCTCCACAATTAAATACTTGGCCCACTGGCAGCACGTAGTTCCACGTTTATCGTAACGACTGATTAGAAACTGCTCCGCTTTCGAGCTTTCTTCATATTCAAAGCAAATGACTTTTTTTTTTGCCCACGTTGGAGTGAAAATACAATGCAACTGTTAGCTTTAAGAGTTGCCAAGCAACAGCCTCTGTCATATAACATCTACCCTCCAATTACTGTAATGACCAGACTTTCACCATCTCTAGCTTTCCCCGATGCTTTACAAATCCATCTCCCGCAGGGAAAATTGTAAATGGCTCTCTTTAAAATGCTCAAGAAAGACTGGAGCATATTCCATTAGCCAACACGCACCTGTGTGACGCTACGAAGGCGGAGGACATAAGTAAATGTCTTTGAGAACGCATCCACCCGTGGGGAAACAGAGACGTTTCGCCGGGTTTCGCTAGCCGGCGATGAAGGCTATCATTAACAGAATTGGAAAAAGCTCACATTATAAATGCGATAAGTCGTGATCATGTGACAGGCCGTGGGTAAATGCCATCACTCTTTCGCTCTCGCACTTGCTTGCGCTGTCTTTTCATTCTCTCGCTCTGATGATCTCTGGTAATGGAGATATTCGTCTTGCCAGGCCAATAATGTTCATTACTGAGCTATTATTGTACCGCACTACATTTATAGAGATACTGCCAGATCT
>MU204307.1:3829968-3938652 GCA_017309775.1 Paedocypris sp. Pulau Singkep | reverse complement strand
ATTGAAAGTAACTGTAATTAAATTACTTAAAAATGAACAGTAATTCGTTACTTTACTTTTTCAGTGAAAAAGTAATTTAATTACAGTAATGCGTTACTTTGTAACGCGTTACACCCAACACTGCATACATGTATACATTTGTACAACAAAATAATATTTCTTTATCAACCGTCAAAAACTAAACATGTATATACTAAAAATATCTATAATCATTACTTTTATTACTGTTTGTTTTTCTACATTTGTATAAACAATATATCTTTCTTTCCCCATTTTTTTTTGCAATTGCGTGAATTCTATACAAGTCGTTTCCTACAACTTTGTTACTGTTATATTTTTAAATAATTCGTTTTTTGAAGGTTTATAGGAATTTTAAAAAGTAATTGGTTAAGTTACTCATTAGGTAATTACGTTACTTTTCAGACACAGTAATTAGAAAAGTAATTTAATTACAAAATGGTAAAGTAATAAGTAATTAGTAATTAATTACTTTTTTAAAGTAACTTACCCAACACTGCATGTATGGCTATTACTGTGTTTCTCGTCATAAAATGACATTATCATTAATGAAATTATATATATTTATCTTTTACATATTATCTTTTTATCATTAAAAAGATAATTGTCCAAACAATTCTACAGATTAATTGATTTGTTATTATTAATTTGTTGTTTTTAATAATAATAATAATGAGTATTTGTAAGGCGCTTTTCACAGTTTTAACTGTCTCAAAGCGCACATGTAAATATGTAAGGGAAATGTTGCTTTTTATTCAATTCAATTGAGAAAAAAATAAATAAATAAAAAATACAAGGCAATTAGAATAACTTCAAGTACTATAGATTTTGAACAATTTTCTGAAGGTGCAGGTGTAATTTGGTTCCGAGCACTAACTAGGCAGCCTTTCTATACGATATATTAATATTTTCTGTAAGTTATTATAACAGGTCAATATATGCTTCGTTAAAGAGACGCGTCTTCAGTCTAGACTTAAATTGACTCACTGATTCTGAGTCTCGAATTGGACTAGGCAGAGCATTCCATAGTTTGGGTGCTAAGTATGAAAAGGATCTTCACCCCTGGTAGATTTTAGAGATTCGCGGTATTATAAGCTGGCCGGAGTGTTGAGAGCGCAGCAGTCGTGTAGGCTCGTAGTAAGTGATGAGCTCACTGAGATATAGAGGAGCTAAACCGTTTAGTGCTTTATAAGTGATTAAGAGAATTTTAAACTGGATGCGATATTTAACAGGTAGCCAGTGTAGCAACATTAACACTGGACTAATATGGCTACATTTTTTTGTTCTGGTTAGTAATCTAGCAGCTGCATTCTGAACCAACTGAAGTTTATCTATTAGTTTAGCAGGAGAACCTCCCAGAAGACCATTACAGTAATCTAACCGTGATGTCATAAACGCATGTATCAGTTTTTCTTCATCCGGTCGGGAGAGCATGTGACGCAGCTTTGAGATATTCAAAAAGTAAATGCTTTTAATTAGCATATTCTTTGTTTGTTAAAATAATGCACAATAAATAAATTATTAACGTTCTTTCTAGTATTACACAGATTTTTATCAGACAACAGTCGCAACATTTTAAAATCCTAGTTCTTCTGCTACAAGGTCAAACTTCTTCTGGAACCTTCCCTTTTTCAGCTGCTCTCAGGTTGAACAACCCATCAAGTGCATCTACTGTAGATCTCCAGGCACCATCAAAACACACAAAGAATAGCTCAAAATGCTTTATAAGCACTTATACAACATGCATCATCTTCATCCACACACACACACACACACACACACACACACACACGCTTAAATAGAGAAGAACAAAAAAGATTTTCAGCGTCTCACTATGTACTTGAGACATGTTTTGGAGGACACTGTCCTGATTGAAGAAACTGAAAAGAGTTATAGAATTCAAACCAGCAAATACAGTTGGTACCCCAACTTACGAACTTACAACACAACTTAGTTGAATTCGTGCCATCACTTTGTGAATTTCGACAAACTTTTTTTTTTTTCCACAAATGATAAACTATTGTTAATGAATGTAATTAAAAAACATGATACATAGCAGTTGATTACTTTTTTTTTTTTACAATTGTTTATAAGATCTCACATCAACGGGTTACCGCCATCTTTGAATTACGTCATGCAAATCTTTGAGCGTGGACACGAATTTTGACGTTGTCAGAACGGACTATATAGAGTGTAACACGCAGCGAGAATAGCGCATTGAACTCCCTCATGTATTCGTTTGATTTGCAAGCTTATTTAAAGATTTTAAAAGTGAGTGTGTGAGTTGGAAAGTCCTGTTGAGAAGATACACAGCTCTCTGCAGACGCCATTCTAGGAGAATACAGTACAAACTTATTTTATGATTTGGAAACAAACTAACAAGTGTTTTAATTGATTTTTCATTTGATGTGCGTGAGGATTAAACAACTGTGTTTTACACTTCTGGACCGTCTGATTTACACACACTCGTGGTAAGAAAAAGATGCGTTCGTCTCATGTATCGGAAATTATTCGCAAATCTGGACAAAATGTTTGCGCCAACACATTTTGTTACTTTGTTTTTTTGTTAGAAAGGACATTCGTAAGTTGGGGTACCACTGTGAGTAGAAGGAGCAAAACTAGCTTAGTGCAGGAGTCTGACAGGAAGTTGACTAATTGAAGCGTGAGCTGATGAGGAGAAGCAGGTGAAACTAACTATAAACAATAATTGGGTGGTTAACTAATCTGTTTTAATCTGTTTCTCTATATCTGTTTTTATTCTATATGCTCTTCGATTTCTAAGAGGCTTTGGAGAAACGTCTATGTCCAATGGCATAAAACGTAAAGTATATGTACAAAAGCGATTAGATTTTTGACAGTCATCCAAACTGGCGGCAGCCAAAAATAAAAAAAGCACGGTGTGAAAACTTTGTTCTCTCGCGGGGGTCTCGCGGCTTCCGCTTGCCTCGGATTTATGATTAGACAAAACTCAAGTTGAGGTTAATGGAATTTAATCAGGAATTTTCTCACATCCAGCTTGTGAAAGTTCACTGCATTCATCAGGAGTGTTTTATGGTTCCGTGCTCGCGCAAGTTTTCCGTCCTTGTGTTTATTTGCTTTCGCGAGCAGGTGTGATGCCTGTTTAAATATGGATTTATGGAAGTAGTAAAAAATGATTTCACCAACATGTAAAAAGCTGATTTATGGCAGGCGGTGACGATCTATTCTAGTCCTTCGATAAGAACCGCAGCTCTTTCCACGAAACACCTTCCAGACTGTAGTTTGCGCTCAAGTTTAACGGAGACATTCGTCGAACGCGTCTTTGGATTTCCATCCGTCTTGTCGTTAGCATTAGCATGTGACATATGCTGGTGGCATCCCGATTATGAACATCCTCATTGCATTTTGATTCAGCTCGTCCTTGGTTAAGATACTTATTCTAGGCACATTGCAAAACTGCAGTGCAATTCATCTATAGAAGAGGAGGTGGGTCAAGTGCCTTCCGCTGTCAGGTGTGATTTATGTAAAATCCTGTTTAATATGAATGTCGCGCTCTGGAAGAGTCAGTCACATCCTGTCCTTAAGACCCTCGCCATAGAGAGAGACCCCCATGAGCAGACCTCGGTATTCAGAGGCGAACTCTGCCATTGCGACCACGTGCCTTGCCGCTGAGGGTCTTTGGCCTTCCAGGTGGTGGTAAACGTTGGGAGAAGCCTCCACTTTGCTAAACAATGTGAAATGATGGCAGGCTCTCACTCGTTTAAATGCATTTTGATGTGATAATGAAGGACAAGTGGAACGTCAACAGACACACACCACAGCCCTGCATTTTTTTGCATGTTAACGAGGCATTTGTTTGCTGAAAATAACTAGTTTGTCTCTGGGTTTCATCTGCTTAGTTGGTTTTCAAGGGTTTTTAAATGCGCTCGAAATTGAAGAACAACAGATTTGGTTAAGCGCAAACAAAGATCAGTAAATCGTTTCGGCTGGTGCGAAATACAAATCTGGTTTACAAATTATTTTTCATCACAGTGGATTCAAGAGACCAGAAGTTTTTTTTTTTCTTTCTTCTTTTCGATTATGAGGCGTCTCAAAGCGTCTGTAGAGAAACACTGCAGCCATCAATTTTTTTTTGTTTCTCTCTCTCTCTATCTCTCACACAGACACACACACACACACACACAAACAAACAGGTAAAGGTCAAATTCCTGCATCCATCTGCATGTTGGTTTATTTGAATTTTTTTTTTTCGCAGTATTTTTATTGCAGTTTTATTATATTGTTTTTTAAGTCTTGTTTTATATTGTCCTTTACATCGTGTTGTATTTACTGTTATTTTTAATTATCTTTTTGAACCCACTGTGTATGGCACAGTTTTAAAGCGCTTAAAATAAAGTTGATTGATTATTTGATTAATTATTTGATTGATTGATTGATTTATCGATTGATTGATTGGTTGGTTTATTTATTGATTGATACACTTCCACCATCCAACCAAAACAGATGATTGGTTTATGCATTGACTGTGAGAGGTGAGCAAGCCAATGGGGAAACAAAGAATAGGAAAAAAATATAGACACATTTTATTAATGTAATGTATATTCCTATTTGTTGGGACAAATAAAGGTTTTCTTCTTCTTCTTCTTCTTCTTCTTTAGAACAGAAAATAAATTGTAAATTGAGCAGATCGTATGTGGATCCCTTGACGGTTCTCTCAAAGCTTTCTGGCATTTTCAGTAAGGCCACACCCTAGAGCAGGAGTGTCAAAGATACGGCCCGCGGGCCGGAACCGGAAAAGTATAAAAAAAAAAAAAAAAATTAGCTGCAATTCACTGTTTCCATCGGAGTAGAACACTGCATCACTGAGACGGACAGAAAACAGCATTTTGTCAAGAACGGAAAATAGGTGTTATCCGCTACCTATCCGCTACAACCTCATTAACCAAAATGTTGTTATCCAAATGGAGAAAGATAGATAAAGAGTGTAAATGCAAACAGTATTTAAGGCTTAAATACTGTTTGCATTTAAATATTGCATGTTTCATTTATGAAGTTTACGAATTTGACTTTCTTCATTGCACATTTAATATCACTCTCCTTATTGTAAGGTGTATGCAGGGATTTAATTTATATTTTATATAAGTGTTTTAAAATTCATTTCTTTAAAAGCCTCTTAAGTGCAATACTATATTTTTAATTACCAATTTAAGTTGTATCCCTTTGTACAATCAGTGGGATAAGTTGCAATGCCTAAATGTGAATGATAAAGGTAAATTGCACATTTGTAAGGAATTATGAGGTAATTCTTGGAATGTTTTGTAAAAGCATAGTTCATTAAAATTCATATATGTTCCTAATGTTCTTGTGCTTCTTTACACCAAAACAAAGGAAATACATGATATTTTTAATATTTAATGCAGAGTATGGTATAATTTTAATGGTCCGGCCCGCCTGACATCTCCTTAGGTTGTATGTGGCCCGCTATGCGAAATGAGTTTGACACCACTGCCTTAGAGTCTTACTATCGAAAATGTTGTTAACTTTGAGATTATTTTGCAACTTTGAAACTTGTTGAGAAGTTCGAGGTTGGTTTTTGGGAGCGTTTGGGAGTGACCACTCTTAAATACACCCCCCCCCCCCTATTAAGAATATGTTCCTTTCGCGCACTAAGGTGGGTGGCTAATGGACTTTTAAGGTATTCTTCGTTTATTTATTGAATTGATTCACATGTTTATTGAATTTATTGAATTTATTCAATATATTCTATGCCCGCCATCTTCTAGAGATTCATTCCTTCACCTCAGTAATCGTGCACTTAAAGAGTTAATGTAGTGAAGCAGATGTTCTCCAATTGCTCTCTGGCGAGTTAACAATTACCAAGAAAATGATGGATTGACTTACAAGCCAAGTGAAGCATATGGAACTGTGCTGGGTGAAGACAGGAGGTCAATTAATTCTTCAGTTCCGTATACAACAGCCATTGCACATTGACAAGATCAGCTTCGCTGGACAAGACGCATGGCATCACAGGTTCATTTGCAAGTCCGAGCTGTAATTTACGGCCAGGAACGAGTGCACCATCATCACCTTCTGCTTTGCAAACTAGGCTGTTCCATGTCTCCACCGCACAAACCCTGTTAGCGCTTGATTTCCCTGCGGCTAGTGTACTTACACTATTTCCATTGTTGTACTCACGTCTATAAACTTCCTCTTTAGGCGCTCAGCCCTCCTCTGGACGTACCGCAAGCCAACTTTTTGTGTAGCAGAACAGGGAATTGTGCACCTCGAAGGGCTGGATGGATATTTATGGGGCAATTTGCCAGCTAGCTGCTAAGGCACTGAGGGCTGGAGCTGATGGAGCGGTGTCGGTGGGGAGTTGATAGGGCCAGCTGGTCTTTTTTAGGCCCTGTCTGAGGCACTGTGCTGAAACGAAGAGCTGGAGCAGAAAAGAAAAAGAAATCGTCAATTGTGATGGCGGATGACGATTAGCAACCTGCGCTTAAATCACATCCTGGTGTTTGGAGGTGATGGGAGAAATGAATCCAATATGGCATTTCGCTCAATGCAGGCGATGTACAAAACGTTGCACTTTGAAATTAATCTTCTTGGCCGTTCTCCCATTGTGCACATTTGTGCTTCTTTACTGTGTGTAGGTACCAGTAGATAAGCTGGTGAAAATAACAACCTGTTACATTTTTAGGGTCCATTCTTTTCATCAATGGTTTGCTCAGAGTTTATACAGTTTGCCATCACATCATCCATCCACACATACTTTTTCTGTCAACTATCTTTTCCTTTATGACTCCAAGTAAATCCACATTAGGACAGGAAGAACATGTAAACGCACACAGAAATGCGCAAAAAGTGCAGGAAAAGTCTCAGCACTAAATATCCTTCTTAGGAAGAATTGTGTTTAGGTTTTCCAGCTCCCTCTTGTAGTTTAAAGATATGCATGTCAGGAGATTTGAAGATGATGATGTGGGAAGGATGGATGGTTGTTATTATTGTAATGTAAAGGATGAAGCGGTAGAAGATGAATGAATATTACTGATTCAGCACTGGACAGCAACACAACTTCTGTGAGGGACTACATAAACAATTTTAGGAAAGGAAGGAAAGTGAGGTGATGGCAATATGGCCACTAGGGACCATACTGAATTTGTGCTCTGCATTTAACCCATCCGTGAAAGTGCACATACACACAGTGAAGTGAACACACACAAACCCGGAGCAGTGGGCAGTCTAAGCCGTGGTGCCCGAGAGTCTTGCCCAAGTACACTTAGTTGTAGAACTAGTGGTAGGGGGGATTCGAACCTGCAACCATGAAAGTCCATGTCGGGTCCAATTCTCTCCATGCAGTGATGGGAAGATCCAATAATTGTCCTACTTTGAGTCATTGAGTCATGTGACACCCTGTAAAGAGTGGAAATACATTTGAAAGCATAAAATATGTGAATATGTGACAAAAAAATGTGTCGTCTGACGAAGGTTGTATCAATCCTTTGTTAGCAAATTTAAATAAAATGAATTTATCAAAATTTCAAGATTTTCATATTTTGTTTGTTTGTTATTTTAGTTTTTTTTTATCCTTTGGTTGTTATTGTTAATGTGCAGTATTTGAATTGGTGAAGGGGAGTGAAACATTGTCCATAGATGTGAGGGATTGTCTGAACGTCCTGATCTGTGATTGGTTGGCCACCAGTCAACGGGGTGTGTCTTGTCTTCAGAGCCTGAGTAACTGGGATTTGCTCCACCTCCCCATGACCCAGAAATGAACATGGGAATTATGAATAATGAAGAAATTCAGAAAATGAATGAATGGAGCCAATGCAGATTTAACATGTGCATCACACCCAACACTACTGGGATTCCAGTCTAGTTCATCATTCTACTTCAATTCCACCTTGTCAAATTCCAGTGCATATAATCTCAACCCGTAGCCCAGGTTATATTTATCTATAACCCACGTTATTCTCTCAACAGGCCAATTTGTTTTTGCTTCCATCAGATATCCAGAAACCTCTCCGCTCACCTTAGTTGTAAAACACCGTTAGCGCCTGAAGATATCTGAACTCCAACCCCAACACCAGTCCTCTGGCTGGCGGGTGTCTACGCAACGCTGACAAGTTCTGTCTGAGCAATCTGACTAACAAAACCTCTGAAGGCCGGAGCAGTTCGGTTACACGCAAGCCTTGCTTTCTGTCCTGGAGCTATAGAAGAACTGTAACCCTGCATAATCGCCATGCACCAGCCATGAACCCTCGCTGAGCTCTCGACGTAAGCCGTCATTCCACAATGCGGAGATGCATTGGCATAGTTAGGGTGGATCAGTTCTGCTCTGCTTTTTATGTCTTTTATCCGTTCAGCCAGGTCAGCGATGTAGAAATCGGCAGGACGAATACACGAAAATAGGGACGGTTTGATTTACATTTTAATCCTTTGGGGGAATTCGGTTTTGTGTGAAGAATTTCAGCTCAAGAATCGCGAGTCGGTGCCATTGGGTCAGAGCCTTATCTACTATATTTAGATTTTTCTTTCGTTTAATCTCATTATAAACTGGCAGATTCAGCTTGCCCTGGAAATCAAACCCACAAGCTTTGGTTGCAAGCATAAATTCGGTTTCTGAGCCAAAGAAAAGCAGAATTTATACTCGCTGAATTGTGTTTCGAGGAAACAAGTTGAAAGTATGTTAAAGGTGTTTATGACGCTTGACACTTAAGTGAGGACTGTCTAAATTATGCAGAACCCAAGCAGGGCTGCGTTTGGTTTGGCATGAATATGAATGTGTCTGCCAAGAGCAGGGTTTCATTTCAACACTCCATGCGAGGGAAGAAATGCTATGGGGATCGTCCTTTCTCCAACTTTTGTGAACAAAGGTGATCTAAATTCTTTGTGAATGGCACATTCAGTGATGAAATCGACTTCTTTAATGCCTTTCCTTTATTTTTTTGTGTGCTGTGCTGTTTTTATGTTTTCGTGAAAATAATGCAGTCTTTAAATAATGCAGAAAGAATAATAATACGATTGGCGAACTTCGCTGATCCTCTGTGGATCTTTGTACTGTACAGTATGTTTAAATCCTTTCAAGTTTCATAATCATGTCATGCAATTTTTTTGGTAATCAGGCATGAAAAATAGTTTATGCAATGCCAATTTTTATAGTTCAAAAATGACTTGATAATTCGACTGTGAAGAGAACTTTATAAATTAAATGGTATTGAATCACTGTAAAAATAAATCCATTTGTTTATTTCAGATTTTGTTGTTATTGTCGGGCAAAATTACAATGTTTTTATGATAAAATGTATTGCAGTGTTGCAGTATTGTTATCTCACACATTGGTATAATATTGTATTGAGCGTATTAGTTGCAATTTTGTAATTGCACAAGTGTTACAGTATTATCAATGAGGAAAGTGTTGCGATTATGTTATTGAGCAAAGTGTTGGGATATTGTTATTGGGAAAAGTGTTGTGATATTGTCATTGTGAAAGTGTAGCGATATTGTTATTGTGAAAATGTTGCTTTGTTGTTGTGAAAGTTTTGCTTTAAAGTGTTATTGTAGGAGCGTTGCATTATCGTTAGTGTGAAAAGTGCTGCAATATTGTTAATATTGTGTGTTGCTATAATATTGTTATTGCAAAAGTGTTGTCGTATTTTCTTTGCTGTGTTCCAATATTGTTATTGCTAAGAAAACATTTGAACATTGATGTTGCAATAATATCTAATTGCTGAAATTTTGCACCGTTATTGGAAATAGTCAACCCGATTTGAGACTTTGAGAATTTTATACATAGTTTTTCCCGGGAATCAAAGTGACAAAGCTTGTGTCTCGAACAGTAACTTTTCTGGTTATTAATTATAAACCCTGGAACTATAACGTGGGTTACAGAGATAAAAAGACATTGTTTTTTTTACTGTTGCTTTAAAAGGTAGAATGTAGCGCGAAATCACAAACAAGTTGCTTTCCTTCCTTGGTAATTCTTTTTCATGTATAAATAATAGTTTGTCAAATATATCTAATGTATTTCATCAGAAAGAAAGCTGAGGTTTGCTCTTCTGTTTTCCTCTGTTGGGGAGTCGCCGTCTTTGTGCTGTTTTGCTTTGATCAGAAGCGCGTGTTCGCAAGTTCTTTCACTTTGAGTGAAAGAGAGAGAGAGCTGATGGGAAGAGAGAGGGATTCATTATTTTCACGGCCAGAAACTTTATTTTCAGTGTATTTGTTTATTGTACTCCTGAAAGCTCAACAGGAACTTCTAACAGGAGCCTGGAGAACCGGCCGTATCATGTTCTGTTCTCACTTTACTGGCTACCAGTCAAGTCTAGAATCGATTTTAAAATTTTAGTGCTCACATTTAGAGCACCACATGGACGTACTCTTCACAGGTTATTGACTTCACACTCCTCGAAGCTGCTCTCTCCTCTGGTCCATCTTGATGATCCACAAAACTGGTAGCCACTAAATCGCACTCATTCAGTCGTTTAGTTGACTGAGCTTTTGTGAGTTAGCTACTTGTATGAATTTTCTTTCAATTTCCAGGTTTCTTTGTTCCAAATTTATTTTTGTCCGGATCATTTTCCATTTCCGGGTGATGGGGAGTTGAAGCCAATCCCAGCAACTCTGAACCTAATGGCGGGACACACATGTTGATAGCCAACCAATTAAAGAGTGGGTAACACACAGATGAGTTTCCAAACACCAATTGAATGCATGGTTTCAAACTGTTAGAGCTACACAATTTCTGTATTATTATTGTTGTTTTGCTTCAATTGAATTTTTTTTCATTTGAATTTGGCAAAATTACAAAATTGCCTTCCAAATAATTTAAAAACACATCTTGTATACAGTGCTTAGAGCTCTTTCAAAATATAAAAAAATGCATTCTGAAATATTTTGGATTTGTGGGTTCAATAAGAATATCGCAGCAATGTGAACAAACATTTGCATTACTCTTGGCATTATGGGAATTTGCACAGACGATGAAATTTTATATTTATATTGTGTCTGTTCTCAGCTTCTTATCTGCGTGAAAAACAGAGGTGTAAAGAGTACCTGAAAACAATACTTGAGTAAAAGTACCGTACTGTAAATTTACCCCATTAAAAGTTTCATGTCACCAATTCAAAGAAGACTTGAGTAAAAGTTGTACTACTGCAAGTTTAGAATCAGTTTATTATTTTTTTCCATGTAGTCTTTCTTTTTGTGCTAATAATTTATATAAAATCACTTTTTTTCTGGGAACAGTGATAAGAACTTGGGGACTTTTGTTAATTTGAATTATGCTAAATATGTTATATTATTAATAATATATTAGTAAAATGTATAGTACAGAGTTGATAATGTATAAATCTTAGGCAATACTGTATACTTTAATAATGCTTTCATAAGCCCAAAATGTAGATACTTTAATAAATTATTAATACATATTTACTTATTTACATTTTGTATCTGAAACGCAAATGAAGAAAAAAGGCTCTAAACTCACATTGTTGGAATGTTGTGTTGGGATTAAGTGCGATGAAAGCAGTGAAATCTCCCAACACTCATTTCTAGATTAGCATTGCCGTGTGATTAGCATGCTACATCGCCAGCTTATCCAGAAGTGCGGCACAGTACCTGTGAAATTCAATTTCCCAGCAGCTGGGTTTCTGGCTCATTTCAGCTTCCTGTCAGTCTCGCACACACTTCGCTCCCAATCCCTTTTCAGGGAATTGATTGTAATTACCAGATCATATTGAAGTTAGCACAGTTTTCCACGATGCTCATTTGTCTCGACAGCCGCAGGATTATTTGGCGAGGGCGCCACTTCTCTAACTCGGATCTAATCACGAGGTGAAGGATTGAGTCTGACCTCAGAAAACCTGTATGCTGGAACCTTCTTTGAAGATCGGCTAATGCAGATCAGAGCTCATTTAAATAAACTACAGCTAGTTTATAGTTTTAAAGTAAACACGTGCAAGCACATATTTTAAAGATCAAGTCAATGTAGTTTACAAGTTCTGATAATTTCAACAAATATTGAATCTTTTTTTTTTCCTCTGCATCACTTTTTGATTTCTGACTCACGTGGATTTTGAGCCTTTTCCAATCTGATCAAATGCGTCACGAATACCAAGATACTGGTGAATACCACGCCCACCATGCCAAAGAAAGATCAGAAGGGAGTGTCCATACAGGGACCCGCCCACTTGTCAATCAGGATCACTGGGCGTTTCCCCTAGCGTCAGTAACTCAACACAACAAAAATTAAGACATTTACAATGATGTGTGGCAAACAAGGAATACTGTGCTTTTGTTTTTATATTTGTGGAGAACTAAATATTTCTTTACATCCTGTTGTAAAATGTTATATTGTACTGCATCGAACAGTTTGCTAATACAGAGTTTGACGTGTTTGCGTCTAAAATGTTTATCTGCAGTCCTTCCCTCCATTTTCTTTCCAATGCTCACTAACAACTTCCTTTCAAATCCTGTTTTTATTACCTCCCTGATAATGCAGGGGCTTCTGGGAAAACGGCAGGTATAAATCTGCTTCAGGGCATTAATTCACAATCAGCATTTGTTACTGCACTTTGAAGGAATTAAAGTAGCTCTGGGGAAAACACACAAACCACATCCATCCTTTAAAGGCCATTTCCCGAATACTCACGATTGACTTCCTCAAGGCGCTGCGACACAGTGGGTAGCATTTTAGGTTTGGGATCCAGGAGTTTTTACATTCTCTCCATGATTTCCATGATGGTCTCCAATTTCCTCTCACGACAATAAGTATAAATATTATTGTCAAACATTTAAAGATTTTAAGTCAGAAAGTTGAGTGAGAGTGTGATTGTGTGTTCTGTTCCGCTCTGTGATTGGTTGGTCAGGCCCAGACTGGCTGGTAGTGGCTCCATCTCCTCGTGACCAAGAAATGCAAAATCAGTTCAGTGTTTTCTAAAGAGACTCTTTATCACTTCACTTTCGCATATTAACTTGCACAAATCTCATTTCTATCTCGGCTGAATGGCTTCGGTTTTTAAATGTTATTCTAGAGAACAAGAAACAATCTGAAAGTAGCCTGAGCTATTGCCTTAATTTGGCGCCGTGTGGTGTCATTGATTTAATTGCGACGCATTTTGCATTATCTCAGTTGCTTATTTTAATTTATTTTCACCCTCCGCCGCCATACATTTCTCGCAATTACTGTGTTGAGGGGGACGGCCAGGGCGGCGTCTCTCCGCTGGCTGGTATTAATGTGTGCAATTTGGATGTTTGCATCAAGGGAGCGCGGAGAAAAGTTGCTTTTATAGCCCAGGCTTTGCTCAGCACAAGCAAACACCCCCAGGATTTCTGGCTATGCCACATAATTGCAGCATTAACAGCCGGTCAGGCCAATGGCTCATTAAGGCCTGCGGTAGAAATAGCCACCGGGCCTTTGGGAGGGTTCAGATACGGAGCGGGTGGCAAGGTGGTGGGCTTTCATTCTCTTGGTTTTGAGTGGACAAGTGGGCTGTCCATTTTAAAAGATGTGCGTTAGCTTGTGTAACAGCTTGGTCACCCACAGCTTTTGTGTGTGTGTGTGTGTGTGTGTGTGTGTGTGTGTGTGTGTGTGTGTGTGTGTGTGTGTGTGTGTGTGCATTTTTTAACCCTCCTATTATGTTTGTTTCAGAGGAACATCAATTGTGTTCGTGGGTCAATTCGTGGGACCCGGTGGCATTTTATTTTATTTTATTTTATTATATGCCATTTTATTATGCATATAAGTGTCAAAAACCCAAAAGTTCCGGTGTACAGCGGTGTACTATGTCTCATTCTTGCAAAGAAACAAACAGTATTTGACCCAAACATTCTCATTCTCAACAAAAACATCTAGCAGGCATTATAAATATGTAAACTGAATAATTTTTGTTAATGTATAAATTACACTAAGACAAGCAGGAGAAGTTTCAAAGTGGGAAAAATACGTACTTTTAAATTAAAACTACTTTTAAGTATTTTTTAAGTGTTTATTTTTTTTTACTTTTAACTGTGGATCAATTTGACCCGAACATAATCTTTGCAGTATAAACATGTAGCATGATTATGATTGGTGATAATTACACCAAATAAGCCAAGCAGGAGAAGTTTCAAAGTGAAGTACCGTATTTAAAAAATATTTTTAAACTTTGAAAACGGGACAATTTGACTCGAATATAATAGAAGGGTTAAATATGTGCAGTATGTGTGTGTGTGTGTGTGTGTGTGTGTGTGTGTGTGTGTGTGTGTGTGTGTGTGTGTGTGTGTGTGTGTTTTGTTAGTTCTCAATTCTTTATTGACTGTATATCAGCCTAGTTTCTAATGTTGAAAAATGAATTGCCCACCGTGGTCTAGATGGACTTCGGATGTGTTCGGATAGAATAACTGTCACACAACACAAGCAAGTGTGACAGTCAGTTCTGTTAACTTTTAATGAGCCGAGTGTGAACACGACTGTTGGGTTTTAATGACGATGATTTCTCCACTGATTCCATCATTTCCTTTGGCCTTTCCGTGAGGCGTGTGTCGGTTTGGGGCTTAGAGACAGTTATTATCTTTTTTGTTGGTCGTTCCTAGTGAAATCCTCAAGACCTGTGAACTCTTCGCTTTGACGATGTGTTTTTTCTGACTTGGGGAGTTTGGCTGTAATCATTGGCTGTAAATTTCGAGAATCACCCACAAATACACGCGACTGAGGAGAAACTGTAGGTGCGAATGTTGTATTGCGTTTCTCCGTTATTTACAGTTTTTCTCAAATACTAAAACACAAAAGCCAATCCCCTAAACCAAATGACCAGTCATCTAAACACATCTCCAATAGCGTAAACACATTTCACATGAAGACACAATTCACAAAACACAATTTTTGTTCTCATAACTCTAAACACATTTGTCCTTGCTAAAAAACAAGTTGCAAAAGAACTATTCTTCTGCAGAAATCTAACATTTCTAACTTTCCATTACTACAAAATTTCTATTGGCGGTTATGAATCAAGGAATCTTCTCACCAACCGAGATTTGTGTTTTCAGTTGTTTTCAGTTGTTGTCTGTAGTGTGCAACGATGTGAATTGTGTTTACATATTTGAAAGCTTCGAGCTGCTCTTTTGGTGCGAAGATTTGAAGTGAGAAGGTGTAGTTGTGTTCATGTAGCTTTAGAAACGAATGTTGTGTTTAAACATTGGGTGACATGCAGGGAACATTTGTGAAATGTGTTTTAGCATTTGAGAAAAACTGTAAAGTGTTTTCTCCTCTCATTACTATCTTGACTTTCTGATCGCAGTGTCTTGCTACGGTGACGCTCGCCATTGCCACGTGTCTAATGAGAGCAAAACCCTTTAGATTAGATCTAATTTACATCATGATTTCCAAGGAAGATGACAAAAAATATAATAGTTTCATGTTCATAGTTCTAGCACTTGTAATTGATGTGGAGAAAGAACAATTACAAGTCCATTGTTTGATGAACTGCTGTTGCTTTATGTATTTTTGTATAATTGTGTTAATATAGTTTTATACTGTTACTTCTTCGGACATCAACTTTGCCCGCCATTTGGGAAATAAACACTGATCGAATTGTTTGGCTTAAATTTGAGGTTTGCCGTTTTTTTTGTTTTTTCTCTTTGAAGATTTCTTCTTTGAAAATTTCTGCTTATACATTTCTGCAATATGGTTGTTATTTGTTTTGGCAGTTTTTGTCCAAAGTTTGTTTCCGACCGTAAGAGTTTGTGACTTACTGTAAGAAAAGCAAAAAAGAAACCTCCAGAACGAAAAACAATTTTTTTTGACTCAAACCATTTGTTCAAATAAATGGTAACAAGAAACATGGTATGGAAAACAATTTTAACAAGCATGTTTTTGTCAGTCTTATTATATTCTGTTGTTATTTGTTTGAGTATGAACATTTTGTTACATGCAGTTACATTTTGGCTCAAACTATTGTCAGATTGTCTTATATTATTTCCAAGTTGTACAATTATAAAAACAACATTTACATATCAGTAAAAATATTGAAGTTTATTAAAGACCATAACTAATTGAAGTGTCGTAGTATATAATGAGAAAAATATTTAATTTAAAAAAACAAAAAAAAATGTATAATCATTTCCTCTGTTATTGTACATAAAACAGTTGTGGTAATAATGGAAACATCCGCAAAATAAATCTCGCAATAAAATGTAGCATTACAATAATTCAATTTTTTTTTTTTTTACTGCCATGAATGAGTTAAGAAAAGCAGTCTTGTTTTATGATCAGTAGCCATTGTAAATAAGCGAGGCTGAGGGCTTGGTGGGATAATGAGTACGATATTCACGTGGCAGTCTTTTGTTTCGACTTGACGTCTTTAAAACCTTACAGAACAGACTGTGGCGCAAACCCTGAAGTCCTGGTTCTGGTCAGGGTTCTGCGCTGTAATCAGAGGGAGAATCCGGGCTTTGTTTCAGAACAAGGGCACCAGACCCAAGCATCTCTCCAAGGGGCGATAGCTATCGATTTGCCGTTTTTACTCCTGAGTTCTCACATCACGTGTGTTTAGTTTCAATAGAGGAGAGCAATGGAGAAGATGAGGAGTTTTAGACTCTAGAGACTCTATCCTTCCTCCTTCAGTGAAGATCTCACACCCTTGTTCTTGATCCTTAGCACTTGATCCTTGGGCGTGACAGTGATTCTAGAAGGTCGAGTTTCTGGACTTGAAGTGGCTTTTGAGCCGGAAGTCATAATGATTTGTAAAAATGTCACTTTAATTAACTGTAATTTGACTTGGTTTTAACGAGCATGTAAAATGAAATAGGGGAGTTTGGATTGTGTAATGTAAATACATTTAATTTGGGATTTAAAAAGACAACGTAGTAGCAATTTACGATTGATACTTGCAGCACACAGCGATATATATATATGTGTGTGTGTGTGTTTGTATATGCCATTATATATACTGTACATATGTATTGTGAACTTCTTCCACCATCTGTGACCTTCTCCAAACACTGAGGCGTCGGCTTGTCAGCTGAAATCACTTTTTTTTGACAAAACAACAAAAGTCTTCAGGTTCACCCTCTCTCAAGCTCTTCCTGGTTCCTTCCTGGTCCTCTTTCAGGGCTCTCGTTCCAGCCCTTCTCTCTCAGCACACACTGGCTGGCTTCTCCCTATTTTGTAGCGAGATGAAGCCTAAGAAGCCAGCAGCACGCGTGTATGGCTCTGCAGTCCTTGGTCCTGTAATGACTGGGTCCTCACAGTACTGTATATATAGCTTAAGTGCATGACAGTCTTCTAACAGTAACAATTTTAAGCCCAATCAAAAGACAGGGAAACTGCTTTGGTTAAGTGCAATAAAGGTTAAATGTAATTTCTGCTTAAGTGCAAGGGCTCGATTGCTCCGGGCTACATAGAGATACAGTAATTTGACTTCTGATAAGCGCACGGTACTGGGCTGAGGCATGTGTGCACACACACACACACACACACACACACACACTGCCAAAGTAACGTGCGTGCTTGCATCACAACATTTCTTTACAGCTATTTTCTTTACATTTTTGTAATTATTTACATTACAGAAAACATTATTATATATGAATGCGTTATTTTCTTTGTTATTAATGTGCCGTTTTTGTTGAATCGCCGCACTTGATATTTTACGTGCTCCAACAACACAGAGGACACCGTGTATTTTTGTAGTCAAATCTTTTGAGTGTCACCCAAAGGCTTGGGAAAAAACTAAGAATAAACTGTAAAAATATCTAAAAAACAAAAAAACAAAAACAAAACATTAATTAGTGGAGTGTATTTCTACTGCTTTCTCCTGTACACTAAAAGCCCCACACTAAAGATCATAAACAATAATGTTTGCATTATAATGTAGGTGTGCGTGTGTTTGTGTGTGTGTGTGTGTGTGTGTGTGTGTGTGTGTGTGTGTGTGTCAAGTAGTCTCCTGTACTACTTGACTATTTTTCAAGTAGACTAGATTTTTTTTTTCACTTCTTCAGCCTCACAAACGTTCCTTAATTAAACTATTTTATTACTATTTTCCTCAGATATCTGTGGGACCCATCTTGGCCTTTACTGTATTGCCTTTGTAGGCAGTGTGACTTTTTAAAAAGACCTGGACCAGCCGGAAAATTAGATCCACATTACTCATATTAAACATGTTCGTGAGCGTAGAATTCATTAAGTAAGATGAAATCTGCAATAACCACTTCAGATTTTACACAATCTGTCTGAAGAAAAGTCACTGGAGCTACAGCTAATGCGAGATAAGAGTTTACTGAAGACCTGGGCATCGTCGGGCCCCATGTGGCCCCTTGCTTGACTTAAACCAGCCCATGTACTGTAATGTTAATTATAAATTACAGAAGAAAAAGTTTTTATTTTACCTTCTGCATATTTTATAGCGGCTTTCATTTTAAATTGAAGTTGTTTTGTTATTGAAGAACATATTAACATGACGCATACATCAGATCACACATGTCATTGATCTTTAACGACTTTTGTAATGAATTATTAATATTCTGTAGGATTGTCGTCAGTCATCTGGTCCGGCCCTCGACTATATTTTCTTTTTCTCATCTGAATCCCTGTAAAATATAAATGTCCGTTTGTGGATCATTTTCAGGAATTTTTTCTCAAACCCTCATCAGATGTTTGGTCAAGCAACAATACATCCAGCTATTTTTTAAGACTATTCTTGTTTTTTTTTCTTAAGGAACAGGCCAGTTGAACCTGACCTACACACCACAACTTTCGTTTTATGGAAGATGTAAATAACATCCATTCAGATCTATTAGACAATTGTATAAAATGAATACCAGAAGAACAGACGACTACTTTTCTGTCAACCAGACTCATTACACAACATTGTACTTTCCCATAAGGTTAATGACATAAATTGGACTATTTTAGCTGAAGGTAATTGCAGAGTATTTTGCAAAAATAGAACAAGAATTATATACGTAGCTGCAAGAGAGTGGAAACAGCTGAAGTAGCCCTGTTTGAATTAAATGCTTCTCAAAAAAAAAATAATTTAGCAACTTGGATTTGATGCACTAACGCTAATGGGACATAATTTATAAAATTTGAAAGCAACACCAAAAGAAGACGAAGTTGGACAGCCACCGAATCACTGAGCAGAGGTGTAAGGAGTACCAGACAGCTACATGTTACGATCCATGTTACGAAGAACAGGAGAGCCGGAGATCGTAGTGCACAAAACACACATTTAATAACAAAAACACACATTAACTTGGAACTAACTCAGGACAAACTCGGAAACAGGCTGGTGCAACATCAATGACAGACAGAGACTCAAACACAGGTGGCAACTTAAATACAAGACTAACGAGGGGAACATGTGGAAACAATGAAGCAGGAGACTGCAAACCCAGGAAGGGAACAACACACAGAATCCTGGCCTTTGTAGTCCATGCCCCAGTCCATACACGTCACACTACACTTGAGTAAAAGGAAAAATAATTAAAGTAAAAATAACTCAAAATTTAACAAGTCACCAATTTCAAAAAGACTTGAGTCAAAGTAGCGAAGTATCCAATTTTAAAAGAACTTTAGTGTTTTGCTCGCACTGAATTTAGGCAAAAAAAAAACACCAAGAAATGTGAATACAATCACTATTAATGACGTTTTGTTTTCTAATACAGAAACTAAATGTAACACCTCAATGTTTTCAAAATGGTAGAAAAAAGTAGACCAAAGGACCAAAAAGTAAGAACAAAGCAAACATTTGTAATTATTTATTAATTACCAGTAGTAAATTATATATGATGTAATAAAATTAGTCAAATAAAATTCTGATTAGTAACATCACACATGATGTAATAAAAAAAGTTAAATATATTAACACCTCTAATTCACGTTCACATGATTTAGCTAATAAATAGCTACCAGTATCTTCAGCTTCCTACATATGGCGTTATAGTAGCAAAAGCACATACTTAAGTAAAGTAACAAGGTCAATTTACTCAAGTACTTTACACCTCTGTCACAGAGTCAGGACCCACACATTCACACTCGCACTCACACTCAAAGGCAAATTCCCAAACTCAGACTGTCCATGTTACTGGAATGCAGGATGAAACCGGAGACCAGGAGGAAACCCACGCATGCAGGGAGGGAACACACACTACACAGATAAATACCAAGATAAAACACTGAATAAATCATTTGTACTTTTATTAGTACTTGAACTTTATTGATTGCGTGAATTTATTGGTACGACGTGAATTTAAAAGTTGCTTATATTTTGATACTCAATACAAGTACAAAGTAGCCAAAATACTAATAAGTAAAACAATATAAAAATTCCCAAGTGTACTCAAGTACTTTACACCTACTTTACACTACTCATACTGCGCCACTCGGTAACTTCATCCGACGTTAAAAAACAAGAAACGCTTTCATCGAAGGTGAGAAAAACTTGCTATTAAAAGAACATTTCTTTTATGTTTTAGTGGCACTCAGAATCTGAAAAGCAGAATGATTTTCCAAGTACTTAGCACTACTTCAATCGTTGTTATTCCACTGGAGTATTTAACATAAAAGCCATCCCACAATGCACCAGTGCCAGCAGGGTGGCCAAGCACAAAGTAGCTAATAAAGGAAGTTGTTTTAAACGTCTTAAAATCATGGCGGATTCTCAGAGTGCCAGAACCGCGAGACCTCGGTGGCGCTGTTAACGATTCTCCGCTCAAATTGCTGCTTCGTTCACACTCATCTGGATAAATCAGAAATGAGATTTAACTAGTGAAATGGCATGTGTTTTACTCCTGACAGGACGGTTTGAATCCCCGAGGCCTGCATTTATCTTCATCCACTTCCAGTCCCATACTGACTCCAACAAATATGCTTTTATTATTCATCCCTCCCGATGGTTCGGAATCCCGCGTCTCTCCACAAAGCATTTACCCCGCGGTTCAGTCTCCTCATTGACATCCAGGAGAGGAATCCTCTCTCGCTGACTTCCCCGTGATTGACAGAGGATGTCAGCTTTGAGTGCAACCCAAAAAAAAAAAAACGCCTGGCGCAATTGCCGGCTTGTATTTGAAATGAGGACTTTGATGGACACAGAGGTTTTGGAGAAAATTTGCCATCAAGCTACAGTCACGAGTGACACGTTTGACTTTCATGTGCCGCTTGAGGTTTCTCGCTCTTTAATTCCGAGATCCGTCTTCAACCTGCTGGACAGGAATGAGTTTCCTGAGATGTATTCAAGTTTGAGGAGCATTACGCCGGATTGTGTGAAATCAGTTGCTTGGCTCGAAGAGCGGGATTTTTCAATAGCGCCTCGTGGTCCAGCTCCTCGTTTGGAAGCTACCGGCTGGTATGTCGTGACCGTGCTCGATTTCATCGTACTCTCGTTAATGAAAAACGATTCGCTTTTGTTTTCTCGCCACTCGTCATCCAAAAACAAACCATCACGATTCTGCGCGTCTCCTGATTCAGCCTCCCAATGAGTCAGTCGCGCACCCACAATGCTCGCGAGAAGGTCTTTGTGGAAACGCTGAAAAGAAATTTGAGTGGAAAACGCGTTGGACGGTCATTTTGAAACATTGAAAAAAAAATCGTGTGTTCTTGTGCGTTTGTGTGATTTTAATGCCTCGCAATACTCCATTGATTCCAAATTAAATACACACTTCATTGTTTAATCACATTTTTTCTTTTTTGCCAAGTCGTGACCTGCTTTTCTTTACACAAGCAGGTTTCAGGCATGTGAAAACAGACCCAAAAAACCCCTGAATGTTTGTCTGAACCGAGACAGGATGAGGTTCTGCATGGGGGAAACATCGGCTCTGATGCTGGTTTCTCTTTGAGGGAGATGACAATCTCATAAATGAGAACGAAAAGCAACACAACCTGTTTTCCTCTTGTGTTCTCAGTCTAAGAACTACATTGTGCGCGTCGCGGTGTTTCGCAGGGTCTCCGGTGTGTTTTTAATTGCCTGTCAGCTCTTAACCGGAGCCTTTAGTTTCCTCTCCATGTTAAAGCCGTCCGTCTATTCAAGAGGCGCGGTTCCCATCGGCATTATTGCTTTCTCTTATCTGTATTTCAGACAATTAGCTGAATTCACTTACAAGAAATTGCCCAGTACGCCTGCAGCCTAAAATGCTTTTCATTCAGCAGAAATACATTATTAAAATATACTAATAGTCAAATGGATACCAACAGCAATACTAGTAAAGGGGTTGTTAATATTATTAATATCTGCAGTGTTGTGCCTATATTGGCTTTGCATGATTCTGTCTTAAAGATTGAATTTTGTAGACAGGAAGAGCATTTTCTTGCTGTTGTTAAGTATTAGACTAAATGGACTTTGTTACTTTAATTAGGTATTTTTGGCTGCTTCGTAATTGTACTGAGTATAAAAAATATAAGCAACTTTTACTCTCTACTTGGCTACATGAGTGAGTATATGTACTCTTTACTCCACTGTTACTTGTTAAATGTGATTATGAGTGGCAAGTCGTTTTTCCTACCGCAATTGATGTCTTGGGCGGATGGGATGATATGCCATCTGCAGGATGCTGAAGGTACTGGATGATATTTATGTGCTAAATCACATGAATTAGCGGTTGCATTGAGTTTGACTGAGACTGACTTTTTTTTCTTATTTTTCTGTTTTGTTTTGCCATTTTGAAACATTGAGGTGTTAAATAAAATGTCTTCATTATAAAATAAGACCTCATAAATAAAGTTTTCTTTACATTTCTTGGTGTTTTTAGCCATAAGTCAGTGTGAGTAAAATACTAAAGTTTATAACTGTATACTTTAGAACTTTTACTCAAGTCTTCCTGGAATTGGTGTACTCTTTACATGTCTGGTCATTAACTATCCTTACCAAAAATGCTTAAATATTTAGTTAAATTAGCAGTTCATGCTACTGTCCACAATGCACATTTTGCTCAAATGAGATCTTGTCATGAGTTCTTTTTATAATAATCAGTTTCAAATAATTTTGTATTTGCAACAATAAGCATCACACAAATAGAAAGTGTCAATCATGACAAAAAAACAGTGGCAAAGCTTCTTCTTGCCTCTGTAAAATATTAAACGTCGGATCCAATGGTAATGATGGCTTTTGTTCCTCTGTTTGGGCATTTCGGTTCCGCAAACTTCTCAAAACAGTGATGTCACCATATCTTTTCCAGCAATGTTGATCACTCCTTAAAGGCTGCAACAGTTTTGAGTGGCCATTGAATTGAAATTGAAAGTCCTTTATTCGTTAAGTTAATTTCGGGGGAAATTTGTTGCAGCAATAGTACAGTTTACAGTAGAAGGTTTTACAATAAGAAACAATCAAGTATAATTCTAATTTAAATACGGTTTAAAGAAATATAAAGAAATGTGACAAATATTTACACACATGTCTACTGAAGTTTGCTATGTACAGGTATTGCACATACAGTGTGTTATACATATGTGGGTTATACATACATATTGACAAACTCACTTTATAGGCATCATATGCTTTCATTCCACTGACTGTTTTAGTGATAGTGGAATTTGAAGAGCAATTTGAACTTGTGTTTGAAAGGTTGTAGGTTTGAGTCACTGACCAGAGGAAACTGAAGCTTCTCGCGGCGTTAGGAGTGTGTGTGCACTACGTGTGTGTTCATCCGTCACTGATGGGTTAAATAGAGTGTGGTCATGGCAAACCCGCCTCACTTTGACCTCACATGCCCTTGTTTGTGCTGCAGGTGGCGGTGTGAAGGGAGACCCCCAGGGCTGGACCCATGAGGAGTCAAAGAAGATGCTCGCAGCCTGGGCGCCTCTGCTCTTCTTAGCCATGTGGGTGAGAAACGCCACAAGTGGCCCGCTCTCATTCCGAATAGGTAAGTGCTGTGGCCATTACACTGTTAAACACAACACTATCTTTGGCTCCATCTCTCATTAGGCCCAACAGTGAACGGTGTGATTTGTAATCACGGTTAATTAAAGTAATGGGGTTTAACACCAGACTCGCTGCCTTGGGCTGGACTGTAACTCCTAGAATTAACACAGTGCAACGGATGTGAACGGATTGTGTTTGGTCTATCTTACAAACACGAAGCTGAACTGAAGAGAAACTGAAGCAAATCGGTTGGTGAAAAAAAGCTAATAGTGTAGTTTTTTCCTGAGGGAGTGTGTGTGTGTGTGTGTGTGTGTGTGAGTGTGTGTGTAGGTGGGTGTGTGCGCGCGTGTGTGTGTGTGTGTGTGTGTGTGTGAGTGTGAGAGAGAGAGGTAGAGGTAGATAAATTGAGAATAAAAGAAGATAGGTAAAGACAGCTAGACAAAGAAGGGGAGGTAAGAGTGGTAAAGAGAGACAAGAGAGAGACAGACAGATGGATGGAGAGAGAGAGAGTAGGGTAGAGAAAGATAAAGAGAGAGTGTAGAAACAGGCAGTAAGAGATATAGAGAAAGTCATAAATACAGAGAGAGAGAGAGAGAGGTAGATAAATTGATACAATTAAGAATAGAGAGGTAAAGAGAGATAGAGAAAGAAGGGGAGATGAGAGTGATATGAAGAGGTAGATAGAGAAAGGTAACATAAACATAGTGCTAAAGAGAGACTAAAGAGGGAGACAGAAAGAGAGATGGAGAGAAAGAGAGAGGTAATGAGAGAGTGTAGAAACAGAAAGTGTGTGACAGAGAGAGAGAGGAGGTAGAGAAAGAGAGAATGAAGAGAAGATATACGTTGGACAAGAATGTGGTTGGGCAGGAAGTACTCTTCTCATTGGCCAAGTTTAGGTGGGTGTGTCAGTGCTCGGGACAGCCTCACGTCGACTGACAGAAAAGTAAGAGGAAGAGTGAGAAAAAAAGGTAATGTACAGAGACATAAACCAGCAAAAAGACAGACAATTGTGAGAAAAAAGACAGAGAGACAAATGAGACAGCAACAGATCATCACTGTTGTAATTACTGTATACTATTTTTGTCTTGACTTTTCTGTTTTATTACTCATTTCCTACGGTTTCTTTTAAATAAACATTTGTCTTTTTTATACCGGCACAAAACTATTTCACTACAAAGTAAAAAAGAAAAAAACTTTTACTGTAAGGAAATGAAAATACCTATTCGCAATGGGTAGCGAGGGTAGAAAGAGAGGGAAAGAAGGAGGGAAAGAAGGAAGATAAATATACGTAGGAAAGCAAGAAGGAAATAGAATGGAGGTTAAGGGATGAAAGAACGAAGGAAATCAGAATGAAATTGGAAGGGAAAAGAAGAAGAAAGATCAATGAAAAACTAATGAACAGAAAGGAAAGAAATATGGAAGCATGGACAGAAGGAAGGAAAAGGGCAGAAGAAAGGTAACGAAAGAAAAGGACAAGGAAAATTCTCTCTCTCTCTCTCTCTCTCTCTCTCTACTTGTCTATCTCTCTCTTTACTTCTCTATCTCTCTCTCTCTACTTCTCTCTCTCTCTCCCTCCACCACTCTGTCTGTCATCTCTGCTGTCGTTCATGTGAAAAGCAACACGTTTCACACTGGTTGCGATTACCCTGTGGTGCTCCCACTTCCGCTCTTTCCTCTTCTCCTCGACGTACTGAATCCATATGAATCTCGTGTTTCCCACTATCCACGTGTGCAGATACTGAGTAACAAGAGCTGGTTGAAGAAGCAGACGGGCGATGTTGTTCTTTCCAGGCACGTTGAGGTGATGCTGTCGGCTTTATGGGAGATGATATTTAACCCCGCTGCCCTTCCAGTCCAACCACGGCGCAATGAATGTCACTGTTTGTCTTCCTGGAACACAGGATGCAGGATGCTTTTCATTTTACACTGGAGAAACTATTTCTCATGGTTAAAATGGAGGTTGTGTATTTTAGTGTACTTGTTAATTAAACATAGTCTTCGAAAAATAAATGAGATTTGTCAAGAGTGTTAATGATTTGTGATTGGTCGGGCAATGATGCAGGGTGTGACCCGCCTTCAGGCTCAGAGCTGCTGTGATTGGTTCCTGCTCCCCGTGACCCAGAAATGGTGTAAACTGTAGGAAAGGACAGGTGAACATATGTAAATGATTAAAGATATTGATTGTTTCCAGGAAAAGGAGTTTCAGCTGTTAACCTAGAAATTATGAAAAAGATGTTGTTTTCTACGAACAACGCTTTCATATTAATGTTTTATACAACGTTCTTATTACAATAAAATATGAATGCAAACTTCAGACATTCATCTCGATAGAGGGTTAGTTTTTGGGACAATTTTAATATTAGGTGCCACTTTTTTTCTTTTCTTGTTTTTTTTTGTTTATTCATTTAAATTGTTTTACAAAAGAAAAGCAAAAGTTAATCATTGTTGTTGCTGCTGTTGTTGTTTTGCTTTCAATACATTTTCACACAATGGGGTATTTGAAACTGGATTTACCAAATAATGTATAGAAATAACATGTTTGTGTGTGCGGGTGTGAGTGGGTACGCTGGGGAGATTGCATTTAATTGATTAATATTTAATATATATTTAATATTATATTTAATAATATATTTAATATTAATATTAATATAAACTATTAAACTCTAATACATATACAGACTAAATCAGTTAAAGTGAGAGAGACACACATTTTTCATTTCTGTATAAAAAATGCACCGTTGATTTTACTTAACACAGCAAAAAAAAACACTTAAAATGATTTGATTGGCTGTAGATTAAAATACCTATCATGATCCATTCCAATGACATTTTCTATTTTCTTTTTCAAACTTGAGGATTAAACAAATTTTGGCATTATTGCTAACAACAATACATTTTTTTCTCATTTAAATCGATTTTAAAACCAGTCCATACCAAAAAACAGTTAAGCGATGTGTTACAAGGAACTAGTAATTTTCTACCACTTCCACGTTGAATAATTGAAGATGTGTGTGTGTGTGTGTGTGTGTGTGTGTGTGTGTGTGTGTGTCAGAATCCAGCACAATAAACTTAGAGTATGTATGGAGAAATCAATACGGCCACATCCTTTCTCAATCTCCGAGTACAAGCGATCGTTCATAACCGGACGTGGGGAAAAAAGGAACGTATGGATTTTGCTTGAGAAAGTGCATTTGCAAGAGCTGGTGTTGCGCCAGATAGCATCTCCGTCCGCCGTGGCATCGCCTCCCGCATCGGAAAGTTCATTCAGACATGACCTAATGTGCAATCGAGACGAGTGTCGGCGAGACGTGATGGACTGGATGTGAGTCTCGCTGCTCTATTCAGCCGCCGCAGTCTCCGGCTCCGCTGCAGGTGCAATGCACACGTTTTTTTATTGCGTCTCCTCGGGGAGGAGGTAAACCAGTGCAATGCAGATGTTCTGTAGGCTTGCCGAGAGGTTTGTTCTGCTGCGTCGTGTGCTTTAAAGCTCCAAACACAATAACGATAGTAATAAGTGTTTGATGAGGCCAGCTAAAGCTTTAAACACGCTCAGCGTCTTTGCTTAGTATACAAGTCCATCCATGCACGGTAAAGCCAAAGTGGTTGAAAGTAGCCATGCTTTTCTTGCTCTGGCCCACACTGATTGAATTCACGGCGGTTTCTTGTCGAGAGCCATTTTTTAGCGTCCAAATTCTTCAGATCACATGGTTGAACGGGCCAGAAAACGCTCTGTTTATGTCTGATGGGTCTCGCCACGACTGCTGCGCAATCAAGCCGAGCCGTTTTATGTTCTTCAGCGTGCGTTTCCTTGTCCTCTGGGAAATCGTCCGGAACATTCAAAAACTACATTTTCTTTGCGCTTTTCAAGGTTGTTTGGCTGCAATGATTGTGCTTATGAAACGTTCTGATGGTTGGTTCTCTGTGTGATGGCTTTGTGTTTCTGAAGAGCCATGACACTTTTTTTACATGTCGTTTTTATTATTGTAGTTGTTCATCCGTTGGTAGAAATAGAATGCCACTGAAGACTTTCTCGATGAAAGACTTGTTTCCCTGGCCAATGTTCATCGTCTTGCTCACTATGAGAGTGTTAATGTGTAAAGCATTCAACACTGTAGACCAGACCATTCTCCTTGATCGCCTCCATAACACCATCGTGCTGTCTCATACTACTTTATAGTGTTTCCGGTGTGACAGATCGTATTGTGTCATGTTAGGCGAGTGCAGGTCAAGATACCTTAATGTTACCCATGGGGTCCCACAGGGGTCAGTTCTTGGTCCTATCCTTTTTAATATCTACATAATATCATATCATCCGTATGCATTTTGTTTCACTGTTATGCCGATGACACATAGCTTTACCTGAAAACTTCTCCAACCCCTTCTGAAGTCATTCACAACCTCTCTACATGCCTTGATGACGTAAAGAACTTTCTACAGCAGAATCAGTCATAAGACTGAGGCCATTCTTGTTGGCACTACACATCAGATCCGCCTCTGCACACTTAGCCAGCCATAATGAGGCGGGGCTTCACGAGGGTCCTGTTAACGGCCACTCAGTATTACCCACCGTGAGGGTAACTTCAACTGGTCATTTTGTGGCCACCATTATATCAGACTGGTAATAACACAACAGGTGTAGCATTCTCTCCTTTGCATATCATCTAGATCTTCATTCCTCCCCTGAGCATGTGGCTGTGTAGTGACCTTGCTGTTGTCAGGCCCGGCTTCCTGTTGCTCACCCGAGGACAGTGTGGGTGGCTGACGTGAAACGTCCAGGGTGACAGAGATAGTACAAGACATCAAAAAAGCCAATTAAACACGTTCCTTGAATGCTGAAGATGTTTAATTGTAAAGCTCCTGCTCATTATTCTCTAAAGTGTTTGAATGTTCAAGGTTAGAATGATTTATTTCTTGATTACTTGATCAATTTTTTTTGCCAAGGCTGTTTCAATTCAAAAGTTAAAATGCATGTTTTCTTTAAGGTAAGCATAAACAAAATAGTACACTTGCGGAGTTAAGATCATCGCGATTCAGCCTTTTCAAACTAGTCTTCAAACTATATATCTTGACCTACAGAAGTTTTTTTTAATATATACATATACAGTGGTACTCCGACTTACAAAATCAATCCATGCCGACGCCGTTTCGTTAGCTGAGCCACATTTTACATGTATTTTGTCTAAATAAATCTAATTTCAAAATAATAAACGAAAAGAACACTGACGAAAGTGAGAATTCCTTGATGCCTACACAAAGATTCCTCTTAGCCAATGGGATTGCCAGGAGCTTGCTTGAGACAGCCAATGGCATAGCATTTTCTGACACAGCATTTTCATGCCCCAAACTTTTAGTTTGGTTCTATGAGTCTGTGAGAATGTGTAAAAAAACCAATCGTTTTTAAAAAAAAAAACAGTGTCATTTGTGACATTGTGTCTTAACGCGCATGAAGATTAAACAACTATTTTTTATACGCCTGAGCTCTCATCTCCATTTTTTTTAGCGGTAAGAAAAAGACTCGCTCCTTTTGTATCGCAGGGTATTTTTGTCACTCGTAGGACAAAATTGTCGTGCCAAACCATTTTGTTACAATTTCGTTAATGTTGGAGTTTGTTAAGCTTAAATTGCATTTGGTTAATAGTTTAATTAACATTTACTGTCTTTATTTTATTTCCATACGAGTGAAAATCGCATGTCTTCATGTTCTGTTAAGACTCCAGGTGTGTAAAGGGGCCTCAAGTAATGAATGGGCGCTCTGTGGCCTTATCAGTCCAAAAGGCCTTGGACGCTCAGTTGCTGAACTCACAGGAATGATGTACTGCGCTAACGAAGTAACTCGTGACTCCTTTATCTGTCTTTAATAAATACCAGTGCTTTCTAAGGAAGCCGACAGAACGACGATGAGAGACACTCTGAGAACATCTCAGTAAATTAGATTCCAGTTGTTCGGAGTTCTGAGGCATTCCTTAGAAACCAGAAAAATTTGCATCTACCAACTCTGTGTGAAAGTGTTTTATTTCATTTAAAGAGCTTCGGGTATGGCTAAGATCTATCGATAGTCCGCTCGTGGTAGAAAGGGGCACCGAGAAGGACCCCGACAGTTAAGTAGGACATTTAGTCGTGGTACCACTGTACTGTACATACTTAAATGTATATAAGACCCAGATATGAAAAAGTGGTTCGGAAAATGAATGTATGGATGAGTGTACATTCACGTAATCAATGTTCAAGTTCAAGTTTATTTATATAGTGCTTTTCTTAGTCCCAGACCAATGCAAAGCCGCTATGCCGAATTGGGAAAAAAAGAGTCTTTTAAAAAGAAAAACATGCATGCTTGTGTCAATAAGTCACAGTTGTCTGGATGTGTATGTTGCCTTTTATTCACATCAGTCATCAATATGGTTTTCACCTAACCAGAAAAAAAAAAACTTGAAAGAAAAATAAAACTGACTTTGATTTGACATTTAAGAATGATTTTTTCCATTGATCCACACTTCGAATGACCCTTGCGACTGCTGCAGCCATTGGTCATACTGAAGTCTAATGCTTTTCAAAACCAGAACACAGCTGGACAGATGCTTGGTCAGAAAAGAGATCCTTGAACTTTCATCTGATCTGTGTTTGGAAACCATGGTCAAATCAAAGAAATAGGCGGTAAACGGGTTATTTTTTTTACCCACAGAGAGAGAAATTGTGAATGCCTTGGTGAGTGAGTGAATAAATGTAGGAATGAACGACCGAGTGGGTGGGTGAATGAATGACTGAGAAAAAATATAGTGAGTGAGGGAGAGATTCTGTCGGCAGGGCAATGATTGAGCGGATGGTGGTGTGTCCTGAAAAAATCTCCCAGTGGGTGTCATTACCTGTCATTCAGGATAGCAGTGTCCAGTGGCTGCCCCAGACAGACCTGGAGTAATTGTGTAGTAGAGGAGGAGAGGAGGTGAGATGGTACGGCTGCGGGAGAGAGAGACGGTATTGAGAGAAGCAGGTGGACTATAGAGCTGACAAACAAGCTATCTGATTCAAAGGCGTCTGGCAGTGATGGAGAGACAGAATATCACAGCCGCATTATAGTGCTGAGCGTGTTTCAGTCATTAGTTGTGTAGCACACGTCCTGGAACAAAGGAAGCACCTTGATGGAGCAGGAGAGGACAGATGCATTGAAACTGATCGCTAGATGTTTGAAGGGCGTTTTTTGGATTTCAGCACAGTTAATGTATGAGACTAAAAAATCTAGAGAGGGAGAGACAATGCACACAGAGGGCAAGACACAGAAGGGCATTGCAAACGGGGCAGGATGTCCACGGAGCTCTGTTTTCAAGTACTTTAATAGAGAGGAGCGAAAACCGCACCCTTGAGACGATTGTGAGACAAAACCTATACATTTTTGGAGATTCACAAAGAGTAGATTGCAGCAAGAACTGCTACGCACAGAGGTCATCAAAAAAACGGGTTTCGGCTGTTGTGTAAAATACCGTATATGCGCAAATATAAGCACCCCTTTTTTTCAAAATTTCGACGCTCAAAAACTTGGGAGGTGCTTATAATGATAAACAATAGTCCGTAGGCAGACGTCCATACAATATAAGTTTTTATTGGTTCAATAACAGAAATAAAAAAACTTTAGACACGCCGCAACACTTCACAGGGACAAGGTAACACTGGAAGAAGTAAGATTAAACTAAATACAATAATTTATACTGTATTACAACCGAGATTACAAACAACAACCAGGTAGCTTAGCTTAGTGCTAACAAATGGATCTAATGTGTAATCGCAGAAAGAGTCAAAACAGTCGAAAATGAAGAACACGGGCAATGAGTAAAAAAATCCAAGGAACAGACACAATCAAACTAAACAGGGGATAATAATCCTTTGCTTTGCTTTGATTCTCTTCACACGGCGACGGATAAACTGAGAGCTCGACGGGCCTCCCGCAGTTGCTTTGCGCATACACGGACTGGTGCAAAGGATCTTGGGAAATGAAGTTCTGACCACTATATCCGACTTTTTGTTATCTATTATTCAAGTAAAACAATATAAAAATGATACGAGTCACAAGTTAGGTTTGTTAAATAAAGAAGAAAATGTATTTTTAAGAGAATATTAACATAATTGAACCAAAAATGTAAAAAACTAGAGGGGGTGCATATATTTTCGGGGTACTTATATTCGTGGGGTTAGAGTTACTGAATTTTTTTTCTTTACATAATATGTGCATATTATTTTTTAATCTTTTTTCCTTTACATATTTGTTATTTATTTGTAATGGTTTCATCTAAAGCCGTCAGTGAAATTATAATTAAAGGAAACAGTGAAGACATTAAAAACAACATTACAAATGATTAAATAAAAGGCTTTTTTCCCCCCGGAATTTTGTCATCTATATTCTTTGTTTTTGTTTAGATGATTATAATAGGATTTTGTTCTTTGCAACAGCTGGAAAAACACTTTTATTTTGATATTAAGTTTTTCCCCTCCTGTTTGATTTTGGCTTTGAGAATATTTTTGCCTTTGATAAGTTAATAACTTCAAGCAGAAAAGCTAACAAGCAGCGAAGAGTTTTATAAGATACTGACGGTGTTTGACATTTTTAAATCTGGGCCAAGAGGCAAACACATTACTGTTGCACATTTTGCTTTGGGAAACATAAAAAAACAAGCATTTTTTTGCAGAACTCTTAGTATCCCATCTATAATAACTTCAGTTTTTATTTTATCAGCATTTATTGTGGAGTCGCATTTGTTTAGAAAACATACGCAACAAGGCAAACATATTTGCAAACTTTTATCAAAATAAAGTTTTCATAACTGTCACAGTTTTGGGCACAGAATGCTATTTTTTTGCACAAAGTGGGTGCGGCCCCACTATGATATAAATGCAAGTGTGTGTGTGTGTGTGTGTGTGTGTGTGTGGTTGCGTGAAGGGGTGTACATACATTGAATCAGATCAATATCACTGGGGTCACATTACTATGGGGAGAGGCACAAGGGATTTTGGGAAATGGAGTTCCTGTGACATACAGCGCAGTAAAATCATGACATAAACATTACGATGAACAGAAAAGAGTGTCTCTTGGTCGATTCACCAAATGACTCACGAAAGTGTTTTACTGTAAAAATAAATCACATGACTGATGAAATCCCAAAAAGCAAGACTCACTTTTAAAGACCCTGAAACGGTCAACGCAACAGCACAGCAAAACAAGAAACCATTTCCACAAACATCACACTCCATACGTTCAGCCTGTCTTACCTTGCACATTCAATTTAGCCTTTTTATAGCCTGTGCCACTGTCTTGTACAGGTCACAGAAGACCACCTTCCTCCTGCTAGTTAGTGCTCAGATATGCAGAAAGCAATTGACCCTGAAGATTTAATAAGGTGCTTGAGTTGCTGCAGGGAATCTCCAGATCCACCACCGCTGCCTGGAATGCAATCTGGACATTTTGTACCACCGCCCACCAGTAACATGTTGACCTTCAGTCCAAAGCTTCATGGCAAAGCCAGCGAGGACCTGCCAATGACCCCAGTCGCTCAGGCGTTATATTAACAATGTGCACACAGCCTGTGCAAGTTATCACAGTGCAGTGGGCTGTGTGATTAACACCACCGCGGTAAACGGCGCCAGTGTTTGTTGTCTGGCCCATCCGTTGAGGCAGGCCACTTCATCAGTTTCTTCCAGCCATGTCAGTTAATTGGTCAGAATCGACCGAGAACGTTTGCTTTTGTGAGAACCATGTCATTCCAAATAGTTCAAAAAAGCGTTTCAGCTGTATGAAAAAGTACTACATGACTTTGACAATTGTGTCAATGTTTGCGAACAGTGAACAAGCAGAAAGACAGCACTCTAGGGAGATGGAACTCTCACCAGAACGAAAGGGAAAGGTATTATATAACAAAAAACAGAAAAGAGAAAAAAAAAAAACAGAGAGATTTTCATTCTTGTCTTAAACTGATTTGTGTTCTGAATCTTGAAGAACGCAGAAGATCTTTCTCCTTTATACGTTTAAGAAGTTCTTGGAATAAGCAAAAGACCATTTTTGTAGTTTGTGAGTGCAACAATTGTGATGATTTTATTTTATGATGAATTATGCTCACTTTACTTGAGAGTTAGCTACACCCGGTAAAGCTGTACATGGGACTAGAAACCTTTGACATTTGTAAAAACAGGTAACCATGTATAGTCTTCATAATAAGATAGACATTGAAATTGGACTGAAGTGGTCAAAACTTTGCAAAGTTTACAATTCACAAAAATGTAATTAAATTACCTAGGTGTAAATTAAATTTGAAGTCTTATGTCAAGTTTTAGAAAAATGTCACATGCTTAAAGTTTTGCAACCAAAAAGATGTTGTTTTTTTGCTTCATTTTTTGACTCATGCTCAGATACAGCGAGTTTTAGGTTTAGGAATGTCATTCACAAGCAATTCAATCCATGAACAGATAAGTTCTCAAAAATGTACACTGTCATGTTTGTCCCGCGGTCATATTGTGCAAAGATGTCGCATGGCAAACTTAAAGTTTTGCCTAAAAACTTTTTTTCTCGATATGCAAATGCGGATGCAATGCTGAATTGATTTAGCTTGTATTTACGAGCAACTCGTTCATAAATAAATAAATATTCATAAATAGTTTGCAAAAATATGCACTGTCATGTTTTGTCAAAATGCTGTAGACTTTTTGTTTTATACACGCAAAAAATAATTTATTAACTGCCTAAATTCAAGAACATGTCATGTTTTTAAATAACTCACCTTATAAACCAAAAATATTGCAATAATATGCTGCATCATGCTCTGTTACGTTATATTTTGGAAAGATTTTGCACACTAAACCTCAAAGTTTAGCTAAGTTTTTTTTTTTAAGGTTATTTATTTTTATTACATGCGTGTACAGATTGGTCTTTGTCCAGTTACACATCTGTTAACAAATACATTTTCATTAAAAAGATATTAAAAAAAAAAAGCTTATTACATTATTTTCTTGGAATTTGCCACACTGTTTTACTGAAAACAAAAAGTTGATTTTATTTGTTTTTAATTTTCAACACATTCAACTGCACATGCAATTTTCCCTTGATTCAGCAACACGGTCATAATCAGTTTTTGTTTATAAAACAGCAAAATGTACAACACAATTCTCTGTCATGCTCTGAAACACATGCTTGTGATGTCACTTGCATGTCTTATTCTGGAAAGATGCTTCTAATGTCAAACTAGAATGTGTAACGAAGGAGCAGAAGTTTCAGAGGAAAGTGAATGTCGCATCAGACCAGTGGTGTAAAGTATTTGAGTAAATGGACTCTGTTACTTTACTGAAGTATTTTGGCTAATTTGTACTTTTACTGAGTATCAACAATATGACTCTCCACTTGACAACATTTTTGATTGAGTATCTCTACACCTACTTGTTTTTTAAATTTCTTGCTGTTTTTTGACCCTTAAGTACTTAATTTCTTTAAGTTTATTTCTTTCTATCTCACTTAATTTTTTAACTTTACTCAAGTCTTCTTGGAATTGACGACTTGGAACTTGTAATGAATGTTTACATAAATAATGTATCGGCTGACTTTTAACGAGCACTTTAAAAAATGTGGTACCGATATTGGTGCATCCCTAGTTTGTAGGTACTCCTACTTTACTCCTCTACATCAGACCAGTATGGTGTGATTCTTTCCTCTTGCAAACACCTTTCTGATGGATTTCTCCGTATCAGCAGGCTACATTAGGCCTTGGAGTTGCTAGAAACACGTTTTGTCGAGTGTGTTATTTAAAGTTTTTCATCAAGTCAGTGATTTTTTAAAGTTTGATATTTGGCTGTATTGAGGTTGCTGGATAATAAGTTATGAAGAAATTGACTTGAGTTACCAGGAAAGTGCGCTTGTACTCAACCATTTTGATATGTGAAACGATTCAGGTCATGAATTAACCCAGTGTACAGTTAGTTTGATGGGACTATGCATATCAAGATAGATCTGGTCTGCAGTGACAAGGCTGATTTATGATTTTTAGCTGCACTTAATACGCGGAATGGGTTACTTATCTATGGCTGTGCATGCTGGGATATTCTGATCTTTTATTAAGATGGAAGCCTTGTAAGCAGCACTTTTCCCAGCATGAGTGTATTTTTAAAACTAAACTCTTGATTGAAATGATCTAAGATAATGTTTCCCATAATTAACCCTTAATGTCCATTTGCGCAAGCTGTTTGCATTTTTTTTTCTTTTGTGTGGAAAAAAAGATGTCAGGCTTGTTAAAGCAGCGTTTCTCTTTGTGGGTGAGATTCAGCGTGTAGATCCACTAGATTCTTTAGATGTGGACCGTCTTGCTCTGGGGAAATATGACAAATTGTAGTTAACGATGAGATGATTTCTTTTGACAGGATTAAAAATCCAGCCTTACTCGTTTCTTCATTAATGCCACATTTACCATGTTATGCAACGTCCTTGTTGTAGATTTGACCTTGCAGTAGTTGAGATAAGTGATTGTGTGTGTGTGTGTGTGTGTGTGCGTGTGTGTGTGTGTGTGTGTGTGTGGCTATACTTGAGAGAACCAGTGTGAGTGTTTAACCTTTTATGTGAGGTCCTTCTTTGAGCAGGTTTGCACTTAATTTTTCATTGTAATGGTCTAATATGATCATAAATAAGCGTCTGGCAAAGTTTCAGACTGGTCCTCAGAAATATGTAAATATGAGAAAAATGTGTGTTCATTTAAACCTTGCATAAACTTTTATTGCCTCAATAGTGATTTAGTGGTACTGCACCTTTATTGCTTCTTCGTGTGTGTGTGTGCGTGCGTGTACAAAAATGCATTTCTGTAGTAGAAAATTATTATTTTATTAATTGTGTTTATCTGTTTTTCTTTTTAAAGAATCTTTTTAAAGATTTAAAGATCTTTTTAAAGTGTTTATCTTTTTAAATTGTTGTCCTGCTTGCTGTTGTCCCCAATAAATAAGAACAGTGTTTAAATTCATTTAATTATATTTAATGATGTAACGATGTGCGCGCACACACACACACACACACACACGCACGCACGCAACACATGTGTAAAAGTTTGTAAAACTTTGCCTTTACAAATAACGCGTCTAAAATTATTTTCTCTCTATTCACACTGAATCATACACACACGCACGTACGCACGCACGCACGCACACACACACACACACACAAACAAAACTATAAATGCAACAACACTTTAATTTGTGCTTCCATTTTCATGAGATGAACTCTAAGATTTTTACATACAGAGAATAGCCATATCTCTCATATGAATACATTGTCTGTCAATCTTTAATAGTGAAAAGAACATTTTTTTTTTAAACATAAGCCATCCCAGTTCACAATTAAGTTCATCAAGGCGCTAACAATTACACAGATGTGCCAGGTGTGTGTAGACTTGCTACAATAAAAGGCGACCACAAAAGGGAGCTGATAGGAAGTTTAGTGGTAGGGACTTGAACTTGTGACCATGAGGTGGCAGGTTAGAATCCTGGTCCGACAGGATTAATACTAATAAAAAATAATAATAAATAAATAAATAACTGCACTATCAAAGTCAAGCTTCATTGGTTGTTTTGTTTTTTTTACTTTCCTAATAAATCTGCTTCATTGAGTGTTATTAGCAATTGCTGGAATGACACATAAGTAAGACTAAATATGAAAAAGTAAAATGGCACCAGCTTGGCATCGGAACGTCCTCTCTCGTTTAGTGTGGGATGACAACAGCTCGATTGACCCGACTGCAATGCCAAAACCTTTTCCCTCCCCGACCACAGAGCCATGGGTGAATTCAGTCCGACGCCAAGGACATGTCAATAATCGCACATCAGAGGGATCCTGAACTTTAAAGCTAGTCTAGACTCTGAAAACAGTTTTAAGGCAGAGGAAAGTAAAAGAATACCGTCAAGTTCTCTAGGCAGCAGCTAGAATATAAAGTGCAATACTTACTAGCAAGGGTTTCAACCTCTCTAGATTATTTTTCATCAAGCTCATATGAAGTGTCAAGGGTTAAAGGGAACAAAAATACGGTCTGGAAATTGAGTTGTTCGCTTTAGCTTTTATGAATTGTCTAACATTCATACAATGTCTAACATTCATACCACACTACTAGCTTAGCTTCTTGCTAAAGCTAAGGTGGCTAAAGCTAGTTTAAGGCTGCTTTAGGTCATTGTTCACATGTTAAACATCTTAGCGGTTCATGCTAAACCACATCCTTTAACACAAGAATAAATGCTTTACCAAAAAAAAAAAAAACAGCACAGCAAACACTGACAATAGCCATTACTTTATCCTAGTAATGTCCTTTATCCTGGAACTATATCCAACTAATTGAGGAACAACACCTGACACCAATGAAATCACACTAAGTATTCTGGGAAATGGAGTTTGTTAGACACAGACAGCACAGTGACACCATGAAAGTTTCATGCTGACACTATAACTCGTGTAATATAGCTTCTAGTGATTTCTCTCTTTTCATTAATCACTTTAACCCTCTCTTATTTCAAGCATGTTTTCTTTTTACAATAAAAAAAACAAGTTACTGATTCCGTCTATTGAAATGAATTTGAAACTATGCCAACGCTAAACGGACTCGCTGGCTACTGACCTTCATCGTTCACCCTTGAAAACCACTGTCAATCATACTTCTGAATAACATCAATTGCAAAAATGACAAGTGAGTGAATCCCAACCTTATGAGTTGACACAAGTTAAACTTTTTCTCCCAAGAATTTGGCTACTGGTCTAATTTTATATATCTGTATTTAATTTCTGCACGCATTGTGGCCAAAGAAACTCATAGCAAAGTTTGGTTTTGTGTGTGTATTTATATCCACACACACACACACACACACACACACACACGTCTTACTTGTTTACTCTGGGGCAAAGCTCTATCCGCCCCGTCAAGAGGTAGACGTCTGGATGCAGTTGTTGAGAAACTGTGCAGGGAATTTTTATAAGCACTTTCCCAGGGTTTCATAGCGTTTGTTTCTATGCATCTTGCATTGGCATTTTGCTTCTCCTCTGTTGTGGACTTACCTGGAGTGACAGACCAGATTTAGAACATCCAAGAGAGTTTTTAAGACACCACACACTCTATCTCGATTTAATTATTTAGGAACTCCCTGCATTCGTGATGTTTGCTCTGTGTGTCTATGAATGCTAAAGTGAAGCTCGTGTTGATCTACTTGAAATGACTTTTGCATATGGCTGAAGTGGAAGTTCTCTGTATGGTTTTTAGCACCAATTCTCTTCATAATGCGCCGTGAATGTTAATATTGAGCCAGGAAAGCACAAGGTCGGTGGAAAGATGCTTGAATAGCTTTGAAATGATAACAGGGACCTTGACTGGGAGTCTCATTAAAAGCACGTGTACATGTGTGTCAGATTGTGGGGATGAATGCTTATGTTCCTTTTATAAATTCCATGTGAACAGGTCAATGTGAAAACCAGCTCTCAAACTGCAACCCAGTGTATTTAAGACGTACACTGACTGCAAAACAAGACTTCAACGATGAAGTTGTTCAAAAATGCTTGAGTAATTTTTGTAATTTTTACTTTAGCGGATTATGCTGCTGTAGGCTAGGTTCTGTTGCTGTTGCTTTGGATTTGATTATTGCTTTAAAAAACTGTCCAATGTTCTTGTAGACCTGCGTCTGCTGCTTTTGAAACAGAACCTGATTCGCTAACTAGCCTTTTGATAACTTTGATTACATCAAAGCTTTTGTTATAGACATGATTCTGGTTTGTCACTGTAAAACTTCAGGGGGTTTTGCTATGTACTCTATTCCGATGGTTTTGCTGTAGGCTCCATTGCCATAGTTTTGTTGTAGAGTCTATTCCGATGGTTTTGCTGCGGACTCTGTTTGATGTTTTTTTTGTAGACTTTATTTTGATGGTTTTGCTGTAAATTCTATTCAAATGGTTTTGGTGTAAACTCTATTCCGATGGTTTTACTGTAAACTCTATTCCGATGGTTTTACTGTAAACTCCATTCCGATGGCTTGGCTGTAGACTCTACTCTGATGCTTTAGCTCTACGCTAACTCTATTCCAATGCTGTTGCGGTTAACTCTACTTTGATGGTGTTGCTGTAGACTGCTCTTATGGTTTAGCTCTACTCTAACTCTATTCCAATGCTGTTGCGGTTAACTCTACTTTGACGGTTTTGCTGTAGACTCGATACCGATAGTTTTGCTGTAGACTAGGGGTGGGCGGTATACCGGTATTAACGTGAATTAATCCGGTATTGAGTTGCGCCACGATATGAATTTTGCAATATCGTGGATACCGTAGCACTTTCATGAAATTACCTTTTATACACACATATCAACGCTTTAATACATTAAAATACATTTGTTTCGTTATAACTTTTAATTACGACACAGATACATTGCTAATCGAATACAGAAAGCGTTGTAAGAAACTGAATTAATAGATCACCCGCGAGGCGCATGGGTCGCGCATGCGCTGTGCCGCTCCGTGTCTGTAATGTGCCGTTTTTTTTAGAGCAGCTGTTTTAGTGTGCGCGACACCCGTAAAACGCGCGCATGAGAAAATTCTGCTTGTTTTATTTTGGTCAAAGTCTGTTTTCGATTGTTAACCTTGGTTTCACGCAACTTTAGATTCAGTCGCACGCGCGAAAGAGAGGGAAAGCGTGACGCGCGCTGGCTCTGTTCTCCATTTTTGTCTGTCTGTTTGTCTCTCTTTCTCTCTCTCTCTCTCTCTCTCCCTGTCTATATCACTCTTGCTGTCTCTCTCTCTCTCTCTGACTATCTCACTCGTGCTGTCTATCTCACTCTCTTTCTCTCTCTCTCTCTCCCTGTCTATATCACTCTTGCTGTCTCTCTCTCTCTCTCTGACTATCTCACTCGTGCTGTCTATCTCACTCTCTTTCTCTCTCTCTCTCTCTCTATCTCTCTCTCCCTCTTGCCCTCTCTTAAAAGATAGACCGCAGGCCATTTAATTTAAATGTTTTTTTTTTTTTTTTTTAAATAAATTCCTGGACTACTTTTAACAGATTTATGGTATTAAAAATGACCGCTGCTTCTCCAGGTTTCCCCTTGCGTTTTAATTTTGTACTAAAATAAGAATACCCCCCCACACACAATATCGTGATATAATACCGATACCGTCTGTACACTAGAAAATAACGTGATATGAATTTTAACCCATATCGCCCACCCCTACTGTAGACTCTATTCTGATGGTTTTGTTGTAGACTATTCAGATGGTATTGCTACAGACTATATTTTGATGGTTTTGCTGTAGACTATTCCATAGTTTTGCCGTTGACTCTAATCCAATGCTTTTGCTGTAGACTTTATTCTGAGTCTTTTGCTGTAGACAATTCCAAGGCTTTTGGGGTACACAAGAATCCAATGATGGTGCTATAGACTCTATTTTGATAATTATACTGTAGACTCTATTCCGATGGTTTTACTGTTGAGTCTTTTTTGATCATTTTGGTGTAGACACTATTCGCATGGTTTTGCTGTAGACTCTATTCCGGTGGTTTTGCTGTAGAGTCTATTCCAAGGCTTTTGCTGTACACCGGAATCGGTTGGTTTTGCTGTAGACTCTATTTTGATGGTTTTGCTGTAAACTTTATTTCAATGATTTTGCTGTAGACTCTATTCCAATAGTTTTGCCGTTGACACTATTCCAATGCTTTTTCTGTAGACTCCATTCCAAAGCTTTTGCTGTAGACCTGATTCTAACAATTTTGCTGTAGACTCTATTTAGATGGTTTTGCTGTAGACTCTATTCCGATGCTTTTGCAGAAGACCCTTTTCAGATGGTTTTGCTGTAGACTATATTTCAATTGTTTTGCTGGAGACTCAGCTCAGATGGTTTTGCTCTACTCTAACTCTATTCCAACGCTGTTGTTGTAAACTGTACTTTGATGGTTTTGCTGTTAACTCTATTGAGTTGGTTTTGCTGTAGACCCAATTTTGATGGTTTTGCTGTAGACTCTTCATTTCAAGGCTTTGTGTCGACTCTATTCTAATGCTTTATCTCTTTTAAATTCATTTCTAATTCTTTTTCTGAATACTTGATTGCGATACTTTTGCTGTAAACAGAGTGTTTTGCTGAAGACTCCATTTCAAGGTTTTTGATTAAATGATGATGGTTTTGCTAAAGATAACAGCCCAAGGTGTTTGCTGTAGACCTGACTCCATAATGTGCTGACAGACGGCAAAAGATTACCATCATTAAAACTATTTCTGTACACTTATATACTATTAGCAATGTTTCTTTAATCTATCGTATCAGTCCCAATATCCTGTGTAAGTCTGGTTTAATAAACTGAAACAGTATGTGTGTTCTCATGCAGTTTCTCTGCAGTCTTTGTGTCATATTGCTTCACCTTCTTGTTGCCCTCAGCTTTTCTCTGTCCCCGTCTGAAATAAAAAGCAAGCAGCACTCCTCCAATACAACATGCCTCCTGCCCACATAGTCAGATATTGTTTGATCAGTTGGCTGAACATTTTGCCAGTTCTTTCACACTGGTCTTGTAACTGGAGCCATGCGGATGATTGGGGTCAGGTATGATGATCATCTAATGGTTCAAGGAAAGTTGAAACAAAATACATCTTCACAGGGTTTAACATCTAGTTCTCCCAAATTGAAAGTACACTGTGAATTATAGCCAATTAAATTATAATCCCATTTGTTATTTGCTCGCTGAATACACCTAGCACATAAAATTCTGTCATTGTTGTTGTTATTGTTGTTCTTTGACTTTGACTTTTATATTGTCATGTTATTTAAAGGAATAAGTGAATGTGGGCTAACACGCACACACACACACACGCACACACACGCACGCACACACACACACACACACACACACACACACACACACACACACACACACTCACATGAGAATGTTAAAAGCCAGGTGCTGCAGTCATGTGACATCACGAGACAAGACCAGCAACAAGGCCATTGACAAAGAATCGAGAAGAACTGAAGAGTCGCATCTTTTAGTCTTTACATTTTTCAAGGGTATAATTCCAAATAATTACCTCGAAGTAAAATAAAAAACACAACAACTAGCATTTTTAGTTTCCTTTTCAAGAATTGCCATATGAATCATTGTTTGTATTAAATGTAGGGATTTAATAATGTTATTTTCAGTAATGTGATAAAGATGCATACTGTATTTATAAATATAGTAAGTAATTGTAAATTAATGGACTATTACATGACTTTTTGACAGGGTTAAATCATTAAATCAGGGATACACTGCAATTATAATCATTAAAGCTTATTTTCTGATTTAAAGCAATTTCCTGATTCTTATTGTTGAATAAAACAAAATCTTTTTTTTATCCGCATCGTTTTCTAGAGAAAGATGAGCACGGCGAGTAAGTATGATGTGTGTTCTGACATGCTACTATAACTTGACTTGCTTTGCCTGCTCTTGCCGCAGGGTTTGTCACCTGTTTAACTTTTAATTATAGGATTTTATGTCACTCGGCCAATGAGGAGGATGACAATGAAATAATGAGGAAGAACAATAACACAGAACATTTCTGTGGTTAACAATATAATAGTGTTCCATGAATGTAAATAATCATATTTAAATATAATTACACTCTCATTTTTGAATGAGAGTCTATAAATGTATACAAGTACACACACACATTTTTTGTTAGGGCTTCAAGCCCGAGTCTGAGTTACGTTAACGTAGAGCGCTAATTAACATAAATTTTGTTTAACCCAAAATCAAACTAGTCCGTGTTTTTTTGCCTTTTCAAAAACACAAGTCAGATGTTCCAGTTCCGAATGAGTCTTGTAATCCTTATTTCAGTAAAAATACTTTTTGTACTAATAATTGAATTAAATATGTGATAAGGAAGTGTATCATTTGATCAACTGACAAAATCATTTGACCTATAAGTTAAGCAACTTCAAAGGCTGATCCAAACTCACAGAACGACTGCTGGACCATCAGAACCGGTCAATATTGTTAATTTATTCCTAATGATAATTCAAGATTTATTATTAATTATAATGATGAAAGTAAAAAAGGCGAATGAGTACAGTCGCCATTGCTCAATAAGTACGTGAGGGTGCACACTCAAGGAAAGTAAGGAGGAAACGTTTATTAGAAAATACGAAATGTTAAGAATAGACACATTTTCTGTTCCTCCATATGCTTTGGGTATAATAAATAATGGTGTATGCAAAAAGAATAAAACCAGAAAACTTGAGCTGTAAACAATTATCGGTACTACACGCATCCTTAGTGCTGCACTCCCAACGCTGGCAGGATGAGCAATGGCTGCCATTTGTAGCATCATTATTCCCCTGGTTCTAATGGTCTCTGTTAGTGAACACACACACACACACACACACACACACACACACACAGACACGTCTTTTTGTCTGTAAAGGTGTGAGTACGAGTGCGAATGGGTGTGTGAACAGTTGGCCACCAATCCCTGTGAACCCGAAATGAAAAAGTGGTTCAGAAAATGGATGAATGCATGAATACAATGCATTGTGATAGTGATACGCTATGCAAATCTACACCTTTTCTACACAGCATTTAAAACCGGCTCATGCACACAAATAATTTATTATTCACACTCACATATAAAACAGCAGTATACCCTGTCTAATTTTACTCAATCTTAGCAGTTTGAGTTGAGAACAATGATGATGGAGTTAAATGTGCTGTAAATCATGTGCTTGATTATTACAGTAGCTGCAATAATTTACAGACATTTACTATTGTATTTTGCATTTTAAATATGTTAGAAAAACATGTGCATACACATTTATACATTAGTTTTGTTTCTTTGTACAATGTATTAGTGTTTCTCAAATTATGTATATGAATATATATTCTTTATGAATATGGCTATTATCACATTAAATGTGTGTGTGTGTGTGTGTGTGTGTGTGTGTGTGTGTGTGTGTGTGTGTGTGTGTGCGTGTGTAAAATAAAGTGGATTGTGTATAATGAAATCATTTTATTGTGTTTGCTTAGACAAGATGATATTTTCATATTATAATAACGTACTGTATTATTTCATTCTTTGTTTACCTTTTGCTCTTCACCTGAAATATATTTTTGCTATATTTTTGTAGGTTAGGACACGCACAGATTTACAGTTTGGAAAATCAGTCTAAACCTACACAATATAATCATTTGGATGCATCCAGTAATATTGTGTACACACTTTTTATCATAATCTTTCCTTGCTTTGACTTGAATTAATACATTTTTCTTTTCTCATTTTTTGAGGCTTGAACAACGCTGGTTTAGTTTTTTTTTGGAAGTTGTTAGTTTGTTTGGAAATTTTTTTTATTTATTTATTTGTACAATGGTCAACTTTTAAAAAAATCTATTTTATTTGAAAAAAAATAAATTATTCATCAATTATTTGAAAAAATCATCAAATTTTATTATGATGTTGTTTTTTGTTTCTTTTTTTCTCTTGACTTGCTCATTTTAAACGGCATTTCAAAAGCATGACGTGATTGTGATGTTTAGCGTTTGTAGCATTTATTATTGCATTCCTACACCTGTTTTCTTCACGTTTGCACAAGCGCGAGTAGCTCTTTGTCTAGTTGTCTTGTAGACATATTTATTTCAAAGCCTGGAAGTGTAGGAGTGGGTTTGGAAGCATTTCATTCTAATTCCAAGCCTGGCTTTTCTCATTTGCTTTCTTTAAACTAATCCACTTGTCGTTTCAGAGCGCACAGCGACGTTGCATATTCAAAGAGGTGCGAAAATGACTTTTTTTTTACCATCACAGAAAAGACAGCTGATTTTGTTATCCATAAAGCAATACGTAATTTGATTTGCGGAGACCTTCTGCCCTTCAGCATTGGTTTCTGTCATCAACGGCTAGGCTAATTAGCGCCGTTGCTGGAATTAGATGGGAGTTGCTGTGTTGAAATAAAAATGTAATTGGATTCTATGCAAAATAACATCTGATTTATGTTTTGTGCCTTTGAATAAAATGAAAAAAAAAAAGTGAAAATCTAGAGCATTCTGTACAGAAGCATAAGCAATTAGTTATCAATTGTCATAACCGCCTATGTACAAACGTACAAATGGCCGACTTTTCTCTATGATGAACCGCCATTTCCAATTCCTAGCATCAGCATCCTACAGTCTCACAAAACTCAACGTCCGTCGTACACAGCAAACGCAGCAAGAGGCAGTCAACTGACAGGAAGTTCTTGCGTGTCTTGCGGCGAAATGAGCATTGAGTGGAGTTGGATTCAGTTCAACGTTTTAGTTAGATCCACAGCGATTTTTGGACTCACCACATTAAGTGTGAACGCTCAAATTTATCGTGGGCTCGGCGCAATATGGCACATATCATGCCTGGTACGTATTTGTGTCATCTGTACGTTTTTTTTGTAAGCATTTGAAACTATACAATGTGAAGACGGAATAAATAATAGGTAAATTATGTAAAAAAATATAATAATTAAATATAAAAACATAAAATGTAACTGCAAGATGATTACGATAATCAATGCATGGAATACTATACTATATTTACGAACCTTGTCGTTACGAACAAATTTCCAAATTGAAAACCATATTTTCGCATATATTTAGACATGCAGGTTCTCTTACTGACACTAGTTGGCACCGAGCATTGTTATGCCTATGATAGTCAATCGACAAGGTGAAAAGACACTCTGCTCAATTGTAAATGGAAACTCAAAACTGTCGTATCAATTCATCTATACTTCCTTTACAGTAGGTTATATATATATACATATCATCAATGTGTGCTTCAGAAAAGATCAAATTGGTTTTAGCGGCAAATATTTTTCATGCATTTAAAAAGCGTAGTCATTTTTTAGGATGTTTTGATCGACCTATGCGCTGTTGTAGTAATATTAAACGTCATCAATAACTGTGTTGGGTTTTCAAATTCATAGCGCCTCTTGTTTTACATTTTTGCTATGCAAATTTTGCCGATAACATTTAAGTCATTTTAATCCCAGTGTGAAGCAATGTAAATTTATGTCATATTTAAAGAAAATAACACTGCAAGAAGTAAGATTAAACTAAATACAGTAGAATAATTTATATTTCAACAAACAGAGACTACAAACCACAACCACTTAGCTTAGCGTCTGCAATGTGTCATCGCAGAAAGAGTCGAAACAGTCAAAAATGAAGAACATGGGCAACAGACACAATCAAAACGCTCGCTCGCTGCAAAGAGATAACAGTCCTTCGCTATGAAGGGTTAAAATTACTTTATTTGGGGCCTGAAAAATCAGGGGTGCTTATATTCGTGGGGTGCTTATATTCGCGTAAATATGGTAGTTCACTCTTACTTCTTCCAGTGTTATTCTGTTCCTGTTAAGTGTCGTGACTAACGCGGCGTGACTAATGTTTCTTTATTTCTGTTTTTGAGCCAATAAAAGCTTAACTGCATGTCTTCCTCCTTAACCATTACATTTAAAGAGAGAAAAGAGGAGACAACACTCACGCGCACCGCTGCATAAAGACAACGTGTTTCCATTTATATGTGATTGTTCTTGACTTGAAATATGGAAAAATGGCCGCATATTTGAAATTAGCGATTATAAACACCCAGTTCAGTTTTTGAGCATCTAAAATAAAAAAGGGGTTGAATTATATTTGGGTAAATACGGTAGTCCTGCTGATCTTAGGTTTGTAGTGTGATACTCAAAAAGAACTGTCGATTCTAATCAGTGAAAGGAGGAAAGAGCCAGTCAAACAAGCTTTGAAAGTTTTGAAGTTCTGGATTCCTGGCTTGACATTGCAGATCTGGCCGCCTGGAGTGTCTCTCTCTCTCTCTCAGGGCTGAACATTTACCATCGTCAGATCCTTCAGTCCCTCTGGGATGAAGTGAAGAGCAGATCTAAGCAGTTCTGATCTGATATGCAGACACTGGTTGTAAGCAGCTGTATGCAAAGTTGTTGGACTTCTCGAGGGTTGAGTGTCCAGACCAGCCTTGTTTAGATAAGATAAGCCCCGTGACGCTGCATCTTAATCTAGCCACGTAGAGCTCCACTTCTACACAGCACGCAAATCTTCTTATTCGGCTGCTGTTTCCTCAAATGCTAAGACAGTTTTAGAAGAGTGTTGTGCCTGTTGTAATAGTTTCTTTTTTTGCAGTGCGCAAGACATTTTTGAGGGTTACTAAAAGGACACGTTTGACCATGAAGTAGCATCTCTTGCTCTCTCTCTCTCTCTCTGCCTGTTTCTCTCTCTGTCTGTCACTCTCTCTCCCTCTTCATTTGTGTTTCTTGCTCTCTTCTCTCTCTGTCTTTCTTTTTCTCTTGTTCTTTCTCTACTTCTCTCTATCCCTCTCTTCTCTCTCTCAATCTCACTGTATCTCTCGTTGCCACTAACTCTCTTTCTCTCCCTCTTCATCTCTCTCTTTCTTTTTTCTTTTTGTCCGTCCATTCATTCAGCTTGCCATTCATCCATTCATTCTGTGGCATTGACGACAATACACACCTCGTGTTGCAGATCTGCAGAACTTTCTGATCTGTTCTTGCAAAGCTGTCAGAAGTCATATGAAAACGTCCATATCCCTGCTTCTTATCACCAGTTTTTAGAAGATTATTGATCAAGACTTATTACTAATAAGACTAATTAAGTCTAAGTAAATTGATTCCAAACTAGTTTGGTTTAAATCAAACAGAATGGTAAGTTCTCGTATTGGTTGTGCTTCGCTGAGCTTAAAGTTAGCTATTAATGTAAAAAAAAAAAAAAAAAAAAGTAAATGTGTCGATGAAATGAATGAAATAACTAATGAACAGAATATTACAGAATATTATACGCAGGGTTGAAGCATTATACTGATAACCACATGTTTTTTTCTTCTTGTCTTCCTGTGTGCCAAGTTATTTATGTGAAAACTGCATTAGTGCAAAAACAAAAAGGGTTACACACCTACAGGGCTGAACCCCTATTTGTAATCGAGATAAACGATAAAGCAAATCACTGATTGGCTGTGTCTGAGTGTAGGTGAGAACAGACACAATGTATTTGAGCTGCCGCTGTTACTCGAGAGGGTATTAAGCACACATCCCCATATTTCATGCCGAGTAGCACATTGTCCGTCCGCACTTTATTATTCCAAGCAGAAGATGCTATCACACCAGAGCAGCATGTCGAACAAGAGCTGATGCAGAAAATCCCGTCCATTTCTCCAAACGCCTCGGGAGGGAAATTTGTTGCTTACAACATGCACGAAATATAAAGGATGATAAATAAATGATCAAACATCATGGAGCCCCCCGCGCACACCCCCCCTGGGGCCGAGCGTCTTCTGTTCCGCGTTTATACCGTGTTAAATTCCGACTTGCCGTTCCTCCCATAGCTGCACCACCTACATCACCAACACTTTTATGTGGGAACGGTCTCGTCTGTGTTTGAAAGGAACTTCATTAGGCGAGTTCAGCGCAGGCACTGTTGACTCTGCTCTTCGCTGACAGAGAGGCTCACATAGCGGATAAATAAATGTAACAATCAGGACTCGGCAGCTTTGGCTCTCTTCAAGCCTCATTTGGACCCAACGGCGGTAATGAAAAGCATATTAAGTGGCTGTTAGTCGGTTTAAAGGTGACGCAGAAGTCCATTTTACCCGCATTCCGTCACTCTGCTTGATTAAGTGTGTGATGATGCTTTTTTAATAGGAACTTGTAAAGTGGATCATTTCTTTGAGTGATGGCTGCCTCACTGCGAGAGACTTTAAAGGGTTTAATCCACAAAGTAAAATAGTTACGGTAAAATTTGCAGTAACTTGGTTTGCCATTAAGATTGTACATTTTTACAAGAGCACCGTAAATCAATGATTACATATTTGCTGTAAATATACTACTCTGTACTGTAAAACCAGTGGGCTTTTTTACAGCCATATTTGTTAATTTACAAGAGCACTGTATGTCAATATTGCAAATTTGCTGTAAATCTACTGCATATATATGCTATAAAATACTTGTTAAATATACATGTTTACAGCCATGTCATGCACACTGCACTACGTTGCTACAGTATATAATAACATGGTATTTTTTAATTCAAAATTATAAAATGTCAATCAACTTGCTCTGAAAAATGTATTAATTTTATTAAATTTTAAAATATTGCACATTAATTACAACTAACTTGTGCTTTAGCATTGTTATTAATTATAAATACAACTTGCTTATTGTATAGATAATGTGGTGTAGTATTTTCTTCAAAAATTATCCAACTGAAAATGTAATAGCAGTTAAAAGCATCTAAAAGCTTTAATTCATTTAATGTAAAAAATACAACATTTTTTTTTTTACAAAGCAGCAAACCTTCTCAGACGTTCGTGTGCTTCAGCATTCACTCGTTAGTTTAACATCATAGAGACAATTTATGGCTGCATGCATTTCCATAATTTACCTTCTGATAATTTAATTCCTCTTCTTTTATCTTCTGTCCTGCCTTCTCTGATTTAGCTTTGTTTACCTGTGAAATAAACGCAGAAACCCCAAAACCGTTTGATATCTAGAACCTGCCCGAATAGATTTATGATCAGATTCTGGATTATTGGGAGTTTTCATAATTAATATTTTATATATGTATCTACTTTTTTCTGCTACTTTTTCCTCATTACTCAAATGAATAAAAGACAAAACTGCAGTAAGCACATACTGTGAAAAGAGTTTAATCATTTCATCTTCTGTTATTCTAAAAATAATCACTTAAATCCAATGTACTTCAAATTACAATTGTTTTTCTTTTAATTTATCTCGTGGCCTATCAATAAAGTGCATTGAAAAATAAAATGTCTTGAAATTAAAATTAAACAACAACAAAAAAAACGTTTCCCAAAATAAAGACGACCTACTCTGAAAATAACACATAAATTGTAAAATGATTATGCTGCTGTACAAATAAAAACAGTATAAAATGTATAATTTTTAAATGTCCTGAACTTAACCACCAGGTAAATTTGCATACACATGGTGAAGTGACGTACACAAACCTGGAGTAGTGGGCAGCCTTAAGCCATGGTGTTGGGGGGCATGAGGTGGTCTTGCTAAAGGACACTCAGTTGTAGAAACAGCTGGAGAGGGATTCAAACCTGCAACCTCTTGGACAAAAGTCAAATTCCCTACAAGTGGCCCACGTACAACGTCATTTCAGAAGACCTATGATGCAATTATTATTGAAACAATGCTTCAAGTCCTAACAATAAAGAACCTACTCAGAAAATGTGCCAGAATGGATTAACCATAATAATTTACCAGAGCCACACCCCCCTCCAAAATAAAATAAGAAATCTGAAAATAAGACCTAGAAGGTAAATAAGAGCTAAGCTTATGTTTGTTGTAATTACCTCCATCACTCACAATTCCCTGTCACATATTCTGTATGTATTTTGAAAGTAAATGAATGAATGTCAGTGTTGAACGTAATGTTGGAATGCGTCTACACCGAAGCTAATAATGAACAGTACTGTTATAAACAGGAGACACTATCTTATAACACAACTTTGGAATCAATAAGAACCTTCTAGGATCCGAGTGGTCAGCTGTGGTGTTTTTGCGCATCAGACGCCGAGCTTCATGCGGCGGCACGCGCTGCTGCTCGCCATTGATCGGTCTAAAAGGGTCAGCAGCCAAGTCCAAGCCAGAAGATTGAACAAAGACCGCTGCAGTGAACCAACGCATCGCCATTGGCTATCCCAACACAAAGCCTTTAAAGCGTCAAAGCCCCCGAGCAGATCTCTGCTTCTAATATGGAATTACATCTAGCATAGACATTCTTATTACTCTGACATCTCCATTTGTGAGCGGATGCGGGACCAGGGCTCAGAACAGAGCCAGCGCTTCCATTTGGCACCCGAGACCTGAGAGCGAGCGCCGCGGGATTCGCCCAGCTTGAGTTTTCTCCACTCGTTCTCTGGAACAGAAAGCCGTCGGCTGTGGGCCGAGAGACCAGAGGGGTTTGGGAAGATGATTTGGGTTGAGATGGACAGTTTGCTACTTTCAGGAAACGATTGAGTCCATTCCTTTCTGAGAAGGAGTAATTCAACATAACATTTGCATTTATGGCACGTTTCAACTTCTAAAATGTGAGTTACGCAGGCTAGTTATTTCACAGGATTCCGAGGCTACAGACAAACATAACTTAGATTTCCGTTTCCTGACACAGTCATTTTCCACTCATTTCCATGAATTGCATTTCACCTTAAACCTGTTATGTTCATGGACTAGTACATGGCCTCCATTTCCCACAAGGCCGTAATCATCTGTTCAATTGGTTCCACCTGTTCCTCATCTGTGGGGTATTTAAGTCACCTGTGCCATTGTACTCAGTCTATAATTTACCTTGCCCATCTTTATGTTCCTAGTTTCTGTGTACCTATGGAATTAGATTAGTGTCAAAAATATCAAACGTAAATTTCGAAGAAATAAACGAAGATGCTTCAAAATGCTGCACAAAATATCTTGTGCAGGCAGTGAGAGCGCCGTCGTTGTCTTTTTGGTGCAGTGATGTGGATGGTGCATTGTCAAACGGATCACTACAAACAAATAAATACTCAGTCGATGAAGGTGTTCTGATTATGAATGTGTTTCAGCGCTCCGTAAACTCCTCCCCCTCTTTCAGTCAATCACAGTGAACGCAGCTGTCAATCACAATCTCACCAGCTAACCAGAGAAGGGCCGCCCCACGTGAATCTTGGGTCAAAAATCCTAACGCAAAAAAAAAGCGAACGAATACCTGAAGCGGAAAAAAAAAGTTTCAAACAAAAACGTGAAGCGAAAAAAATAAACAAACAAACGTAATTGCAAACGAAAATTGTGAAGCATTTTCGTTTGTTTCTTTGAAATTTACATTTGATATTTTAGACACTAATCTGATTCCATAAGTACCTGTCTGTATTTTGTCACCAACGGACTCTGACTTTCCTGATCTTCCCGGAATTGTAACAAAACTGAATTAGTCCGTGTTTTTTTTTTTTCCATATTTTCCAAGCAACACCAGTTTCGAGTTGAAACCATGAAGCTTTTCCTTATCATTATTCCACTAAAACATGAACCAAAAACAGATATTAAGAGCCAACTAATTTGTTCATTTGCGTGTGGTGTGAAAACACACAATTGGGAACCTAGAAGGCTGACTTTGGCTCGGTCGACGCAATAGGGTTTTTTTGCCTGTTTTTTTCCTCAACAGGGTGAATGTGTGTACCAGTTTTTGTGAGTCTGCGATGAAAAATTTTCCGGTCGGCTCCCATAGGCCTAATGTTTTTTTTTATTTTTGCGTGGGCGTCGCGGGCTGAGCAATCGTTTTTTTTTTCAGGCAGTTTTTGAGTCAAAAAACCCTGAAATTGAAAAAAAACTTTCACTTTTATGAATTTTGGGTCAAACAAGTTCAAGTTCAAGTTCTGAGCATTTTAAGGCGCTTTTCACAGTTTTAACTGTCTCAAATAAAACAATGTTATTTGTTATGTTTAAATTTGGGCAAAACTGGACTGAAAACAGAAAATCAAAATAATAATGTAAAAATTGTGATTAACTCCGCAGTACAAAGGCTGAATCCATTGGAACCCGCATGCACTGAGTACGTTTTTTGGTGGTGAGCATTTTTTTTGATCCAGAGCTTCATTTCCGAGTTAGGGCCCATTTTCAGCTGATAAACTGACATTTCTCAAAACGAAAAACAAAATAGGACCTTTTTTACAGTGAGTAAATTCTTACGTTCTTACAACCCAGTGCGATTCTTACATTGCCAGATTCGTTGCGTTGTTGGTCGGTGTTCAGGGCGAGTGATCTTTCTTAGGATAGTTTTGCCTAAAAAAGAAATGGTTGTTCCTCTCCTTAGGTAATGGCAAGGCCCTAATAATAGACTTAACTATGTGACCAGAAACGTGTCGTGATCAACTTGCTACAACTTTTGACATTGTACGATGCAACTTTCACAGCGGATAAAAACGCCAGTCACATTTTGGTCAGATCAAGTAATTAGACCAACAGAAACAGTCTTTTGTTTAGTCATTACCAATCTAATTCATTTAAGGTGGGTCAGTGATGTGATAAGAAAGTTGGAGTGTTTGTGTTGCCGCTATCTATGTTTGTAATCGCTATCTATGTTTGCTATCTTACTGCAGTTTACGTTTGTGACATCACGCTAACTAGCCAGGCTAAAATCCTTCATTTTTCATCCTTTTTTAATATTTTCTATTTTTTATCATACAATTTTTCCCCACATTTGGTTTTGCTCTTGTTTGTGTTTCAGTAAACCACTGGGGTCATGATCTATGCACAAATAAAAAGTCTTTAATGACAGAAGACAAATAATCGGTGTCAGCGATGGCAGAAGGTCAGGGCAGATGGACAACAATCAAACGCCGCCTGCCGCCAGGAATCAAAAGCTAAACATGAACACACTCAGACTCAAGACTGAGTAAATCTCCTCACCAGGCCGGAATACAAATTAGCGACGCTATGGCCTAGTTACTGAGAGTCAGACTTCGGACTTGAAGGTCATAGTTTCATATCATGGACCACAACTAGTCGAAGCTCGTGTTCTGCGTGATTGACCTACTGCAGGGGTTTATGGGAAATGCAGTTCTATAGTCTTTCGTAGTGCATTTGTAAAGCGCTTTTCACAGTTACAACTGTCTCCAAGAATATTGTTGCATTTTGTTCATTGTTTGTTGGTGTTTTAAGATTATGGCAAATGACCAGTTCAGCAAGCAACAGATGCGATAGTTGCCAGGTAAAAAACCTCACAGGCGGGTACGAGGAAAAAACCCTGGGGAGAACTCTTACTGGTGCCAGTCTCCGCTGGCATTATATCACCACAAAATCATCGCGATGGTTGTATACATTTTAATAGTCTGTCATGAATTATCAGATTTCCATCTTGTTTTCTTAATGCACTAAAAAAAACGCTGAAGAGTGACAGTTTGTGCAAATGCATCAAACAGAAGCTAATTTGATGCTTTGTAGTGACAGGAAGGAGAAATGTAGATTTTAAAAAAGATGAGTTGATTGACGTGACGGATTTGCTCATGTGCTGACAAGACTTCCTTTTGTCAAGCTTTCAATCTTTTTTCTTGCACACACGCACACACACACACACACACACACACACACACACACACACACACACACACACACGCGCACACACACTTTGGTTAATAAGACCATGACAAATATCATTTGAAATATCTTGTGAAATATCAGGGTGATGAAAGTGTAAAAGGTTTGTGCTTTTGGGGGATGTGTTATTACCGCTGTGCGTCAGAAGACGCCTGATGCCGCTGCAGCTATAGGTCAACTCTTATTTTACATTTAATGAGAACATGAAGATATCAGATTCTACTCACCTTTCCTCATCTTCTCTTTCTCTCTCACTGTTGCACTCTTATTTTTTCCTCTCACTCTCTATGCTTTTTTTTTTTTACTTTTCATCACATTTTTACCTCTTTTTTCTGTCTTTATCATGCACTCTCTCCCTCTTTCTCTCTTATTCTGTCTCTCTCACACACACTGATTATGGCGCGCACTTTCTTTTTCGTTTTCTCTCTTGATACTTTTGTTTCATACTCTCTAATTATCTTTATCTCTTTTTCCCGCACTTGCCTTCCACAACTTTCTCTTACTGTAAATTTTGTTCTCTTTCAATCTTTCTTTCTTTGCTCCTTGGTCTTAATTTTGTTCTTGCTCTCTCGCACATGCTTCTCTTTCTTTTTATCGCTTTCTTCTCTTTTTTATCACTTTTACCACTTTGTTTATTTTTTTATTTATTCTTTGTTTTATTATTACACTATAGCTCTCTCTCTCTCTCTCTGTTTCTTTCACTCTTTAATAAAATTTCTCTCTCTCTCTCTCTCTCTCTCTCTCTCTCTCTCTCTCTCTCTCTCTCTCTCTCTCTCTCTCTCTCTCTCTCTTGATCTTGTTTGGCTTTTTTTCCTGCACCATCTCTCTTTACCACTCTTTCTTTTTACCACTCTTTTTACTCTTTTTCTTTGTATCTTTCTTTTTATCTGTCATTTTCTCTCTCTCCCAAACTGTCTGACTCCTTACCTCTTTTTGTCTCTCACTCTGTCTTTGTCTCCCTCTCTCCCGCTGTGTCCCAGCTGCCATCCTAGATGACCCAATGGAGTGCAGCCGCGGGGAACGATTGGCCATCACTCTGGCGAAAGACAGCATCAACCGTTCCAGCAACCGCTCCACCACCGGGAAGCTGGAGGTCGACATCTTTGAGCTGCTGCGAGACAGTGAATATGAGACGGGAGAGACCAGTGAGTACAAACCTGCTCAACTCGGAGATAAAGTGCCTGACTCAGAGAAATATTAGTCGCATCATGCAAAAGAAAATGCATTTTTTTAAGCTATTGTTTGCTACCAGATAGACGCAGAACTTCGAAATCAAAATTCCAACCATTGAACCATATGTTTCTCATTTTTGAAATTTTGATAAAAATGTACATTTTGTGTGTGTGTGTGTGTGTGTGTGTGTGTGTGAGAGTGTGAGAGAGAGAGTTATACAAAAGATATATGGCAGGATAAAGTTTTATACATATATAATTACACAATAATACATTCTCTAAGCTAAATTAGGCTCCTTCCTGTCTTTTAATACATTTTCAAAAGACTCACGGCGTCCTTTATTGACCGCCTTCAGAAAATAATGAAGAAAAGAAAGTTAAATGACGCCTTTCCCTGGCATTGCAGATAAAAGTCCCGTCAAACTGCTACGAGTTGTCAAGGTGTGTGCGTACATCTGTTCCGCCTTTTTATTGTTTCCTTGGTTACGAGAAATTCATTCATAAATGTCAATCAATGCTCCCTAAATAATAAAAGTAAGTTTAAAAGTCTTTCTTCTCAGAATCTCTCTCTCTCTCTCTCACATAAAATTTTACTCTTTCTCTTTCGTCATTCCTGTCGAAGCAATGCACCGTTTTATTAATGTGACAAAAAATCATGAATTAACTTATTTGATATATCAGTTTACAGATGGATGGATGGATGGATGGATGGATGAAATATATTCATAAATGATTAGTGTTCAGTGGCAGCGTCTGGGTTGTCAGTAAATGATTAAAGGCTTTAATTATGGATGATTTATGATTTAGGCGAAAGGTTAGGCTTATTTTCTCTTTAATTTGCCGTGTTTGTTCGGTGAGATCCAGTTATCGCTCCTCCGTGAGCCGCTCGTGGGCCGGAAAACACAAACTTTATTGCATATTTTATTACCGTTCAGCCAAACTGAGTGTTGTACATTTTGTTAATCAAATTTAGCCCTGGAAACAAACAACTATTCTGATCTGGATTGATTTTTCCGGATCAATGAACTGATAATAGTTGTGAAATTGATGCGAATAATCAGATCATTTGCATCTTTTCTGCCTGATTTTAAACTGTTGACACGAATGTAAATTGCAAAACCAATTGTAATAATAAAGCAGTTCTGTGCCTATATGGTTAATTATTTATAAATATTCATTAGGCTGTACTGTAGTTTTTGTTTATTTAGTTCAAGTATAGCATACAAGTTATACATACATGTATAACATGTGGTACATTATATACAGTATACTGTACAGTATATAAGTGCAAACTGTTTCGTACAGTACCGTATGTAAACTGTACATATTTTATATATACATATATTACAGTGTATATATATATCATAAATCGATAAATATTTCTAAATAGTTGTCATTAAATCACAAGATTACCTATAATTTGTCTTTAAAATAAATTGATTATGCCTCATTAAGCATTAGCATGTTTCTAAAGAGCAAGGTCGCCATAAATCCATGTGGCTTCTGTGTAACATTTATCGCCGTTGACCTGTAAACCTACCTTCACTTGGTAGTGCACATTAAAGCTCCCATTACTAATTAGACGTGTGTCTGTGTCTGTTACCAAAATAAAAAAATAAAAAAACAGCAAAGTGTTCAAGGAAAATAGAATATCTACAACCACGTCACCAGCCAGATGTCTAGACCAGAAAGGAACAGACGCTTTTCTGATTCTGAAAACAATTATCTGAGAAAATGTTTTAAGTAATACATACAGAAATCTTTTTTTCTCACTCTAAACCACTTGTGTATCGTTATACCACGTGTAATATAATTGTACCATTGTTTAGGGCAGTTAAACCGGCCCATGGGATCCATTATTATGGAGCCGTTACTATTGGTATTAATGAGCCGGTGACCTGAAGCGCTGATGACACAAATTTGATAACTTGAGTAAATAACTTTTAAAACTCGAGTAAATCTTTTAGCATTTACTTAAAAAAACTTTTCTCTTTTTTTTCTTATTATTTCTATTTACACTTCTTTCCTGTATAATTTTACAAATGCGCGACAACATTTGTTTTGTTTTTTAAACTTAAAGTTCATTTTTACCAAAATAACATTTGTGTCTGTTTTTTACTTATATTTATGTAAAAAATATGTTCGGCTCCCAGATTTCTCTCTTTAATGTTTGTAACACACCTCCCTTTTGTTTATTTTTAAATGCATTCTCTCTCTCTCTCTCTCTCTCTCTCTCTCTCTCACTCTCACACACACACGCAGACACACACACACACACTCACGTTTATTCTTGTATCTCTTTGGCACACACACACATTACTATGCACACACTCACACAAACATTCACACACATTCTTCTCTTTCATTCACCTCCAAACTCTCTCGCACTGCCTCTCTCTTTAATGTACATGAGCAGAAAACAGACTTTTCTAGTTCTACTCGCTCTTATAATCAGAAATATCATTTCAGGACACACTTCATTTAAAGGTCAGTTATTAATGAAACTATTCTGTGGCCGTGAGAAAGAGCAGATTATTAACTGCACTAAGCCTCAGATAGGTCAGATTGTGCCATCGCTGTCGGCTCTTTAAAGCATGTTCTTCTTTCATATGGAAGGAGTTGGAACAGATTGTATCCCAGATGAGAGTAACAAGAGTCAAGGTTTTATTAGCGACCGTTTGCCCCTGCTGGTAAAGCCTGGAATGACACCATCTGGGTCCCAAAAAATAACTTTTTTTTTTTACTGTGCATTTTTGTGCACAAGTGGTTTCTTTTCCATTTCTGGGTCAGGGGGAGCTGGAGTACATTTCAGAAACTCTGGATTGGTGGAAAGTGGAGAAACACAGGGAAATGCTCTGTATGAGTTGCTGTGTTTGAGCTCTTCTGACTCGTTTGTCCTTCATTTCACGCGTAAAACGTAAAATATGTTTAAAATATTCCCAACATTCAAAGTTTTCAAGGTGTTCAAGGTTCAGAATTTCAGTACCAAGATAATTCAGAAGCCTACTTTTTCCTTTGACATAATTTTCTTGTATTTAACGCTTCGGTTTGTGAACTAGGTTGTGAACTGAATCAATTTATTTATTGATGTCTTTTATGAACTGTGGAAGTTAAATATGCGTTGCAAAATGTACACAGATGGTGGAGAAGTTCTTGCTGAGAAGAAATAGATGATTAAGTTCTGAATTGCAGTCTATTCAGCACGAGTGGAGCGTTATGAATGATTCATGAACCATTTGTTTCTGCTTCTTTTTTTTTAACTAATTTTTAAATTGACTTGAGAATATGAGTCTTCTCAAATTATGCGTTCATTTTTTCGATTCGAAAGATGCAATGAGTGAAATTATGAAAATATGATGGCGCAGCTACAGGATTCATAAAAAGACTTAATTTCCTGGACCAGACTCAAACATCCGAGTTCAAGTAATAACTACATTTTCTATTACTTGCCGATTTCACCTACTGTACAAGAAATCACTGAGAAAAACCCGAGTCACACGTTTGTGAACAATATGTTTAGTGTTAGCTTCATATTTTTCATTAAATTCCCAATATTTGTCACTGCCCTTTTTTTACTTTAATGTTTTTCACAAATAATTGTGACAAATCGGGACACCCAAACACATTCACACGTCCACTCACACCTATTTATCAAGCACACACACACTTTGTCTTGCTTTAAAACACTGCCACAAAGTTTTATAAAATATTAACCGTGTTGTGTTGGACATTCTCAGATCTTTCAAAATGTGTTTTTTGGGACCAATCCTTGTACTCCAAATCAGTTCAAAGACATGGAGCTTTGGAAAATTGCTCATAGGTGTGAGTGAGAGTGTTTATGCGTGACCCGCTCTGTGATTGGTTGGCCATCAATCCAGGGTGTTCCACACCTCCAGACCCAGAGTGGCTGTGATTGGCTCCTCGTGACCTAGAAAGCCAAAAATCGGGTCTAGAATAGTTGGATGAATGAATGAAATGCATCCATAAATTATCGTATTTGCTGAATATGACACTCTTTTGTTGACAGTGTGCCAGATCATGTCCAAGGGGGTCGTGGCGGTCCTTGGTCCCTCTGCCAGCCCGGCGTCCAACTCCATCATCAGTAATATCTGTGGTGAGAAGGAGGTGAGTCTTTTCTCTTGTCGTCGGTGCGACACACACCAAAAGCCCAGATCTTTTACTGCATAATCATCCCCATCAGCTCTGTAATGACCAGCGTGGCCAGTGACATTGAAAGATAATTTTTTTGCGTTGAACAAACAGTGTGTCGCTGGTTCCCATGAACTCATTCATGAATATTAAGCAATCATGCTCAGCCATCCATCTGTTAGGAAGATGAGATAACCAGTGCGTGTTTCATTCTGACCTTACAAAAGAGAGAGAAGCTGCGCTGAATGAAAATGAGACAGACAGACAGAAAGTCAGACAGACAGTTTGTTGTAAAGGTAAACAGTTAGATAGAGAGTTAGATAGATAGACGGGTGGACGGACAGACATACGGATGGACAGACAGATAAAAATGGATGGATGGATAGATAGATAGAATCGATAGATGAATGTATAGACAGATAGATAGAATTAATGGACAGACAGCAAGATTGCTTAGACAGAAACAGAAAGACTGATGAAGAATTACAGGGATCACGAAAGTTTTGTAGAGATGGTCAGCCAGACAGGTTAAAAATAGACAGGGATGTTTATAGACAGACAGACAGACAGACAGACTGGTTATAAATGTCCTGGGATATTTACAGACAGAGTGGATAGATAATAACAGAAAGAGCCGGACAGGCTTACAAAAAGATAAATTCATAAACAGATCAGACAGACAGATATATATTTTGCGTCTGTTGAGTCAACTTCCATCACACAGGTAATGAAAAACGCAGCTTCAAACAGGTTTACTGCTGAACTCAGCTAAGCCACAGTCCTTAATGTCTTCATAATTCATAATCAGTGGCATTACGTCTTCCAAAGCCAGTAACAAACATAAATATTCATAGTCACATCTTATAAATGACTGCATGGGTCGCAGATGAGGCTCTGAGTAATGAAAGTTTAAACATTTACATCGGCTGTAATACACCTCCATGAATATTTATAATGCTGATGTTTTATTTGTTTTCATGAGCTGTTAGTTCTCCTTTGTGAGGTTAATATTTAGTTTCGAGGTTGTTAGATGGTGGGAAGGATTTCTGGCCTGTGTCTTTAAAGGAAATGTTCTGCATGTGAAGGAGTTGCTGCGTTTGAGCTCTTCTGACTCGTTTGTCCTTTTTAAAAGATATTTAAAATAATGGCAAACATTCAATTTTTCAAGGTGTTCAAGGTTCAGAATTTCAGTGCCCAGATAATTCAGAAGCATTGTTTTTCATTTGACACACATTTTCTTGTATTTGCACTAAAGCTTCGGTTTGTGAACTTGGTTGTGAACTGAATCCTTTTCTTATCATGAACTGTGGAAGTTGAATACGCGTTGAAAAAATGTGCACAGATGGTGGAGAAGTTCTTGCTGAGAAGAAATAGATGATTAAGTTCTGAATTGCAGTCTATTCAGCACGAGTAGAGCATTATGAATGATTCAATTTTTAACTAATTTGTAAATTGACTTGAGGATACAAATCTTCTCAGATTATTCGATTCAAAATATGGAATGAGTGTTAACCATTTGTATATGACTGCGCGGCTACACGATTCATAAAAACACTTTTAATTTCCTGGACCAGACTCAAACATACAAGAAATCACAACAGAGTTGTAACTTTTTGAACAATATGTTTAGTGGTAGCTTCATATTCTTCATTAAATTCCTAGTATTCATCACTGTACTTTTTTAGTTTTAATATTTTTCACAAATAATTTATCACAGTTGGAAACAAACATATATTGTAACCATGGATGGATATTCTCAAGTTTTTCCATGATGAAGCTTCGTTTTGATTGGCCCAGAAGGAAAGAAAAATCTTCTCCGATGGTCCAGAAAGGAGCTTTTGTTTTCTTTCATTATTACTTCCTGATGAATGTTCGTTCACGGTGGGCTGTCGCTTTCCTTTCTCTCACAGCTTACTCTATCTGACACCAGGAGCTGGTAAAAAAAATAGATAATGTTTAGAGTCTTAAGTGATTCCGCGTCGTGTAAGTCAAGCACCGCTCACAGCAAACAAGAGTCGATGTTGTCCAGAGTCCATGGCTTTTCTCAAGGGTCTTGTGTTTTCCAGGTTGTGGGATTTGTATTCAGCTCAACCTCGAGAGCAGCAAAATACACTTGCTGGACAATAAGAAGTGAGGGGAAACGTGGTTTTCAGCTAATTTCTCATAAATATGAATGATGTGTATACAGTGCAGTCGATGAGAGCTGCAGGAGCTTTTCAAGATTCACTAAAGAAGATCAGCATGCATGTGAAAAAGACTGCTGTCTTTCAACCGTAATGACCTGTGGACCAACAGGGGAAGGGGATGAACTGAGAAAGCTCAGACCTGAAGCTCAAGGGAACTGAGAGATGTTCAGGAGAAGACAGAGATCGAGTCTGCTGGGATGGAAGTGGAAATTCAAATCTGTTTTTGCACCTTAAGGCCAGAGAGTCATGGCGGTGATGCTTATTTTTATTCATTTGTATTCAGAATGTTTTTTTCCATCTCTCTGTAGGCTTTTGTGAAGATTTGGAATTTGTGTAAATCTGCACATATTTGCATTTCCATACATTTATTCAGAGAGACTGAACTACACCTTGACTACAGGCTTTCAACTAGAACTGAACCTACAATTGTGGGTCGCTAACACTAGGTTTAATGATAGTGTGAGCCGCCATCATGAATCACAAGAATGCTAAATTACAGGCTTTATATAGCCTGTCATTGGTCAACCACTAATCCAGGGCGTGTCCTGTCTTCAACTCACCAAGACCCTGAAATGTGAGTTGTAATTAAGTAAATAATAAACTGTGCAATAAATTACACAAATTGAAAAGAGTTAATTCACACTTAGTCCTAATAACTTCTGCAATGTAATTGTAAATCAGTCTAAGTAAGAATAATTTTGTTATCTGGACCAATATTGTGATTAAAGTGAGTTTGTGAAAATGGGCACTATAAGTGGGTGAGTCAATATGGCATGTTGTTTCACACACACACAAACCCGGAGCAGTGGGCAGCCTAAGCCGTGGCGCCCAGAAGACAAATGGGGTTCAGTGTCTGGTCCAAGAACATTCAGTTGCAAAACCAGCTGTAGGGGGATTCGAACCTGCTAAACTCTCGAACGCAAGTCTAAGTCCCCTACCATTGGACCACAACTCCCCTATAGGCTGCAAAAATTCAAAAATTGTGATCTGCATTTAACCATCCAGTGAAGTTACACACACAGTGAAGTGGGCCACACAAACCAGGAGCAGTGGGCAGTCAAACCTGCAACGCCTGGGTGGCTGATCCAACTCCCTACCAGTGGACAACAGCTTCCCAGAACTTCAGCAGAATAGTTGTTTCATGCATTAAATCAGAAAATGCATCCCTCAGTGGAAACCATGGCATTAGGGATCATCTCCAGGGCCTTTCAAAAATAATAGAGTATTTTCATTCTAGTACATGTTTCACCAAGGCCATCGCACACCAGAAGGTATGTGTCCCGCTGTTAGAGTTATGAATTGTTGGATTGACGTTTAATTGAATTTTATTATCCATTTTGCAAGTGTTGAATATTTGTAGTCACATTTTATTCCACATGGTCTTTGATGTAGAATGTGATCTGATAAGACTGATTCTGTAGGTTTTATGACTAGTTCCCAAACCAGGTTTTTGACCACCTGCTTGTTTGGAAGGACAGTGTCTCACTAATCAGATGCCTCACAATCTGAGGTCACAGGTCAAAGCCCAGCCCTGATCTGGACTGTACTTTATGTAAATGACCATATATGCATGTAGTGTGAGATGCTCTCACACACACAGAGACACACGGACACACACACAGACACAGGCTGTCAAACAGTGGGGACTTGAAAGATGTAGGAGAAGCAGCAAGAAGGAGCTTCTCTGAATTAAATTGAAATTGAATTGAAAAATCCTTTATTAGTCCCACAGCTGGGAAATGTCACGTCACAACAGCCACAACAAATCCAAACAAATAAATAAGCAAACATCACCAAACATCACCTCTGGCTCCTTAACTTAGCTTCTTAGCTAGCTTTTTAACTTAGCAACTGGAAACGCTAACAATACAAGAAGATTGGAACAAGAACAAATTGTTGTGTGTTTATTCGGCTCATCATAATGGGTCCATTCACTGGAAAGAACTGAGGCTAGGAGTCCTCTTAGACCCAACACCCGCCTATAGGCCCATAATTGCTGGGATTGGCTCCAGCTTCCCATGAGCCAGGAATGGAAAAAGCCATTGAGATTATGATGAATGGATGAATCCTTTGCTAAGAGTAAAATGTTTTTCGACTTTGGTGTCTTTGCTAAAATGGCCCATTACTGACTAACACTAGCATTTCTGGCCCTAAGACCTTTGGGAATGTGCTTGTTTATTTGCAAGGCTGGTTTTTGGCCTAGTAATAATCCCCGACTCAGCCTTCCTTTGGTGAGCAGTGTGTTGTGTTCTGATCCTAAATGTTGTGATTTTTGTTGGCAGTGAACGGCATCAACCCAGCAGGAGCCTTTTATTTACATCAGTCGCTCTGCACAATCTGGTTTGTCCCATCCGTCCGGTCCCCCTTTCTCCACAGGCGCGTTTCTTCCCACACTTCCTTTGCAGTTCTTTGGAGATACGCCAGTGATGCAATTTGTGCCTGTAACTTGCCATTACGGTGATTTGTGTACCCCATTGTAAGTCGCTCGAGTAAGTAAGCATCTGCTGGGCACAGAAAAGTATGTAAATGTTAACCAGCTGAAACGCTCTTCGCACCACGTTTCTTGATGATGAATATGACGAAACAGGTTGACGGGTCAGTTGTGGTTAAGCTAATGAAATGAGATATGGCCAAGGTCTCTTACAAAGTCGTCACCTAGATAGTGGGTGAGTTGTTGCCTATAGTAGGGAGTTGGACTTGACATTAGTTGTTGATCCCGGTCTGGCTGGTTCAACAACCAAGTGTCCTAGGTCAAAACCCCCACATGCCCCCCATCGACATGACTTAACGCTGCCCACTGCTCCAGGTTCACTTTACTGTGAGTTTGTATACTTCACTGGATGTGTTAAATGCAGAGCACAATTTTCTTGTAAGATTGCAAACATACTTGGTCAATTTCCTTCCTTGGAAACAAAAAAAAAAAACACTTGACTATTTACTCACTGTGTGTGTATCATTGAGCGGAGCAATGTTTCTTCATCTGTGGTTGACATTTTGTAGGTCCTATTTTCAGGAATATGATACCTGTGATAAGTAGCAAAAACAGACCTGGACTGAGGGTCAATTGAGTTCCAATTTAACAACATGGTTACGAGAAAGGATTGTGGGAATTGTAGAGTTCACATGACAGCTTCAGACAAATCTGACACAATCTTTTTGGTGCAACATTTGAATAGTTTGATATTAAATGGCATATTAAAAGGCATTTGTGGTCCAGTGGTATGGAATTAGACGGTTGCACGGTTTATTCCCATTGGGTTTCCTTGACCATGACACTGCTCAGGACTTGATCAAGGCTGCCCACTACTCCGGGTTTGTGTGTGTCAACTCACTGAATGGTAAAATGCAGAGCACAATTCTGATACTGTCCCTAGTGGCTATAATGACAAACTTGCCTCACTCACTCGCATTTGGACATTTGTGTTTTCAAATTGAGCCCAAATTTGGGAATAGATCCATTTGTGTGATTTCCTGTAGAAGAGCACAGATTCCTCTAGTAGTACAACGAGAAGTTATTTGTGCATATGTGTGTATACAGTTTACTATGGGTATTAAAAGAATCATAAAGAAACAGACATGCGTTCTTCCCAGCCATATAAATAGAATTGTGCATTTGAGCAGTGTGTAGCATTTTAGAAAGCTGCCTTTGTGATGTCGATGGCAGAGTCAATGCATGATGTGCTCACGCTGGTCGTCTTTGACCCGGAAAGCAACTCACAGGTGCTGTGCTGTTATCTGTGTGATGATAATGATGGTGGCACCAGCTGTTGGTAGCATCTCTGCTCACCTTTTTTTCTGCTGAGCATGAATCAGACACGGCAAGAAATGCTCAGGACCAGAATTTACACATCATGATGGATTTGCGGTGGCACGATGGTGTAGGGTTGTTGCCTCACTGAAAAAATGATTGGAGGATTGGTCAAGGCATTTCAGCTTGTGGTTTGTATGTTCTTCATGCTCCTCATTGGTTTCCTCCAGGTCTCCAGCATCCTCCCAAAGTTCAAACATATAACTTGTAGGTGGAGTCTTGAAAATTGCTCATAGGTGAGAGTGAGAGAGTGTGTCCCACCTTTTGATTGGTTGGCTACTAATCCGGGGTTCCTAGCTCTCCTTGGCCCAGAGATGGAAAATTTGATTAGAAAATGGATGGATGATGGACTTGTTTCTTCATTTCAGCAGAATTGAATGTGCAAAGTGGAAGTTTTCTAGCGCTCCTTGGCCCAGAAATGGAATGATCAGATCAGAAATTGGATGAATGATGGAATTGTTTCTTCAGTTTACCAGAACTGAATGTGCAAAGTGGAATGATGTCAGAGGAGCACTTCTGGTGCAAGAGATCACTTCACATAGAATTCATCATGTGTGTTTTTACACAGTAGAGGTCCAGGGACCCCGAAGCTGTTTGTCTAGTTTAATTTTTTCTGTGGTTGTCCACATCCTGTCGTTTTTTTTTTCTGGAAGTGTGAATGGATCAGGGTTTTCACACCCGGCGCAAACCCATCAGCACTAGGGTCAAATTAATCACGAATGTAAAGTCTGCAAATAAATCCCAGTGCAGGCATCAACACACACTTAACAGAGCAGTGATCTGTTGTCTTATTAAACCTTAAACCCCTGTTTAATATTGCAATGTTCACGCTGGAATTCTTAAAAGTCCCACTATCTATATTGCTAATAAGAAATTTACAAGTAAGTTTTAATTAAAATATGTACTGTAGATATAAATCTTCCACTCATATTTTTTTTTTACATTCTGAGAGTGTAAACATGTTTGCATTTTTTAAAAAAAGAGTTATACACTATGTATAGAAAAAAATATATGTAGAGCAAAACAAAAAACATCGCAATTCATATGTATTGCATTCAAATTCTTCAGTTAATAAGAATTGTTTAATTAATATCTCAACGTATAGTCAAATTGATTAAAAAAAGTTATAATAAATGAAAATGAAACGTTGACTTGAATACCATTCATTGTTATCTATTGTGGTGAAAAGAGACTTTTATTCTGGCAGCGCCTTCTTGACCTTTGTGTTCTTCCTGTGTTTTGTTTATTTTCTCCTCGCCCTCTTGATTAGACCCTTGTTTGTTATTTTCATTTTTTTTGTTTGTGTGTTCGTTCGTGTTTCAAAGTGTTCTAGTTCAGAGTTTTCCAGAGCGTTCCAAATCTGGTTTTCTTTCAGTTTGCCCCTTGTAGCAATTTTATTAAAATTATACCAGTTCTGCTGAAAGTGAAATAGCGGTTTATCTGAGTGCAGTTCTTGCTAATACATATCTTAATTTTTTAAATTGTCCTCACAAACTTTCAACACACAGTGAACTGGCAAACAACTTGATGGTTTTGGCTTCCTGCCAACAATCACGCTACTTCAGGCCACGTCGGTGACGTTGAGGCGCAATTTAAAGTGTGGATCGGCTCTACGTACAGCAAAATTTTGAATTCGCTTAAACCGTCTCTTAAATAAATCGGTGAGGTGATAGGATTAGAGTAATTTTCCTCAGCTTTTCCCTGAAGCTGTCATTAGCAGAGACGCAGATCAAAACAGCAAATCCTGCCCAATTTTCACGTACAGGTTTCTACGTTCATTACAGCTCAGCATCACTTCACTACAGCTTCCATTACGGTGAAGTTGTCTCATCTGTCTTATGTGAAGCGGGTGATGGCTTGTCAAATTCGCCTGCTGTTATCACCATTTCACCTTTCCCGACCGACGAAAAGCTGTCCCCTTTCAAATAATCGTTTCAGTCTTTGACGATATGTATTTTTTAAACCGCTGCAATGCTTTTCGCAGACTGATCAATGAGAGAACGGTCGATATCCAGCTCCTAAAGCCTCAATGGCCTTTCCCTTTCCCCGCTCCTCCACCAGAGACTCTCGACTCTCACACAGCCGCCACAACATGATTACACCACTTAGTGCATGAGTGTATGTGTTTTCCCCCCAGAAGCTGACTTCCCATGGTCCATTGCACCACATTAGCGGGGTGTGCGATGCCACAATTTTTCACAATACCCCTCCAGCCACTCTGCTGTCCCCATATGGTCTGGTCTCCATGACTGGGCCTATGTCCGCCCACACCAGACTGTTACTGGAGCGTTGTCATTCGCTGCCGGACTTGAGCGTGACAAGAGCAGTATCGCTCATATTACAATGCGACAGTATGTCCATCGCTTGACACTGCTGCCCTAGCAGGAATCTGTGATGTTTTATTAAACATCAGTTTTGTTCTACTGGCATGTAAAGGAACAGATGCATTATCTCATTAAACCTCGCCGTGCCATATGGTGTGAGATCCCCTGGGTCTCCTCCCGAGGTAGCCCACCCTCTCCGAGTGGCTCTGCTCAACACCACAGGTAGACTGGGTCTGCAGGCCTCGATGCCGAGAGACTCGTTTTCTCATGGAGTGACGGAATCAAAGCAACGTGGGTTGTGTAGAGTAAACTAGATATGTGAAAGTAAGTTGTTGAAATTCATGTATTGTAGCCTATATATTGAGGGTTGTTGTAAAAGGTCGGGGTGACGGCAGGTTGTAAAGACTTGTTTGGGTGGATGATCATGGAGAACTGTTGCAAATATTCAAACCTTAGCCAAGAGCCCGATAGGGTCAAAGGAAATGCTGGACAAAGTTGGAAAGGGGTTACAGCTGACATTTAAACGTTTGATAAATTCAAAAGACATTGCAATTTTCTGTTGCGCAATAATGGTCAAAGCTCATACGGGAATTCTATTCAAATCAATTTACAAAGTCTATTACAGAGGTCACAGAGGTCACCATGTGGTAGGGTGGGAGGGTCTATACATGATCGGCATAAACTGACTCGTCATCAGAAGGCACCAACATTCGGCCCGAGAAAGTTTTGCTCAATACATTTACTGAGAATGATATTAATTTGCAGAGCATTAAAAGATTCTTACATTCTTTTCTCATCCACGTCTCCTTCGATTGAAATCACTGCCCACCATGTACGTAGTAGACCCTCCCGCTGGAGATGATTGGCTCAGCAACCTCTGGTTCAGTGACCTCTCAAAAAGACCTTGCGACTGGGCAAAAGTATATACTCACATACGTAATACTTTATTGTAATGTAAATCATAGTCATAGTAATATCAATTGTGGTCAGATTCATAGTAATAATCATAGCCATTTTCTCAGCACCAACGACCAATGAATAAAATAACAATCTTCAGTTTTTTAAGCCTTTTGAGACTTCAAATTTTGTGAAAGCCTCTTACAAATGCAAAGAACTTGAACTTATAACTGTACCTTTGTACCTATTACTGTATGTAATGAAAACAGTCACAGCACTGTTTTTCTCCCTAGCCTGAATTATTGTATAGAATATAATGCCTTTACTGTAATTTTATCACAGGGTTACAATCAAATTAGGTTTTTTGTTTCTTTGTTTGGTGCAAAAGGAAAAATGTACAACAATGTATTACCGGAGTAAAATATACACACTGAGTAAAAGCAATATAAATAACCACAATATAGCAAAATATTGTACAAAATACATAAGGAAAGAAACAGTCTAAATATGTCTCAAGGTACACGAATACTAAAAATAAAAAAACAATAACATACATAGCAAAGCTTCTACAAACACTACAATAAACACACACACACACACACACACACACACACACACACACACACACACACACACACACACACACACACACTTGATACAATATATGATGTTTAGTAAATATAATTTCATTTTTTCCTCAGACATCGCATATACACACCTTCTTCCATACCTAATAATTGATATGCGGTTGGTCATCATATTGCTGGTGTTATTGGGATTGTTAGTCACCCATGTGGCAGTGTTGCATGGCTCCTTTCCTGACTTCAGTGAGCCGCTTTTGGCTTGTGGCTGGCCGCTCATTAAAAGCCTGTCAGCGGTGCATCTGTAGGCCTGACAGCCACTCTGTCAAACCACAGGAGCAGACAGCACACGGACAGACAGAAATTACCCTCCAGTCCACATTCTACAGCCCAGATTGCCTCTGCTGGGGAAAATAGTTCTACTCACACCCTGAAAATTATTCAAATGTAAATTTCCTAATCCACTCTGTCAAGGGTTTAGATTTTTTTTTTATATTATTTGTGGTGGAAAAAGATCCACTGCATAGTGGTAATTTTCAGAAAATCAATAAAAAATGGCCTTTTTTAATATGTTGAATATTTCAACATAATATTTCAACAGATAATAAGGATATAATTCAGTAAAATGTGTTAATTTTTACACTCCATCAATTTTCTTAAGTACTTGAGTAAATGGACTTTGTTACTCTACTTAAGCATTACTTGGCTAGTTTGTACTTTTACTGAGTATCAAAAGTATAAGCAACTCTGTACTTCACTACATTTTTTATTGAGTATACGTACTCTTTACTCCCCTACATTTGAATGGACACTTACCGCTATTCGTTACATTGTGAATGTACGCGACAAGTCGACATCTTTTTCTATCCCAGTTAATTTCATCGCCATCTGCAGGATGCGGAAAATACTGGGTGCTATTTATGAGCCTTATTATGTAAACACAATTAGCGGACACTTTTTTACACATTTGACTCTTTTTATGTCACAAACTCTTATTTTGAAGCTTCCGGTCCAGCTGTTATGAGTTTATAATCATGTTCTGTAAATATATATATATATATATACTTTATTTTTTTATTTTTTTTCAACCACTTTATTCTTTGACTGATCTTCAGTGTTCTTTACCTGTCATCGTGTGGTTTTTGTGCATATTGTCTTGCCCGATTTGACCTTTTGCTCATATGCTTTGTTTTACCGATGTTTTAACGGATTGCCTAGCAATTTTGTCCCAATTAGATTAGATTAGATTCAACTTTATTGTCATTGTGCAAGGTACACGTACAGAGACAATGAAATGCAGTTAGCATCTAACCAGAAGTGCATATAAGGTATATTTACAAATGAGATATAAATAAATACAGAATATAGAAATATAAAGGTATTAGATCCTGTAAATTAGACCTGTAAATTAAATGTGCTGTAAATTATACAGTAAATTATACTGTAAATTAGATACTGTAAATTATACTGTAAACTAGATCATGTTCTTGACCTTTCGCCTGTTTACTGTACCTGGACTGTTTTGCCTAATCCCTGTTTGCTCGTTCGCCATGTACCTATCCCTGCATGCCTGACCACATTTTGGATTAAAACTCTCCATTTTGGATTGAATTGAATTGAATTGAATTGAATTGAATTGAATTGAAAAATCCTTTATTAGTCCGACAGCGGGGAAATTTCACGTCACAACAGCAACAACAAATCCAAACAAATAAATAAACAAACATCACCATAACGCACTGCACACATCATAATAAACAAACAAACAAACACAGACCATAAATGAACCTGCCCGTCATACGCATAGTTCCAGTCACCAGTTTAAATTTCATTTCATTTCATTTTATTTGTTCTTTTTTTTTTAGTGGTAATGTTGAACATATTCCACCTTAAGAACAGGAGTAGAAAGAAGACAATGTCTTCTTTCAGATTTAAGTTCAGATTGTAGAGTCTAATCGCAGCAGGTAGGAAAGATCTGCGATATCTCTCCTTCACACAGCGGGGATGAATCAGTCTGCCACTGAAGCTGCTCTCCAGAGCAGACAGAGAGTCCACCAGTGGGTGAGAGTCCAGGTCCAGGATGGATACGGATTGTTACCTCACCCCCAACCCTGTTAACTAGCTGCCTGTGACATTATCTACTTTGAAAAATTAAGGTGTTAACTCTTGTTTCTATATTCGGAAACAAAGCATCGTTCATTTCTTGTTTTTAAAATTTCTTGGTGTTTTTGTGCCTAAATTCAGTACAAGCAAAATACTGAATTCTTTTTAATGGGACACTTTACGACGTTTACTAAAGTCTTGATCTGATGACTTGTAATGGAGTCTTGTAATTTTTACAGTAAGGTATTAGTATTTTTAAATTAAATTTTAAATTATTATTATTAATATATTATATTTAATTTATTTACATCATATAATTTTATTATTTTTGTATAAATCTGGAGGAACTGTTTAAATACAAACACCTTTGTAACTGTTTAAATACAAACACATTTGCTTTAGAATCTAACCAACGTTTTTGCATTTAGAACTACATTTTAGTTCTTTCTTTTAATTATTTTCTATGTGTATGACTGTGTGTGTGACAAATCCAATTCATAGTATAATTTGTTACCAACCGAAAAGCAGAGTGACATGCAAATGCACTCCTTGTCACAAGATGGCAACGTTTTCAGTTGTCATCTTAAAGTCGTTTTTTTTCTCTAAGTTTTTTGTGCTCTGACACATAGATTATGGACATACTGTATTTTTGTGAAATTTCCTTACCAGCATATGTGTGTTCAGAACAATTGATTAGGGTTTGAGGTTTTTTTAGCAATTAGATCAAGTTAAAAAAAAAAAAAAAGATACACTCATATCTTATACACTCCCATACACTAATTTTGAGCGAATCTTTCAACCTGCAAGCTGGTTAAAATCTATTGTTGAACAATGTGTGAATTGTCTGTATGTTTGTGCGACATTCTTCCTACTCTATTTAGATCTTATCTTTATTAATTGTCACGGGAAATGCCAAGGCTAAAAATGCAAATCGAATGCATGGTTTAATGATCTAAGAAAGTCCAACATCTGACATGAGCTAAACTCAACAAACCAACTCAAGAAAGTTGTATTCCGCTGTTATCACACCCACTCGTGACTGTTAAGACGCCAATTTCGAGACCACCGGAGTCAGTCTAAAACTGGCAGCTTATTAAACCGCTTTAAAGTTCATTCCTTTACCCTGCATTGTTATATATATATATATAAAAAAAAAACTTTAATTAGTTCACAGATTTAAACCTGACTCCTACCTAGGAAAGCACAAAGGTGTCTTTTCATTTTCTTAGAATGTTCTGTGTCGTTTCTCAGCGCGTTGGGTGATGTTCTGTTCCATTATACTCAAGTCCAGCAGCTATTTATTTCAGGCCTTAAAATGATCATTTTCGTAAACCAGCACGAGGAAATCCACAATGGCGTGAGAAAGAAGAGAGAACATCTGAAGGAAGGTCAGAAGCTTCTAGAGGTTTACATTACTGGCTCCCCTTCAACCCCCAGTTCCCAGAATCCCCGCCGGCCCCCGAGTGTCGGAGAGGCGCGTTCTTCATCCATCCACAATGGCGGAGACTGCATTACGCCCTGATGGAAAGCGATGGAAAACCAATTGGGGATACAGGGACGGGCCAGTACGATGCATGGTCGTGTGGCCTGCCGCAGACAGGCAATCTGCCGTGATAAACAGACCCTTTTTCCCAACCCGCCCGCGTCCTCCAGGATCCCCTTCAAGCCCCACTGAGCCCACACCTACCTTCTGGAGCGTCCACTCACCCACACATCAGCACACATCACATTAGCAGCGTCGAGGTCAGTGTTATTCCCGTTCTGCTCACTTCCTCTATACACGAAAGGTCAACGCGTCTGACCTCCCTGAGGACAAACACGCGCTCCAGACACGCGCTTTTCACAACCGTCGCGGTGAAACGTCTAATTAAATGAGGGCTTGTTTGTCTTCTGAGGGGTTTTTAATTATTCAAATGAGGTTTTTCTCCTGTAATTTGGGTCTAATGAGCCTGTTGTGAGCGACGTTTGGGACTCCCTTCTCAACGCGGTGAACGGAAATCACGCCTCTTCTGCGATGTTCTTTCGCGCAATTACCGCCGCTAACAAGAGCAGCTAAGTTGGTTGTCTCTGATCTTCTGGGTTTCTCTGCAGGTGCCCTACGTCAAGGTGGCTCCCGAGGACATACTGAAGGTCCAGTTTCCCCGCTTTACCACGCTGGACCTCCGGCCCACCAACACGGACATCAGCATGGCCGTAGCAGGACTGCTGACGTTTTTCAATAGCAGCTCGTCGTGCCTCATCTGTGCCCAGGCTGATTGTGAGTAGCATGTATCTTGAGGCTGCCCACTGCTCCGGGTTTGTGTGTGTCACTTCTCTGTGTGTGTGTGTGCATGTGGATGGTTAAATACAGAGCACAATTTCAATACTGCCCCTAGTGGCCATATTAACAAACTCACTCACTTTACTTTAAGTTATTATTGTCGTATTATTAAACGATTAAACAAAATGAATAAGCTTATTAATAAACAAATGACCAGCGAATTGCATTCTTGTTTTACGATTACCATTTTTTATTACAAAATTACCATTTAATATTGAAGTCAGTTTATAAAAAAATTACTTTGATTTGCTTTCATTTCGCAAACAAATTAAATATCCGAGTTTTCAGAACTTTCCATTGCTGTAGAGTACCAAATTTGATCAATATTTTATAAACATGCAGTCCACGCACACAAACTTACAGTACATAAAAAGTATATTTTCAGCAAAGGGGTCAAAAACAGGTGTCCATTAAAACAGAAAATGATTCTTAAACATCTTCTCAAAGACTGAAAAGACCAAAAATGCAGTTTTGTCAGCTAAACAGTAATTCGGTTGAATTGTTATATTTTGTTACATGATAAATACACCAAACAAGCCAAGCAAAAGTTTCAAAGTGAAAAAATACTGTTAAGTATTGTTTTTTTTTTTTTTTTACATTTAACACGTATCAATTTGACCCAAACATAATCTGTGTAACATAAACATGTAGCGTGGTGTTACAATTATGTGAACTGAATTGTTATATTTTTTAATATGATAATTACACCAAATAAGCTAAGCGGAAATTTCAAAGTGGAAAAAACACTTATTAGCATTAAAAGTGCTTTTAAATATTTTTAAAGTTTGAAAACGAGTCCATTTGTCCTCGAACATAATATGAGTGTGAATGTGTGGTCGTTGTCCTCCCATTGCATTTCTGATGCCTTCTTCATCCCTTCCCTTGTCCATCCGTGTCTATCGGGCATTCATCATTTCCGTCGGCTCATTTATTCACCATCAAGCGCCCGTCTTCCCCCTGCTGCTACTGTCACGACACTGTGAAACAAAGATGTCAATGGCTGCCGCCTTAAAACCAGACACTGTCAGCGGAAGGAAGCTCCTTCTCCCAGTTTCCCTATTAGACACACACTGGGTTCAACTTGGCCAGGGATTCACATCTCCTCATCTCACTGCTCACAAATTACCCACAATCCCTAATACAGTTGCATGGGTCCTTCAGAAAGTAGCTACTTTTCTTCATTTTATAATTATGGTTAAGCAGGACGGATTTGGACTTGGGATCCAGGAGGTTGTAAGTTCCAATCCCACTCCGGCTGGAGTGTCCTTGGCAAAACCCTGACCACCACATGCCCCCGACACAAATGCTTAGAGCTGCCCACTGCTCCGGGTTTGTGTGTGTAACTTCACTAGATGGTTAAATGAAGAGCACAATACAAAATTACTAAGAGCACAATAGTAATTTACAGTTTTGTGTTTAAGTACTGAGAGCAAACAGGAGAACTGTCATAAGCGAGAAGCGAGGAGTAGAAGTCCAGAACCAGAAAAATACGAGTGACACAAAGTGATTTCTGGGAAATTCTGGGAGTTCAGAATGTGTCTTCCAGCATTAGAAGGAATGATTTCACTCTAAATACATTTATTCACCCTGTTTTATTATTATGAATATTTGATCCATTTGCTATTCATTTCTGAAATGGGGAGCTGGAACAAATCCCTGCTATTCTGGGCCTGAGGGCGGGACACAGTCTTATTGGCCAACCAATCACAGAGCAGGACACACAACTCTCACTCACTCATGCAAAAAATTTCCAGACTCCTGAACACATGTTTAAACTTGAGGAAATCAATGGAGGAAAGGCTTCAAACTGAGGAACAATTCCCTAAACGCCATTTAGCTCAATTTTGAATTGGTTGTGAATCATGACCTAGTAAAAAAAACTGGACAATCTTTTCCAGTTTTAAGGAAGTGCTGAAAGGGAACACGGCGAGCTCTGCGGAAAGTATTCACAGTTTCCCACTTTTAGCACCATTACGAAAGTGTTTTATGTCTCTGTGCAGTGACAGAAAAAAAGAGAGAGAGAGAGGAAAGCGATAGAACTTCCACTAAAAATCTCTGTATGAGTCCCATAGACATTTTGGTTAAAACTTCAACACTTTTAACAATGAAATCAACGTTTAACTAACAGAAGAAAGAAAAAAAAGTCATGAATAAATAAGAAAAGTACGTAAAAATAAACAAGTAATAAACATGCATGAATAGACATAATTAACACTGTACGCATCAAACGTAAACATCACCGCACACATCACAATAAACATTTCACACATTATAACACTACATTCACCAAATCCTCAGTGTGTTCATCTTTCTGTTTGTTCACTTTCTGTCATTTTTATGTTCAGGGTTTTAGGCAGCCGCACATAATAAAATCATAATATGTATAAAAGATGAAAATAAAGATGAAATGGCTCAGGAAGTGAAAATGAACCATGATGGCGAGTAATAAGGTGAAGGACACAGGCAAAACACAATAATTTTAATCAAAATAAAACACAAAAATAAATCTTTGGCACACAGCCGACTACCTACTCTACCTGCTCCTAGACTAGTTTGTCTATAGATTCAAAACAAAACTGCGTGATGTGAATGTATATCACGTGATATACTAACCTTTCCACTTCAACGTAAGCAGCATGTTTAGAAACACAGATCTTAGAATAAGAACACGAAATTCATTCTCAAAACAGTATGAGACGAGCACTTCCGAGGATATTGCGTCGTCTCTTCTTTCTCATCACGACCATGAAATCAGATTAGTGCCAAAAATATCAAACGTAAATTTCGACGAAACAAACGAATTTCCAAACGAGAAAAAAAAAAGACGAAAAATCTGAAGCGGAAAAATACATTTTTCAAACAAAAATGTGAAGATTGCAAGCAAAACATAAAAAAAGCAATGCAAATGTGAAGCATTTTCTTTAGTTTTTTCGAAATGTACATTTGATATTTTGAGCACCAGACAGATTCCATACACAACTCCCTTTCAGCTTCATGGTCAGCGCTCATTGGATGAATGGGAATCGCAAGCCACGCGGGATGTAACAGTTCAAAAGTCACACATCTTAAAAGAGACAGTCAGCAAATTGACATAAAAGGCCTCAACTAAAAGCATCTTCATTTTCAAACAATCCACTTCCTGGCCCTCAGAGACAGAAGAGCAAGTTCCTCTGAATAATAATGTGAATTGATGGAGCCAGGACGAGCTGCGACAAGGTCTCATTAGCCAACAGAAATTAATCGATCCGCTCTAGGTGAAGATCAGCCAGCCTTCGTGTTTTTCAAGAGTAACCTGGATTATTTTGAGCAGGGTCAGCCTGGTGCTCTCCGACCCGCTTTGAAGTTCTGTCCTCTTGAACTCGCACAGATAATTGAAAGGAATGAGGCTTTGGTGTCTCGGAGCTCGGCGAGATGTTCCGACGGTGGCTTCAAGAAGGTTTCCCCACCTGTCAGGTTCAGCACACTCCTCTGCCTGGAAGGATAATATTGTTCTACTTGTTTGCCCGACGTTCTCCTCATTGCTTTGAAGTAATGTGCAATTAATGACGAATCTCCCATGTTCCTCTGGGAGGCAGAGACAGGAACTGAATCGTGTGGTGGAATCCTTTGTCCTCTGAATCTATTATTCATACGGAAGTCAATGATTGCGAGGATCAAAACACAGTTACATGTGAAGATAAGCAATGATCATTTAGAAAACACGGAAATCCGGAATTAAGAGAAGATTGCGTTTTCCACAGACTGGAAATCCTCCTTTGTCTAGGTGTGTTTGTTTCTGGAGGTCTCTCCTTTGTGAGGCGAGACGTTAATTTACTGCGATAAGAAGCGTAATGGGATTCTGACATGTGTTGTAAAAGGAGGGAGACAAAGGGCTTTTTTCTTCTTCTTCTTCTGGATCACACCCCTTTAGATTCCTTTTTTTTTCCAGCTAATGAGAAGAAAGGAGCAGAGGAAGAGCTGTCTGGCCGCGGGCGGAATGGGATCTGACTTAAGCAGGGACTGATAGCGGGTTTATTGAACTTTTCAACTTGCTTATCCTGAAAAACATACAGATGACCAGGCAAGAGAAGACAGTTCAAAAGCGTCGAAACTTTCAAATCCTCTTTTTCTATTCTTCTGAAGCATAAATCTACAGTTTTAAATACCATTAATGTCCGTTTACACAACAATCTTTTCGTTCCTATGTGTTGGCGGGCAAAGATTTATTTGTATTGTTTTATTTAATAGTTTTGCCACCCGTCGTGCTGTGTAGAACACATAAAAGCAATGAAGCAGACTAGTCTAGTGTGGAACTCTTATTTCCCATAATGCTTTGCAGCTCCCTTTGCCCTTTTAGACCACTTTGCTTTCAACTTTGTTTTCCATTGAATAAAGCCAAAGTGAGAGAAAAACTTTAGAATCTGAGTATATTTCCTCATTCAAACTGACTATCATTTTTTATTAGTTTAAACAAAAAAACTTTATTCTTAAACAAAATGATAAAAGGATAATTAAATGCTGTAGAATATTTACATACAGTGCCGTATAATGCTAATTGTTGACTAAGCAGTGGATAACTGTAAGATACATTCTTTGGAAACATATTTTATAAACATTTTCCATGGCACTAATTATAATTAGAGAATACATTTAACACACATGCTCTTCAACAAATGGAAATGTATTTATTTTATTTTTTTACAGAATCAATCTGAAAATGTAGATTTATTGTCAAACATTTGTTGAGAAAGATAAATGTGTTTCAATGTCCCCAAGTATATGATGAGTATCTAACGTGACCTTCAGAGGCAACAAATGCTGGATGGAATGTGATTGTTTAAAATACTAAAAAGTATCAGAATTGCTATCTGAAAAGCTTCATAATATATACTGATTATTTAAATAATGTTAATTATTTTTTAATATAAATACTAAATTAGTTAAATGAATAATATTTATTTATAAAAGAGAAGGCCTCACAGGTTCAGACACTCCAACCTCATGAATGGTCGACCAAGTCTGAGAGTTTCTGGGATTGGCTCCATGTGATCAAGAAATGAAAAAGTTTAGAAGATTGGTGTAATTTACACTGCGTTCACTCTATTGCGTTGTTTAAACCCAGTCTGCTTTTGCATTTCTTATGTCCGCGGCTAGTCTCCTGTTTGCTTAGCGCTCTACTGTGTCTTTAAGCTTGTGTGTACCTTTAGCATTATCTCGCACTGATGTGTTGCGCTATTTAAAGATGAATGAGCGTGGCACTATGAAAGCAGATTGGAAAATGATAGACTGAAGAAGGACTAGTCGCTCGGAGTGAAAGAAGGTTAAGCATTTATCAGTCTTTCCGAGTCTTGCCTTCATATTAAAACTTAGTCGCCATTATTTCAACATCCCTTCGAGTCATCACATTCATTACTTTTCATGTTGTTGCATATTTCTCCCACGTTAGCCGTCCCTCTTCACACTCTAAACGCTCAGTCTGTGGAAACTGTTCACAGTCCGATCAGCTAGCGCATGTGCTAGCTAGCGAAGCTAATGTAGCGCACTCGGCGTGAAAGTGCATCTGATGTGTTGCAAGCAAGAGGCAGAAACTGAATGCTCATGGATAATCAAATATATGCTGAGTAATACGCCGGGAAATGGAGACGACAGCTGTGAGCAATGTCACCAGCCGCGATACGTGTCAAGTCAGCGGCTAAAAGCTTTCGCATCGGAGAAATCAGATTATAATAAACTGATGCCGCATTATGTATTGATGTAGTTTTCTCAACGTCCCTTTGACCTCATGTTCGCCGGACGAGTAACACAGATAAAATACTCCTCGTTCTTGCCATTCAGCTAATTGTGTTAAAGCAAAAAAAAACTATTTTCTCCGCTGATGGCAATTAATGATATTGGCCGGTCGTTTAACAGAAATTCGTCATACGCTCGCGTAAGCGCTTTTTCAGCGGGCACAGAAAATCAATTGTAAGTCAATTTACAGCAAAGATCTGAAGACGTGTGACAGAGTCGGTATGGACATGCTAAGAGTTTTCTTGTTCGCTGTGTTTTCTACAGGCCTTTTAAACCTGGAGGTGTTGCTGCGGCAGTTCCTCATCTCGAAGGAAACCCTCTCGGTTCGCATGCTGGACGACAGCCAGGATCCCACTCCTCTTCTGAAGGAAATCCGGGACGACAAGACCGCCACCATCATAGTGGACGCCAACGCCACCATGTCGCACATTATTTTGGAGAGGGTACGTCTCGTCTGTTCTTTGACTTTGATTGATGGGAGAATCATATGTGCTTTAGATTTCTGATGGTTGTAGGCTTGATACCCGGGAAAATATGACCTCGAACTTGAACGTACTTGACGTGTGTCAAGTAAAAGAGACAGTCAGCAAATTGACAAAAAAGGCCTCAACTAATTGAATATTTTAAAGCATCTTCATTTTCAAACAATCATTTTCACATCTCAAAGCGTAATTGAAACAAGCTGACATTGTAATAGCACATAGCATTGTGCTAATTTGATAGGTATTGTAAATTATGTTTAATAGTGTACACACTTACATGGTGTATGCACAGTGTGTGTGTTTGTGAAATCAGTCAATTTGATATTGATTTACACATGTTTTTCTCTTTTTGAGTTCAAATAAAAGTGACAACTGTTTAAATAAATGTTGTCAACATCACCAAAATCAGTGTTCCATATAGTTGCTGGATCGTAATTTACTTGACCTCAAATAAAAATTGAAAATTATAATATATTTGAGCATTGATGAGTATATAAAATATGCATGTGTGTGTGTGTGTGTGTGTGTGTGTGTGTGTGCGTGTGTGTGTGTGTGTGTGTCTATCTATCTTTTTAATATTTTTTTCTTCGGTTCATTTAAGCAATTTAGATTAAATTAAAGATTACAAATGTCATTCTATCTAATTATAGTTCAATACTGGTTGCGGAAATTTCTTTTATTTCTTCTTTTTTTTCATTTAAGCAAAGGAATATACATTTAAATAAATTCGTAATTCTGGGACTGTATGTATTTGCACTATAATGTGTGTGTCTATATTTGAATATAACTGTTATAATAACTATTATTTTTTTCTTTCTCATTTTTTAATAGCTGAAATGTCAGTGAAGAAATCAACACCAATTATAAGTTCAACGTAGTTACGGAAACTTTCATTTCCTTGACCTCAAAACAAAATTAGCAGTTGTTCATAAGGAAAGTCATAAAATAGCTTATAATGAACCTCTGAAACGATTAAAGTGCTCTTGTGATTTAGCGTTGTAGCTAAATTTCTTTGACCTGTCGGGGTCATTTTGTGGTTTTTTATTGCAAAAGTTAAACGGAGAATGTTAATTTCCCCCCGTGTCGGTTGTTTCTCAGACAGCGGTAAATAAATCTTGCGTTCTATTGCTCACGGTGCCGGTGAACACCTCTGAAGCATATTGAATGTATGTCATAATTAAAATATGAATGATGATTTTCAAGACAGACAAATGAATGGCTCGACGGGAGAGGCTGATTGCGCGACTGATGATAAATGATGGAGCGATTAGGGCCAGAAAGAAAAGGACAGATGGATTAAAGTACTGTAAATGAAAAACTCCATGTGGAGCGAGGTCAAAGGTCACAATTCACACATCTTCCCATCTCAGCGTGATTCGTTATGTCACTTCTGCTCTCGTCTCTGGGCCTTCCTCATCCACCTTTTCTCCCTGATTAATCTCGTCTCATCTCTTCTTCTGCCATCTCGGCTCATTTCATCTCCTGTCGCCTCGACCCAATTTGTTGTGCATTTCGTTTAATGACTCAGCTAGTCATCTCACTAAATCTTGTCATTTCTCACCTCCTCTAGTCTCGGTTTGTCTCTGCTCGTCTCGTTCTTCAAACATTCAGCCAATCTGTTCACGCTTGTGGTCTGCAGCTGCACTTTTCTTTCCCGCCTCAGTCCACATCTACCCAAAGCTTCAAACGGTCACCGCGGACCCTTCCTTGAGGTTTCCAGTTTCTATGGTGACAAGCGCAACGACGTTTCAGCCTTGAATGTCAGATTTAAGCCAGAGTTCTTGCCTGTCCCATAACTCAATATTTAACTAGTCTGTGATCTATGATGTTGGAATTTATACTATAATAATAAAAATTCACTACCCTCAATACATTATATATACATTGGTATCTCAACTTACCCAATGTATTTGTGCTGATTTTCGTTTTTTTGATTTCGATTTTCTGATGTTTCGTTAGGCGAGAGGTTTTTACACTTATATTTTACATGTAAATGTGCTAATCCGTAAATTCAGACAATGTTTTACATGTGTTAAATGGTTTACATGTGATAAAATATTGTAATAAATGTAATTAAAAACATGTAATGAAAAATATCGTGGAAGATTTTTGTAACAAGAGACCGTATTTTCTTGAAGACGCGCTTCGAAACTCAAAACTTGCGTTTGTAGACACTTTCAAACGTCTCTACTTAGGAATTCGTATAAGATGTATGGAAGTCGTGGTCTAACTGTAAGGAGTCTGATCTGTTTCCCAGGCATTGCAGGAACAGAACCCAGTCCTCCGTTTCACAACATAGAGTACTTGAGCTAGAAACTGACCCCCCACATGCCCCCCGGCCATCACGGCTTAAGGCTGCCCACTGCTCCGGGTTTTTGTGTCTTTGCAGTTGTATACATTACCATAAAAGTCATATATAGCCACATAAATATCACATAAATAGTTTTAAGTCATAAACAAAATTATGCTGACTCATAAACTCTTTGTTCGAGTTCAAATTCTTGCAAAACAAGTCATTGTTCTGAACATGAGCAAATCTGACTATATAGTGAATCACAGTGAAACTAGAGACATAAGCCCCATTCACACATTCAGACCGGGAAATGACTGTTAAAATGCTGGCATGTAGTCATGTGTGAACAGACAAATTCAGGTAATATCGCTCCGCCATTTTTCTACCAAAACTGGAACGACAGCAAAATCAAAGCGCTTCTAATAATTCTAATAATAGTTGATGATGTCACCAAATTTTATACCGGTATTTTGAAAACACTGTGTGAATAGTTCTTTAGCGGTAAAATGCCGGAATGTATTTTACGATAATGTCGTTTTCCTGAATTGTATCGGCACTGTTGTGCGAATGAGGCTGTTGTTGCTTGTTACTTTGTACTTAGTAATTATTATCAGATTGAATATCTGATCATAACATATTTAACTCAAATTCAAAAATTGTGCCGAGTCATCCTTAACATTTACCTTTATTGCCACAATATAAACACAATAAATTAACTGTAACATTTTCCTCTTTCCCCCTCCAACTCAGATGGACGGATGGACAGACTTCTCCGCTTCACCTCGCTTTCCTTTCATGCATTTCTAGTGATTGTTCATTTTGTCAGCTTGATCTGCTCTTGTACAGAAATAATTGATGGAAGTGTTTTCACCCCTGACGTTTGATTGACATATTGTATTTGCCGCTTGGTTTCCTGCACGACAGAAGAAATTGATGGACAGAATGGCAGTGATGGAGCAGGAATGTTGTCTTTGTTTTCTTTGCATTCATCCAAATCCGAGCAGGTTGAATAAAGCGGTGAAGCTTACCTCTCACTTCTGAGTGGAAGCAGAAGCGCTCACTGATTCACTCCGAGTAGCTGATTAAATTGAAATTATCCCAAGCATTGCCAAAAGTGTTTAACATACTTCTTGTTTCTCTTCCAGGCTTCCGAGTTGGGGATGCTGTCAGTTTACTACACGTACATCCTGACGTCATTGGTGAGATTTTAGCAGTAAATCTTTTTCGGCCTTTAATTGGTTTGTGATTTATGGATTTACCCTGTAAATACAGACAGGCCGACATAGAGACAGCAATGGATGGATGGATGGATGGATGGGTCTGTGGGTGGATGGATGGTTAGACAGAAGGGTAGGTAGGTATGTAGACAGACAGACAGATAGATAGAAAGATAGATAGAAATGAAACGAATGGATGAATGGATTGATTGTTGGGTAGGTAGGTATGTAGATAGGCAGGCAGACAGACAGACAGACAGACAGACAGACAGATAGATACGGAATTGATGGATGGATGAATGGATGTGTAGGTAGGTTTGTAGATAGACATAAAAGATAGATAGAACAGACTAGATTTGATAAAACAGACAGATAGATATGCAATTGATGGACGGATGGGGACAAACCATCTATCTGTCTGTCTGTCTGAAAGAGATAGAATTTTAGATAGAAAAAGATAGATTACATTTTGACAAAATACTGTATATTTTTTATTTAAAATAGAACTTGAAAAAAATATTTAGTGTTATTGTAATTTATAAATGTTAATTTTGTTCGGCTCCCGAGATAAAATGTCCTTTAAGTTGTGGCCCCCCATGCAATGTAGTTTGACCCCCCTGTTTTAAAAGAAAACCACTCTGTGTGAAGCGAACCGACACTTTTGCACAATCCAACCCATTAGCAAAATCAATTCATGTGTGTTTTATTTCACATCATACAGACTGTACATTTTTTGCATCTGTACTTTCCTTGAGAGCCTTTAGTTTTTAAATTGTATGACTTTTACTTTAATGCATTTGAATAGCTTCAAACAAGTCTAGCTGGGCCAAACATGTATTAAAGCTCTTATTCTTGTTACGTTAATGGTGTAAAACAGTGGGCATTGTGGGGAAAAAAAAAACTCAAACCCCAGGATGTAAAATGGACTTTTCATTTCTGGAGACAATATTCAACCAGTCGAGTCTAATTTAAAATTTGAATCTGTCTGTCTGTTTGATAAATTATAATCAGTCAAAAAATGTACTTGACTCTGCTTTAAGGGTTTTTTATTCCACACATTTTGTACATTTTCTTCTACGGTAAAATTAAGGTTTTGCATTTCTCTCTGTTGTTTTCATGTAAGGAAGACATTCATATAAAGTTTTTCATTTCTGTGTAAAGGCACTTTCGACCAAAGAAACATTCTGTCCTTCATCCGATTTTGACCCCTTTTTTGGCGAATTAAACCCTAATTATGTTGTTTCAAACACACGCTCTACTAATTCAAATCCTGACATATTTCTTCTGCTTAGATAGAAGCAGGTTGGGACATTTTTTCCACAAGATGGCCACCAAATAGATGAATCAAACAGATAGGATGGATGGATGGTCTCTTTAGATGTTGAAGAGGCCTTGGGCACTTAAGAGATGAAATCAGTTTTGCTGATAAGCCGTTCCAATTTATGACTTTGCTGGGGGTGGGGCATTTTTCAAAGCCAATTTCCAAATCAGACTACCAGCGAAGGGCAAAAACATCACACCCACACATGGCTTTACATCTCTGTCATCGCACCCAAATCCATTTGTCTTGGGTATAATTTAATTCCCCATGGGCTTAGATATATTGTTATTGTACATTTGCGGCAACTTTTCTCCAGGCGAATGTAAATCAGAGCTTCTGAGTGTCCAAACAAGCTGTGAATCACCTGCTGCGAGTGGAGCATTTTAAGGAATCTGTCATTAGCTTTTGCTTCAGTGGCTTTTTCTGGAAATGTGAGAAAAGAATAAGCTGTTTGTATTGAAGACGTATGATTGGTAATTCCGTCTGGAACGTCTATGACAGCTTTTATACAGAAGCCAAAGACTTGTCTAGCAAGACAAATAGACGGGACTTCCAATCCAACAGTTGCTGCTTTTCTGTCTCTTGTTTATCCCAAAACCCATCCAAAGAAAATATGTTTCATCGAACAAGGGTTCTAAGATGGGAGGAGAATATATCCCAAGAGGAGAGACCTTCTTCTTCGTAAGGACTCCTTTAACAACTTCCTGATATACTTGATATGTCATACACCAAGGAAGAAAGTGGCTTAAGAGAAGACCCTTGACCCCTATAAGACAAACAACAAAGACCTTCTTCATCTTAAGGAGTCGTTAAAAAGCTTTGAAACTTTAGAAAGTCTGAAATATCATAGATTTTTTAACCTTGCTGGGGTTACTGAACCACACCAGTTTCATATTCACCAAACCCTTCTTGAAAAAATTGGCACCTGTCTCCAGTATACAGTTTTGCCGGTGCTAGCCAGGAATTGCCCATCTTGCAAATCATGCAGTTAGAACGCTGACTTTCATCATATTTTGTTAAGCATGTTGTATATAATCTTTTAATTTTTTGACATGGGGAGAATGAGGGGATCTATTAAGAAATATTTTTAGAATTTCACTACTGGGTGCACCAAATTCCCTGCAATGACAATAGGCCGCGATGTTGCATGGACAAGCATCCAATGATGGACAAGTAGGGCGTGCCATCACGAATCATAAGAGTTGATTGTATCTTTATGTCCACCAAACCTGTGAGACTGACTCCCCAAACTCCTGGTCTTCGATCGAACCCGGGATAAGATCCACTGTGATAGACAAAGGGTTCTTTGAAAGAGGATACTGGCATAAGAAAGGACCTTCAACCTTTTCGTTGAACTTCTTTTACTTTCCAAAATTCTTCCAAAAAATAAGTCGTATTGAAGAAAACACTAAGAAGAGACACCATCTTAACCCTTAAGTCCTCCAATAGCTTCAAATCATAACATAGACCAATGGTCCCAGAAACATTTTGGCTACTTAAGTACATTTTAGCAAACTGTGGCCTTGCTTTTTAATGTCTCTGAGTTAGGAGAAGACTCTTGCTAAGTCTCTTGTCCTAGAATATAATTTCATCAAAGTGTTGAGGAACAATTTGTGCTTACAGGTGCTTACAGCTTACACCTTGGCTGTAACACTTGAACTTTGTTGTGTTGTCTTTGGAATCTCAATCTCTGAGCCCAGACACTATAGCTAAGTTTCCCAAAAGACAGTTTTTCTTCTCATTCTTAAAATCTCAACTGAAAGTCAATGAAAGTGAAAGTGAGTGAGTTTGTCACTATGTTCACTAGGGAACGTATCAAAGTCTGCATGTAACCATCCAGTGAAGTGACACACACAAACATGGAGCAGTGGGCAGCCTTAAGCCATGGTGTTGGGTGGCATTTGGGGGTCAGTGTCTTGCCCAAGGACCCTCGGTTTTAGAACCAGCCGGAAAAGGAATCAAACCTGCAACCTCTTGGACACAAGTTCAATTCTCTACCACTCCAAGAGTTTTCAAAGGGGAGACTTACTAGGTAGCTATAGGTAGACCACTAAAACATTCATTTTCTCATAATCCCCAAAACTAAATAAAAGTTTTAGGCTAGAGGTAAACGAGAGTCTTCTCGACTGAAGTCTGGTGATGTGGCTGAAAGGGAAGTGCACTCTATGAGGCTTCAGATGGCATGAGAGGGAGGTCGCATTGATCTGAGATTTATCAATTGCAGTTCTCCCCTTGTACTTTTAAACTTCTCTTTTCAGACTTCAAATGCTAATTCCAATCTCACCCTCATTATCACGCAGGAAGAGCAAGATCTACCGCTGCTATGAAGCGTCCCTGTAATTTGATACAACATCCTTTCCCTCCTGCGTTAAAGATCAGGTTCACTAGGTTAATTGCGCTAATGAAAGGAAAGAAGCAAAGCCATTTTGCTCTAATTATTACATGTATTCTCTCAGGTATGACACGCATTCTATCAGGTATTCTCTGAATGCCAGACAGGTGAGCGGCAAAGGAACTGTTGCTTAGTGATTTGTTCCAGCAAAACTACTTTGCCATGAAGAATTTTGGTCAGTGTTTGACTCTTGGACATCTACTTTGCAGTTAGATGAAAGAGGTGTGCCAACCAGACTGGCGTTTCATTGAAAATCAATGATTCTCATCAGCGTACACGGTCTTCCGTTACACTTTTTCCCAGTGGCAATTTTTGTCGCCATATGAATGGACTTGTTCTTGAGGCTTCTTTCGGAACATATTGCAAAGATGTTTACATCCTTTTGTGGCACGGCATTTTTTATTCCTGTCTTTACAGAGAACTAGAATAATTAGGTTTCAACCTCTTGATCATAAAAAAATTAGAAAATAATTAATCGCACATTTAATTCTCGAAATGATAAAAGGATTCCTAAAAATGTCTCCCTCTCTTTCTCCTTGAATTGATGTTTAATTGTAGCAAAACGTGATTATTCGCATTTGTTTAGAGATGCTTTGTTGATAGTTGAGACTGAAAGAATTCGACCTTAAAAATCAATTTTCCCTGATGTAACCCTGGAGGTTTCATAGCTGTTTTTGATGATTTGCATTACGTGGTTCTCGGTCTAAAGATGTCTAGTGTCTCAGTGCGGGAGTTAGTAACATGGAGGTTTGGTCCAGCAACAGTGTTTTAAATCAAATCAAATTCAAATTGTTTTTGTCACATACAAATTATACGTGGTCCAACATGTAGTGAAATGTGTTTTTGATCGTTCCAGCATTTAAACATAGGGATGGGGGAGATAGAACAAAATGCACACAAATACAATAAAAAGATAAAAAAAAAAATAGAAATATGATAAACAACAAGATATATAATACAAGATAAAATACGAAATATGAATAAAAATACAAAATTTCCAAGATGAAAATACAATTGAAAAACTTTTTTTTTTTTTCTATTTTCGTGTTTTGATTTTAGAACAAAATTATAGAGTTTTCTGCTTATTTTGCTGGTTTCGGTGCAGCTTAACGTACACGTTTAATGTATTTGCATGTTTTTACAAGCCATTTTAAGTTTGAGAAAAGAACGCAATTTATTGATGATAAGCAACCTTTCATGGCCATTTTATAGCCACAATAAAGCAGTGCTTGTTTAAAACATTCATTCTAATCTTGTTGGACCAGGTTTTTAGAAAAACTGTGCCAGACAGCTAAATCACGCTTATTTCCTTCTCTTTCAAACCATAAGTCTTTGTCATCTCGACTGTAATTAACAGGATCAGTTTCCTTGCTGTTATTCGTTCCGCTGTGTGAAATTTAAAGCATTTTGTTCTGGGGGGATTTCTAGAAAATCTCGTTTTTGTCAGATGGGTAATGAAATAAAAGGTTTGTTCATGGTTTGTGAACAGCAAGAGCCATTGAAGTCCAACATGCAGGACAAACACAAACTAGTGAGGTAAAGTAGAGGACACAAGGTGAACCGAATGAGAACGGAGTCGAGACCAAAAAGACGGATTGACTTGAGAGACAGATGACTATGGAGGAAAATAAATGTGCCTTTTTGTCTGTAACAAGCCCAACTTTAGCGGACCTGGTTAATGTCACATTTCAGGTGCATAACTGACTGCCCTCATCAGCCCACCAGCCCCATGAGTCCAAGCCCCCCATGACACTGATGAATGGGTTGCCGTGCCACTCACCTGTGTAATTAGTTTTTTAATCATTTTGACTTGCTACTTTGGGCATTAAAAAGACGACGCCTTGTTACCACATTGAAGTTTAGAATCCCACTGACACAAACGTAATGCCTTCTAGGCTGAGCTTCTGATGAGATGGAAAAATGAGCCAGGCAAAAGGATCAGGACATAAGCATCTCTAGTACTTGTTAAAATTTAAAATACAAAATAAAAATTTGTATTTTAATCTGTACATTACAATATTTGTTTGTAAAATAAAACAGTCATTTTTAAGATTTAGTTTGTATTTTACAGTTGCACTTTCATTTCTTGTTGGTGTCACAGCTAAAACGAGGGGTTAAATTTTCTTCCAAGGTTTAATTCAACAATGAACATGAACGAGAACAGGAACAAGACTCTACGTGCAGTGGCGGTTCCCCCGCCCGGGCTAAACTACCGTAAGTCTGGGACGGGCGGGGGGCGGGGCTTCAACGCATCACTCCTTTATTAAGGATGTACACGTCAATTACATGATTAATTGTCACACTCCTAATAAGCAAACATGATTTTTTTTATCTAAATTGTGTCAAATGCATAAAAACATAGGTGATACAAAACAATCCAGGTGTATTTGTTTACACTCTTGACTTCAGGTCTTGAGTAACAGTGTTGGGTGAAGGGGTGTGGGATAAATCCGATGACTTGATCCCCAATTTGCAAAACAAGCGATTGGGATTCGTGAGAGATGGAGAAAAAAAACACAAAAGCTGTCAGGTTCACAACATAGGAAAAAGTTAAAAGAAGATGAGGAAAAACGAGCAAAAGCTAAAGTTATGCAATCTCTCTAAATTTTACAGTATTCATGTAACATATTTCGTACGAGAACTTAATCAAGGAAGGCCAGAAAAGTCAGATTTCAGTTTTTAGTTTGTGTTTTTTTTTTTATTTTAAGGTTCTGTAGTTTGATTCAAGATATTTAACATATTTATTCTATATTTAATTTGTGTTATTCTTTATAGTTAAAATGTATAGTTTTATATAGCTTCATAAAATATAATATTTAAAAACATGGAATGCAAATGAGACAATTACCGTGATCGGACTAGACAAAACAGTTGAGTTACAATAGATCGTGATAGCATGTGGATAAGACAAGATGGCGGCGACACGGTGACCTTCCAACATAAAAGTTCTGCCCGGCTCTAAGCCGGGATCTGTGACAGTTGGTAAGCCACTCAAAGAATTTTCAAGTTTTTTACAAAATAAAACATAAAATGAACTTGGAATGTATTCTTTAAATTACAATGTTTTGGTAAATCAAAACCAAAAAAATGGTTTTAAACATTTAATTCTTAAATATGCGTTTTTTTGCTTTTCAATTTTACGTTTTAGGATTTGTACATTACAATATTTGCATTTGTTAATCAGTTCTAAAGACTCAGTTCTTACACTTTTCAGTTTTATATTTATAGTTGCGTTTTCAAAAGTTTGCAAATGCTTTGTGAATTTCTAAATTGCAGCACTGAGCAGTTCTAAATAGTTGTGCTTTTACACATGTGTGTGTTACAAATACAACCGCAATTTGAATCATCCCTGAAACGACATCATGCTTATCATTTTAAGTTCTACTTCACAACAATCGACGTATCAGCAGTTATAAAAGGTTTGAATAGCGGTAGAAAGTGCCTTATGGGATTTGCCCCTGTCAACGTGTGTGAACACTTGCTGCTCGTCATTTATTCATGCGTTGAGATCTGGGCCTGAAGCGGCCTCCTCTCATAGTGTCCTGAGAATGACACCGCTGACTCGACTATTTTTCGGCTTGTTTGTTTGGAGAAAGACCAAGCGAGTGCATTATTCCGGCACGGTGTTGGCCTGCCGAGGTCTCCTCTGTGTAGCTGATAGAGAGGAAATAAAGACAGACAGGCCTGGACCAGAGCAGCTGACCGAGACCATTTACAGCCATCAGTGTGGTCAGTCCACACAGCTTTCCCATATAATTCAGCCGTGTCGGTCTCGAGTGTGAGAAAAGATGTACCGCTGATTTGTTATACTAGTGGAATGATCAGCGTTTGCTTCCTCTTGCTGCTTTTGCAGGAAACTGGTGCTGTTTGTTGCTCATATTTGTTCTTGTCTTAAGGATTTTTGGAGCTCCAATCACAAGAAGTGTGCAAATACTATATGTGCACTAGATGTCGTCTTTTATCATGTAATTTTAGTCACTATTTTTATCTGTGTAATTACTCTAAACAATAGATTATAGATATGCTATTATTGGTTGTAATAATATGATTTTTGATTTTACATTTAGGGTCCAGCAGTAGGGAGTTGGACGAGCCACCAAGAAATTACAGGTTTGAGTCATGGGAGTGTCCTTTGGCAATACACTGACCCCCAAATGCCCCGCAAAACTCGACTTAAGGCTGCCCACTGCTCCAGGCACGAGTGGGCCAATACAATTCAGTTAATTCACGTAATTTCATTTTGCTGGCAAATTAAAACATCTGTCAATTTATGGTACGCTATTTGAAGCAAAAATACAATTGTGACATGTTTGAAAGAAAGAGAGTGAGTATTATAATGGCCACTAGGGGCCGTTTTGAAATTATGATGTGCATTTAACCATCTAGTTAAGTTAAGCCGTAATGTTGTCCTTGCTCAAGGACACTCAGTTGGTGAACCAGCCTCAGCGGGATTCAAACCTAGAACCTCTTGGACACAAGTTTCATTCAATACCACTAGGTAAAGTGTAGGCAACAATAGGCAACAAATGGACAAACACTAAATATGACCTCGTCTGATTAGCAGTTCAATATTTGCATTTTTCAGTCAACCAGTCATTTACCCCCAAGCGATTATCAGCCAATGGTGATTGGCAACCATCGGTCCTCTATATGTGCGGGGTCCTGTCCTCATTGCTTCTCGCACACGCTCAGTCCGGCCAGAGCCAGGTCTACAGAGACTAATGAGCAATTATGCCCATCATTCGGGCGTCATTAAATGGATTTCAGGGAGGAGATGCACATAAACCTCCGGGGACAAATGAATTTCTTGCTTACAAATCCATCGTTACCATATTTAGCTGATAAGGGCTTACGAGACAGATCACGGGCGGCTCCCGGCATTAATTCAGCCCAGCAGCTGCAGGAAAGGCCTCGCAGACGAGAAGGTCATGAATAATCAGGAAACAATCACTCACTTCCACCTTTTGAAAGAGCTGTGATCGTGCAATCAGAGGAGAACTTCATTAAAGACAGAAACTCAACTCTCCTGGCTTCTTGAAGCCAAAGTGGACAGAATCATATTTTTATTAGCTGTGCATTGAGCATATAATTAATTTCCCCAAGCTTCTGTGATGGTACATTTGGAGCTGTGCTTTTGAAGCTGCAGATTTATTTCTTGGCAAGCCCTGCATCGCTTCCATTTAGCTTTTTCCAGGGGTCGGATTTTTTGTTTGCGGAAATAATGCCGACCTGAAAGCAACGGACTGAACGCGGCATCCTTGGCTGTGAGTGGGATTTAGCCTTGGAGTCTCGGATGGAATGGAGCGATTCTCTGTCTCAAGTTCCTGCTTGTCCTGAGGAAGTGAATCAACAGTGGAAGCCTGATGCCATGTGACGGTTGAGTGAACAGGAAGTGTTGTCAGCTGTCACTCTCTCATCTGTTCGTTTTGCTTTTTTGGTTTCATTTTCTTCCAATTCACTCTGTCAGACATGTTCAGACATCCAAAAAGCTTCAAGCTAAGATAGAACACAATTATTTATTTTTATGATTGAAATGTAGTCAACACATACATTTAAGTCCGGGACTGTAATTAAAAATTCAAATTCAAATTTTTATTTGTCACATACAGATTATACGTGGTACAACATGTAGTGAAATTTGTTTTTTGGTCGTTCCGGCATTAAACCTAGGGATGGGGGAGATACAACAAATGTGCAAGGGGGGAAATAAAAAGATTAGAAATACGATAAAACGGGGTATAAAGATAAAAAATGCTATTCAAAATGTGCAAAGGGAATACCAATTATGGTTTGTTATACCACATTTACGCAAATATAAGCGCCTCTTTTTTTTCAAATTTTTGACACTCAAAAACTTTGAGTGGGCTGTGGTGGTTTAATATATAATCGGCAACTTCAATTATGCGCATGAATATAAGCCCACATTTTTTCGTATTTCAAGTTAGCAACAATCACAAATAAACGGAAACACGTCATCTTTATGCAGCGGCGCGCGTGTACGTCTATATAATGTTAAACAATGGTCCGCAGGCAGATGTGCGTACAGTAAGCTTTTATTGGCTCAATAACAGAAATAAAGAAACGTTAGACACGCCGCAACACTTAACAGAGACAAAAAACACTAGAAGAAGTAAGATTGAACTAAATACAGTATAATGATTTATATTACAAACTACAAACCACAACCGCTTGGCTTAGCTTTGCGCAGAGTCGAAACAGACTCCTCTGTTCTGAACAGAAACATTGAAAATGAAGAACGGGAAAGGAGTTCCAAGGAAAATCCAAGTAGCAGACACAATTAAAACGCTCGGCTGCTGCTCAGGGGATAAATAGTCCTTTGCTTTGGTGTCTGATTAACGGAGAGCTTGAAACAGGCCTGAGCTTGAAACAATTGCTCTGGGCATTTGCAGAGTCTGACTGGAGCAAAGGATCTTGGGAAATGAGGTCCTAACCACAAGAATCGACTTTTTGTTATTTATTATTTAAGTAAAACAATATCAAAATGATACCAGTTACAAGTTATGTTTGTTAAATAGAGAAAAAATGTATTTATTTTTACATTTGTATTTATTTATAAGTATTAACACAATTGAACCAGAAGCGATAATAAAAAAATTTAAAATGTGTTTTGTGCCTAGAAAATCCGGGGGAGGCTTATATTCACACAAATACAGTATTTGTATGAATCACCTTAGTCTGCTATTAATTAAATTTTACTACTCTTTTTTATTTGTGCCTTTTTGCACATTTGAGTTTAACTGAGACTGACTTTTTGTTCTTTTTTTAATCTATTTTGTTCTGCCATTTTGAAACATTGAGATGTTCAATTTCATTTGCATATTAGGATAGCATATACATCAGGTTTTTTTTTTAATTGGAGACTTTACGTCTTTTACTGTTTGGACTTGGTGGCTTGTAACTTGTAATAGAGTCATCATTTGCACTGTACTTTTACTCAAGTATGTTTTTCCCATACTCTTTACACCTCTGTTCATGAGTGCCATTCTAATAATTCTTAAAATGATTTTACATAGGCAGACTAATGGATGCAATCAGTCAAACCTTTCGCTCAACAAACATCTGTTAGCCTATCGTGTTCCAGTGGGTGTTTAACTGAATTAAACTGCAATTACAAATATACAAGTTTCTTCTCAATTCCCTGCAGTTTGGGTTCTCCTGGGCTTCTCTTGGTACAATAGATGGAATCCCATGATCATAAATGGAGTTTCGAGCTAACTTGGCAGTGTACGGCCATGGAGTTGCTGTCTGTTTCATGCTTATCAGTTCACATAGATCAGTATTCAGGCGTATGGATTATTCTCTGGTGTAGGATCTGAAGCCCAGCAGTCAATAGTGTGTAATGAAAGAAAAATAAGTCACGTGATTCGAAAGGAAAATCTGGAAAATATTTGTTTTCGTTAGTTTCATCGCCATTTCCACCGTAGTGAACACACACATTTCCTCGAAGCATGTGCAGCGTTTGCTAAAATAGCGACTCCGTTTAGCGACACCCCGTGTAGTGTTTGACTTTATGTTGCTTGTCTTAAGCGTATTGATTGGTTTGTGTCTGCCTGATTGCAGTCTCGCTTCCTGCGCGGTCTTGATTACTCCCTGTTGACAAATGTGTTTAGCTGATAGCATTCGCCGTGGGTTCCAGTCGTCAGCCTCATGCTCCGATAAGTGTGGACTATGTTAATTCTTCGAGGAAAAAAGTGCACAAGTGTCCCCCAGGCAATAAGTAGATGATTTACAACTCCCCTGTTATAATTATGCAAAGCGCTTGAGACCGCCGTGTCCGTGTGCGAGCTAATTGCACACGCAGAAATCCATTCCATTGAAAGTCTTTAGGTTTTTATAAGTGTGAGAATCATGAGGCGACATTTGAACTTTGCTGCAATATTGATTTCATTGAGCTTGAGCTGGACTAGTGAAATGATCGAAGGTGGGCTTTATTCCCAACGCTTGTCTGGCGATACAGTGGATAAATGGTTTTGAAATGACGTTTTATCAAACGGACATATCAGTTAGCTGCTGATAGCATCAAGCTGCTTTTCAGGGTTTTACAATAGTTCCACATATATGTTGTGGTTTTTCATTTTGTTTTGGTTTATAATTTTTTTGCCCATCCATATTTACTTTCATCAATCTATCTACTGCTAAGTAAAAGTTCACAGTAAAATTGCTCAGTTATACTAGTTAATAATTCAAAATGAACAGAGGATTTTCTTTTTTTGGATAATCTGATAATCCTTGTGTTCATTCATTGCGATTTACTTCTTTATTTAGGAGTCGGACAAAAATGTTAAACTGAATATTTCATTTATTTATTGGACAAAAGTGTTCTTGGTTAAATATTTTACATCCGTCCATTTATCCATCTATCGGCCATTTACCGATGCACCTGTTTATCCATCTATGTATATTCTGCCATTTCATCATCTTACTTTTTAACTAGAACCATAAAAATGTTCTAGTTATTTTTTTTTACTTTTTCTAGTTAATTATTGACAATAATTTAACCCACATTTTTTGTTTGGTTTTTCATTTTCTTTCGTTTATATTCCATCCTTTTGTCATCCAGTTAAACCGGTTTAACTCGCAGCAAGAACGGGATTTCAAGTCGAGTAGAAATTGTCGCTAATCAACCAGAGTTTTGGTGATATATAAATTGCCTTTTCTTTCACTGAAGCTATTTTTCGTATGAGCTTTGTTTGAGGTATTCTGCCTCAAAAACATTACAAATCCATTTGCCCTTATCTTAATGTCTAAAGTTGTATTTGCTGTAATTTACAGGAACTTGTAATGAAGCGGAAAATGTTCTCATTACTGCCAAACACAAAACCAAAATAAAATGTATAATAATGACTATAATAATAAAGCATAAGTCTGAATCAATTCATTCTTAGCATGGAGTTAAATGGAGCATCATCACATTAAGGAATTGAGATGATCATAATTTAATGATCAGATATCATAGACACGTACAGTAGGGCCCGGAAGTTTCTCCCAGATAATGACAAAGTGACGCGAGGCGGAACTGTTCTGTCCGGCTGCGGTTTAATCTCAGGTGTTGGAAAGGCCATTATAAGTGAAGAAGGCGAAGCTCGAGCAGCACTGAGTGATTCTTAAAGCAGAGATTGACCAGGGTGGGATCAGTCACACATCTCCAGGGGGATGCTTTCACACCAAGAGCATTGTTACCAGCCAGAACTCACCAGAAGACTTTTTGGCATTTGCTGTGATTTATTTGCATAATTTGACGTTCCAACTCATTTTCCCAACACCTAAACCTCAAGGTTGGTTTCCGCATGGAACATCTGTCAACAGATTTGTTTGTGATCTCGGGGAACGTGTGAAATAGCTGTTTATTGCGAGTGCTCTGTGCCATGAATGACAGTTGTAGTAGCAAGTCGACATATGCTGGACTTGCGGTGGTTTCAACACCTAATGTATGATAAAAACCTGGTACATAATGAGGATGACCTACAGTAAAGGTCTCTGAATACCGTATTTACGTGGATATAAAATTTCTGGCTTAATACTTCTCTTCAAATAAAGTTCCTAATACTTCTCTTAAAATGCCTCTTCCTCTTTTAACAAGCCGAACTTGTGAGTCGTATCATAGTGATGTTGTTTTACTTGAATAATATATTTTAAAAAAATCTATTCTAGTGTTTCAAACTCAAACTACCATAATCCTCAGCGGTTCCCATGAGCCTTTGCCCTCCGCTCAGTGCAGTAGCAACCATTTTTAGCCAAGTTCTTCATTGCAAAGTGTTGTTTTGCCCTGTGCAGCACGCCGAGCATTTTTGATTGTGTTTGTTTGCTTTTTTGTCTCCTTGCCTGTCTTCTTTGTTTTTGACTGTTGACTGTTCAGACTCTTTTGCTTGCTTATGGACTTCGTTTCTAGCCATTAGCACTGTTCTGCGCTGCTACTTGTCCGTTCCAATATTAATGATTATTTTTAGTATATTTGTATTTGGAATACTTTGTTTAGCCCCTGCTGAGTGTTGCTGCGTGGCTAATGTTTCTTTATTTCTGTTATTGAGCCAATAAAGCAAACATGCATGTCTGTACATTTACGTGCATTTTTAACACCCAAGAATTTATGCATCTAATATTGGGGGGAAAATACTGTATTATTTGCGTAAATGCAGTGAGTTGCGTACGCGCCTATTTTTCAAGCTGCTTTGTCCACTTCTGGGTCAAAAAGTGCTGGTGCGATTCTCACTGTCTCAGAACAGAGAAATGACTAAGTCGGGTCTATGTCTCCAAATCTTTCTCGATAATTCTTTTATTCAAATGGAAACAGATCTGTGCTGAGACACAAAAGGATTATTCGTTCAATCAATGTGCTATGAATTATGAAATGGTACAGCATTGTAGTGCTTTCCTCGCTTCAGGGGTCGTTTGTGAATAATTCAAGGTAAACAAGGCTGTTTGACGCTCTTTTTACGGAATTATTTTTTCATGGGATGTGGTTTGATCTGGGGCAGTTATGCAGAAACTCTACTGGCCTTGAATGTTTCTAGATTCAGTGGTTCTAGATTGACTTTTTTTTCCATTAATAAGAAAAGTGTTTGTTTAGATCTTAGTCGTGTATTTTTTGTTAACAAAAGTTGTGTTAAAGAAGTTTTATAGTTATTTAGAAGCTTAGTAGTCAAACTTCGTAGAAGAATATGTATTTTACATCAGTATTACTCGCAAATATTATTACAAAGATCCTTCTACAATATACCATGAGGTGTGTTCTATACATATGACGCGGATTTCCCAAGAATCTCGAGGTGAGAATCCAATCTCACAGTCTTGGCTTTGAAATGACTGTGACCAAAAGCTCTCACGTTGTAATCCCATCAGTGCGTGCGTGTGCGTGCGTGCGTGTGTGTGTGTGTGTGTGTGTGTGGTCTAAACACAATGTTCTCAACACTGTCAACAACGATGATCATTAGCAGTCAGCAGGGATCCGTTTCTCCGATTCATGCAGTGAATTTACATGCCAGTTCATATGAGCGTAAAAATGACTAAAACCAGCCAAAACCCCAGTGTGAGTGTTTGAGTTGTTGAAATAATCAGCCGCGAGATATTTTTGGCAGTGTAGTGCTCAGAGCGAAGGATTGGCACTTAACCGATTGCCGAGGATCGATAGGCTGTTTATTACGGTGTCGCCTTGAACATTCAGCCTAGTTTTCTGTCTTTTTGCTTTGTAAAAAGAAATTCTTTGCCAACAAATGACAGATTCTGGGATTATTCTCTTTACCTTTATGTTGTTTCAAACGCCTAAAGCTCCCTTTCCTCCGTGGGCTGTGAATGAGAAGACTGCTTTGGTTGGAACTGTTTTTGTATTGAAAGAGCATTTTTCCATGAATAAAACGAAAACAAGTTTTGAGAAATGTCTGTATAAAGGCATGTTTCAACTTCTGTAGCTGAAACAATGTGTATTCTGAGTCTTCTGAAGGCTGATGATAAGCTTTGTCTGGCTTTGTCATTTTCACATGAGGGTTCTGGTACATTATTGGGCTTGTAGTCGGCGAACATTTTCAGGGAGCTTTTTAAACCAGTGCATGAACTCACGATTCAAAGCATGCTACGTGCTGTCTTTACACTTTTAATAGGCAATTTGAGGGATGTTTACGGCAGCACCTTTCAAAATCCCAACTACACGATCACACCACCCAGGAATTCATTAACACTCACATCCAAACACAGAGTCACAATATTCGCAAGATGACAGTTTGAGAACACCACATCACGTTTAAGATGGTACCCAGTAACTTTTAAAACTTACTTTTATTTGCTGTTTTATCTTTGGAACGCTACTTTTGTAGGCTCAAATAAAAAAAACTTAAACACACAAAAACCAACAAGTCTTTGTTGGTACCTCATAGTATGATACCTCATAGTATGTGTTTTGAAAAAGATTCATCTCCAACTGTGAAGACATGATATCTCGCAGAACCTTTTGAATCTTGAAACCCTACAGAGATTTTGTGCCAATTAAGCATAATATAAATTTTAAATCTCTATGTTTTAGTCATAGAAAATGCTTTTAATTTTTATTTCTAGCCTGTAATTACAGAAATTGTGATTCTAGTGAGCTTCTTTTTATACGATAGAACCATTTGGCGAAACGTTTCAGACGTACGGGTAATGAGACAAACACAAGAATTGTATAGGGAACATAACAGGTAATCAATGCCGAGATATTAGAATTAGGCTGTTAGTCGTTCCTGCAGTAAATAAAAGATGGATTAAAAGTATTATAGTTATTTAAAGTGATAGATGCTTCATCACAGATTTTAAAATATCTTGGTTTTAGTGAAAGAAAATTTGTTTTTTTTTATTTTTCAGAAATAGTGATTCTCATGAGCTCGTCTATACCATAAAACAACGCAGTGAAACATTTCAAATTGAAAAGACAATCAGAAAACGGAACGGAACTTAACATGTAACCATTGTCGCGAATTAGGCTGTTAGTCTTGCCTAAATAAAACATGGAGTAAAAAATGTAGCTATTTAAAGTGAGAAAAGTTCCAGAATGGCATTACAATAACCTAACCATGAGATCTTAAATAGATGTGCGTTTTCTAAAAGAATCAAAAACAGAAAGAATATACAGTCAATTTTAGAATCTCTAGATTTTAGTGAAATAAAACGGCTTCCTTTAAATGAACTCCTTTAAATATGATATAACCATGCAGTGAAACATTTCAGATTGTAACGGTAATCAGAAAAACAGTAGAATTGTATTAGAGAACTTAACAGATAACCAGTGAAGAAATTGTATTTAGGCTGCTAGTCTTGACTAAAAAAAAGATGGAGTAAAAGTATTTTAGCTATTTAAAGTACAGTAATCTAATCTTGAGGTCTTGAAACCACGTGAGTTCTTAACAATAATCAAAAGCATAATGAATACGCCGTCACTTAGATTTATATTATCCAATGCTTATGTAAGCAACATGGAGAATGAATTACGCTTTGTTGGAACACCTTTGCTCTTCACAACCCATGAAAACAGAATTGAAAAGTTGAAGATGTTGGTTAAGCTCTTCAGGACTCAATCATCTGATTGGACTGACAATACGAGAAATATTGGCCTTATTGTTTTGTAGTTTACAGCCAGTTTTAGGCATTTGGTTTTGGTTTCTAGTCTAAAGCCGGTCAGTTATAGAAGGTGAGTGTAAAATGTGTCATGAGGTCAACTGTGAGTTCTGCGTGTTGGAACCGTTGTCCAGAATGTGTTGCTGCCCACTGGATGCCAGACGCCTCGCGGGGGCTCATTATTCCAATCTCTTTTGGCGGCTCAGCAACAACAAGAGCTTTGCATGCGCGGGTGTGTGAGCGTCTGCTGGGCAAGGCTGGCCCAGGTTCTGCTTTTCTGACTGATCATCAGGTGACAGGCGGTGTCAGGGGGCTCGTCGCCAGCCTGTCAGCCCCTCAACTCCTCCTCCTTCCTTCCTGTCCTGTCTGTCTCTCTCTCTCTTTCTTGTCCTCTTTTCCTCTCCCTTCTGTCATCCTGCCAGAGATCAGGAGCAGCTGCTGTCCCAAGGGTCCAACTGTTTCTTAGATGCTTCTTCCTAGTCACTGGCCAACTGGTTAAGAACCGGTTTGTTTTTGATTGTAGTTTATCGTGCGAGAAGAAAGTCTAGACTTCGGTGTAATGAGGTAGAATAGATTGTTTATTAAGATTATATCCGTGATATTGTCCTCTACACTATATGAAGCGAAGCAAAAGTACAAAGCGTAATTGCTGCCGAGAACAAATGTACAAGGCATGTCAATTAATTAGCATATAAAAATGGAAGCGGGTAAACACATCTGCCTTGACATGTTGATAGGTCAAAATGTTGACAAAACCTTATACATATATTTATGTTGTGGACTTGCTGCCATAGGTCACATATTTCTTCAGTTTACTGTCTTGCACAGTCATGGCTCCGTCTATAAAAATTCAGTGAAGAAAGAGGAATACCGAAATGACCACTGTGTGTTAAAACTTGATTTGTCACTGTAACAGAAGTTAGTAACACGTCTTGTAAGTGTATCATTTGTTACCCCAAATGTTGTCCTTTTTTGTCAATTTAAAAAACAATGGTGGCTGGGTATGAAAGCGTCTCTCGCTCTATTTTTAACATTCAGTTCTGCTCATTTTTGTCAAATTTTTTTTCATTAAAAGATGAGGTTTGAATATTATTATGAGTTTAAAAGAAAGAGTTGCGTCTTTTTACGTAAAGTTTCTGACAAATTGCAAGTGAGAATTGTGACTTTTTTTCTCAAAATTGCCATTTTGTATCTCTGAATTTCCAAGTTCTAAATAAAGAATTGCGACTTTTTGTCTCAAAAAGGCATATTGTAAAATCAAATTTGTTGATTTTATGCTCAGAATTCTGTTGTTTTATTCTGCAATTCTGCATTGCTAATTCAATAGCTTGAAGAAAATAAAAACAAAATGAGAAAAAAAATGTAATCAAGTAAATGTATCTGCCAACGGGTGAGAAAATGTTACTTGGTAAGACAGATTAAAACAAGACAAAAGATCTTACATGGTAGATGTTTGTGCATTTCAGTTCTTGTTCTCATTGACTTTAATATAAAAATTAGTTTCTTAAATGTAGAAACATTGTGTTCTTAAAATAAGAAAAATTCACTTGAAATTGCTTGTTTCAGGAAGTTCTGTGTTAAAACACAATGTCTACTTTGAAAAAAGTCTGGATTTATTGTAAAATATAATCAAAATTAGCATTCTTTTCTAAGAAAGAAAATAGTCCTATTCTCTCACTCCTAATCCCAACATAGTTAATTTATCTTATAAGAGATAATGAAATAAAAAGATTTATTGTCTAATTTCAAGATTTTTCAGCTTGTCAAGAATTTATTTTTTGCAGTGTACATGTTGATATCTATTATTAGTGACGGTAAGAAACGTCTGTTGGACTTTTTATACAAAATAAGCAAAAACGAATGCAAGGCATGCTCGATTTATTTTATCTCATGACCAAATGTGCATCATCAATTTTAGAATCGGTGTTTGGAACAGACGGACGAAGACGAGCGAGTGTCACAGGAAATGGAACGACCTGCATGTCATGTACGAGTGAACCAGACACCGCGGCTCTTCACGACGCCTCATTTACACTAGCTCTGCTTTAATGAAGTATTAACATGCGCTCCGAGAGTAATTACAGGCCCACTGCCGAAGGCCTGTCCACACACACCCACACCCACACACCTTTAAATCCACCGTGTGTGTGTGTGTGTGTGTTTAAACTTTAGAAATACTTGTATGTGTTAATAGAAATATAATACAGTACATGTGGGTTTTGTATTGGTGTGTGTTTGCATGTGCACTTGTGCGTGTGTTTGTGTAATATTTGTGTATGTGTTTATTTGCCTGTGTATGCTTTTCTAGTTTGCTTGTTTGTGTGTGTGTGTGTGTGCGTGAGTAGTTGTATCGGCATTGCTTGTGTGTAGGTGTGTGAGTATGTGTGTGTAGTCATTTGTGCTTTGCTTGTGTGTCTGTGTAAATTCCACTAATGTTCCAATTGAATTAGATTAAATACTGTTTTTAATAATCAATGTGTGCTTTTCTACGTCATACGATCTTGAAAAAAAAAAACACATGTTTGATCCAGGTATTTATTAATGAAGTGAAGGCATTTAACACAAATCGAGGTAAAAATAAGAACGTGACATCATCAGTAAAGAGAATGAAGTCATCGTCTTTGGCGTTTACTTGAGTCTGTATTTGGCGTCATATCCTCTGCACAAATTGTGGTCATCGGCATCAGAGCAGGAGAAGTAGGTAGCTCCAGGATGTTCCTCCTCTGGACATCTGGCTTTGTGTTGTGATGTTCAAGTCAGAACTGTAGCGTTTGATCAGAGGTGCACGAGACCCTCTTTAAAAAGATCCTTCTTTTACTCAATATCTTTCACTCCCTTTTCTTCAGCCTGACTTTCATCTACCCATAGCTTTTCTTACCTTAAAACTATGCTTGAGTAAAAATACCGGTACTTTACTGTAAAAATTACTCCATGCAAGTCACCAATTCCTAACAGACTTGAGTAAAAGTCGTAGTATTTTACTTGTACACATTTTAAGCTCAAAAACACCAAGAAATGTGTAAAAACAAGAGATTTTATTATCTAACGCCTCAATGTTTGAAAATGGCAGAACAAAATAAAATAAACAGGAATAAAAAGTCAGTCAGTCAAACTCAAATGAGCAAAAAAAGTGCAACCACTAATTCACTTTAACATGATTTAGCTCATAAATATCATCCAGTATATTCCAACATGATATAACATCCATGACTTTACAACCAGAGCTGCTCCCAGTAAAATGTGCAATAACTCCACTACATTCTGTGCAATATCCGTACTGAGCGAACTGTGCAATACCGCTACTTACTTTGTGCAATACCCAAGTGCTTTCCTTCGTGTGTATAATATTGTATAATTTCTGTCATATTTTTATATTTTATATTCTATATTCCATATTCTTATCTAGCGGTAATTTCTAGATGTATATACTTTTTTATTTTTATTTTTATTTGATGCTGCTTGTGTTTTCTTAGTGCTGCTGCAACAAAGAAATTTCCCCACTGCGGGACGAATAAAGGACTTTCTCTTCTCTCTCAGTACCTTCAGCATCCTGCAGATGGCAATATCAACTCATCTGCCCAAGAAAACCGCGGTAGAAAAAGACAACAACTTGTCGCACACAGTCACAATGTAACTAGTAACAGTAGGTGTCCATTCAGATGTAGTGGAGTAAAGAGTACTGATACTCAACCAGAAATGTAGTCAAGTGGAGAGTAAAAGTTGCTTATATTTTTGATACTCAGTATAAGTACAAAGTAGCTAAGACACTCAAGTATAGTAACAAAGTCCATTTACTCAAGCAATATACGCACTGAACTTGTATTTTTGAGCTGAACTAGATGTCATGAGTCAGATCATTATGAACAATATTGTCGTCATTGTCGTCATATTGATGGTCGGTGATGATGATGATGATGTCGTCTTAACTGATGTAATCAATCATGGATGATGGCATCATAGATGAAGTCATCATGAATGTTGTTGTCATGACTGATGCCTGTCATACATGATTGATGCCTGTCATGAGTCACCAGCAGCCATATTGTCACAGTGATGCGGTAAAATGCCACGACAGTTTTGCTAACAGTGAAGTTTTTATGGTGACTGTGTCTGAAGTGATGCACTTCCTGCCCCTGGTGAACCAGACCTTTCGATTTTTAAAGTAGCTCCTGTTCAGGCAGAGTTTCTTAGCTCTACTCACGACCTTTCTCCATGTACTTTTTTGCTCACTTACGCTTCGGTAAAGGTCTCATGTAAAAACGTTTATACATAAGTGCGTGATTCCCCAGAGTGGTCACTTTTTCTGGAATATGAGCTGATTCCTTCACAAGGGCCTCGATGTTCCTCTCAAGGTCAAAGCTGTTGGGTCCTTGTGGCGACTGTTGGTTTTTACAAGGTCCTTTTCGTTTCTCTCTCTCTCGTGTCATTGCTTTACCGTTGGAGCTCATTCTTTGTTCACATCGTCAGTGTCCCTTGAGCCAATGATGGCGACAGAGTCATAGACTGCAACGCTGTCAGCAAGAACTGCAGGGACATCTCTATTAACCTTCAGCTGATATACTGCATGCGCCGGGACGCCGACTGACAACACTGCGGACCTTTTCTCCCAACTGCCCCTCGTGGGAGTTAAAGCACAATGGCTGCTGGGATTTGCCCTCCTAAGCATTAACTTGTGCTGAATTGAATTACTTGCTCCAGGAATTGGCAAGAATTACCTCAGCGCTTGTTAATGAGCCTGACGATATTGTTTTACTTCCTGTGGGCATCATTAGGTTGTTTGTATTGGACGGGGGACCTGGGCCTGGAGAGCTGATAAGACGCGCTCGTACTGGTGAACTAACTGGAACTCTTTATCTTCCTGCACAGGAATTCACTTTGCTACGGTTGGATGATTTAGCCGACCAGCGGATGAACGTCGTGGGCTTTTCTGTCTTCAACCATACGCATCCCTACTTTGAAGACTTTGTCCTGAGTCTCAATCGCTCCTGGCAGGAGAACTGCGATCACGCTCCGTTTGCCGGGACACCAGTAAGGCTTCTGCTCTCCATTGATTTCATCACTAGGACAATTTCAAGATGATTTAGGCCCAAGTGTTTTTTCTTCTTCTTCTAGCTCTCCCAAAAAAGTTCTTATTTAACAGTACTATATTTATATATAGGTGTGTATATATATATATACACCTCTAATAGAACGTCATCTCTAGTAAAATGCCACCTCCAATAGACTATCCACTACTCCAATAGTTATCTATTAGGTCTATTAGAGGTTTTACGGTTTTTATACACACACACACACACACACACACACACACACACACATACACAGTGTAGATATATTAGCACAGAAGTTTGGGAGGAGAAATACTATGGGAGGTGAAATACAAATTCCAACTATAGAACTCACACTCAACCATTTGATAGCACACAATTCTGTCTTACTAGCTTGCATATTCTGAGAAAAAAAGGTTCAATATAGTTTTTTGTGTGCCAGTAACAAGCTTTCAAACAATTGCGCTAAATACAAAAATTCTAAATTTCCATACAAATACAAATACATGCATGGTAGCACATCAAAAGTGAAGCGCTGACATGGATGCAGCTATGAAGCCGCTGGGGTTGCATTGGGCAAAAGGTATTTTTAAGAAGCTCCCAAGGGAAGACAAAAGTTAATTGCACCTCACGTTTTTTCACCGTCAATAATCAATTAACAATATATATTTTTTACTTTTTGAAAAGAAACAAAACACTCTTTCTAATAAGTCTGACTAATAAACAGTAAAGTTAATAGTTACACTATCAGAAGTAGGTCGACCACCGAGTTTACAGTACACCACGTGTAAGAATTAACGTTTCTTTGTTTTTTTCCCCTATTTTTTTAACCATTTGTGTGGATTACAGTGCAACTAAACACAATCAAACACTGAAAAATGAAACATTTAACTGAATAAAACCCGTATAGATGATCTACTGAACAAGAGGAGGAGAGAGACACCACTTCCTGTCTGTCTGTCTGTTTAACGCGAACGCTTCTGCTGTTTCCTCCAGCGCTTGTCTGAGCTTTTCTGAACAACAGTGTCTCAGTATTCGGTGTTAATTAGTGTGATAGTGGCATGTCCTCTTGCTTACCTTGAAAGCCGAGCTACGCCTGTATAATTCATCAGACTCTTACCCCGAGGAACACACACACACACAACCCTTCTGACACTGTAAAACGTAGTAATGAAGTTATGCCACGCAAACACACGTCACATTAAAACAAATACTCACAAACATAAACACTCAAACAAACACACAATGTTCTCACACAAATGACATACACTACACAACTACACAAACTGTACTATGACTACACAAACACACATGTAAACGCTGCATACACAGTACACACACTCAAACACTTGTGAAAAACACAACTAACACAAAACACTACATACTCAGTAGGCACACAACACTCATGACATACACAACTACACACACACAACACACACACACACGCACACAAAACACTACATGAACTGTACTCACGCAAACTCCCATGACATATAGAACACACACACGACACTGCACACACACTAAAAAACACAAAACCACTGACACACACATACGCCTTAATTTTGCTGTTTGCTGTGAAATAAAAACATCTGTGTAATGTTTTATTGCTGATCCCAGTTCCGGTTTTACCTCTTTCAAGATATTTCCAAACGGTATTAAAAATTGACGGCGTATCAAATATTTCGCGCACTCCTGATGCACCGATGTGTGCGCGGCCACACTTTTATTCTGTAATCTAATTAAAGCTGCAGGGACGACGTTTGAAAAATAAACGCCCGCTGCTCAGAGAAACCAGAACTCTGGATGCGTTTTCCATTTAATTAGGTCTAATCTTTAATTAATCAGACGGAGGTTTGTAGTCTGGCAGACGGATGAGAGAGAGACTGAACCTCGCTTTGAGAGGAAGTACAAGCGGTTAGCATCGGCTAAAGGCTAGGCCGGCGTGATTACGCTTCTCGTATCCGTCCCCAATACAAGGAACTTTCCGCCGCCTGGAATAGCTGCACTTCTTCTTAAGAAAAGACACATCCAGTCGCGCCGTGACGCCCTGAAACGGCGGGAAGAAGCTTTAGCTACTGACGTCCGCCATTAAGTCGTCATCGGGATTGTCAAGTCTTCTCTTGCAGAGGCTTGAAGGAGAGAGTAGTGGCCGTGGTCAGCACTTTTTTATGAGGAGCCAAAAGCAAAAGCAGGAGTTTTATGACAGGATAAAGTATATATGATCAAAAAAAGAAGAAACGTCAAACACTAAGCTGCTAATTCCCTGTACTTTTCTTTTTCATGATACCGGAGCAATGGATTGTTTCTACAGGCTCAGCAGTTTCATACTGTAGTGCGGTTGCCAGATTGACACCTGCGCTGTGTTATAACTGTTTAATTGAATTGAATTGAATTGAATTGAAAAATCCTTTATTAGTCCCACAGCGGGGAAATTTCACGTCACAACAGCAACAACAAATCCAAACAAATAAATAAGCAAACATCACCATAACGCACTGCACACATCATAATAAACAAACAAACAAACACAGACCATAAATGAACCTGCCCGTCATAAGCATAGTTCCAGTCACC
>MU204307.1:3772313-3829868 GCA_017309775.1 Paedocypris sp. Pulau Singkep | reverse complement strand
TGTATATATATATATATATATATATATATATATATATATATATATATATATATATATATATATATATATATATATACACCTCTAATAGAACATTATCTCTAGTAAAATGCCACCTCCAATAGACTATCCACTACTCCAATAGTTATCTATTAGGTCTATTAGAGGTTTTACGGTTTTTATACACACACACACACACACACACACACACACACACACACACACACACACACAGTGTAGATATATTAGCACAGAAGTTTGGGAGGAGAAATACTATGGGAGGTGAAATACAAATTCCAACTATAGAACTCACACTCAACCATTTGATAGCACACAATTCTGTCTTAATAGCTTGCATATTCTGAGAAAAAAGGTTCAATATAGTTTTTTTTGTGCCAGTAACAAACTTCCAAACAAATGCGCTAAATACAAAAATTCTAAATTTCCATACAAATACAAATACATGCATGGTAGCACATCAAAAGTGAAGCGCTGACATGGATGCAGCTATGAAGCCGCTGGGGTTGCATTGGGCAAAAGGTATTTTTAAGAAGCTCCCAAGGGAAGACAAAAGTTAATTGCACCTCACGTTTTTTCACCGTCAATAATCAATTAACGATATATATTTTGTACTTTTTCAAAAGAAACAAAACACTCTTTCTAATAAGTCTGACTAATAAACAGTAAAGTTAATAGTTACACTATCAGAAGTGGGTCGACCACCGAGTTTACAGTACACCACGTGTAAGAATTGACGTTTCTTTGTTTTTCTTCCCCTATTTTTTTAACTATTTGTGTGGATTACAGTGCAACTAAATACAATCAAACACTGAAAAATGAAACATTTAACTGAATATAACCCGTATAGATGATCTACTGAACAAGAGGAGGAGAGAGACACCACTTCCTGTCTGTCTGTCTGTTTAACGCGAACGCTTCTGCTGTTTCCTCCAGCGCTTGTCTGAGCTTTTTTGAACAACAGTGTCTCAGGATTCGGTGTTAATTAGTGTGATAGTGGCATGTCCTCTTGCTTACCTTGAAAGCCGAGCTACGCCTGTATAATTCATCAGACTCTTACCCCGAGGAACACACACACACACACACACACACACACACAACCCTTCTGACACTGTAAAACGTAGTAATGAAGTTATGCCACGCAAACACACGTGACATTAAAACAAATACTCACAAACATAAACACTCAAACAAACACACAATGTTCTCACACAAACAAACAATGACATACACAACACACAATGACACACACACACATACAAAAACACACAAACAACAAACGCTACATACACATGTGTCGTGTGTGTTGTATATGACATGGGGGTCCGTGTGAGTACTGTGTACACATGACAATACACAACTACACATGCAAGCACAAAACACTTCTAATACAGTACACACACACACACACACACACACACACACACACAAACACTCGTGAAATACACAACTAACACAAACACAAAATACTACATGCACGGTACTCACACAAAAACTCATGACATACACAACTACACAAACACACATGTAAACGCTGCATACACAGTACACACACTCAAACACTTGTGAAAAACACAACTAACACAAAACACTACATACTCAGTAGTCACACAACACTCATGACATACACAACTACACACAAACAACACACACACACACGCACACAAAACACTACGTGAACTGTACTCACGCAAACTCCCATGACATATAGAACACACACACGACACTGCACACACACACACACACACACACACACACACTAAAAAACACTGTTTGCACAACGCAAACACAAAACCACTGACACACACATACGCCTTAATTTTGCTGTTTGCTGTGAAATAAAAACATCTGTGTAATGTTTTATTGCTGATCCCAGTTCCGGTTTTACCTCTTTCAAGATATTTCCAAACGGTATTAAAAATTGACGGCGTATCAAATATTTCGCGCACTCCTGATGCACCGATGTGTGCGCGGCCACACTTTTATTCTGTAATCTAATTAAAGCTGCAGGGACGACGTTTGAAAAATAAACGCCCGCTGCTCAGAGAAACCAGAACTCTGGATGCGTTTTCCATTTAATTAGGTCTAATCTTTAATTAATCAGACGGAGGTTTGTAGTCTGGCAGACGGATGAGAGAGAGACTGAACCTCGCTTTGAGAGGAAGTACAAGCGGTTAGCATCGGCTAAAGGCTAGGCCGGCGTGATTACGCTTCTCGTATCCGTCCCCAATACAAGGAACTTTCCGCCGCCTGGAATAGCTGCACTTCTTCTTAAGAAAAGACACATCCAGTCGCGCCGTGACGCCCTGAAACGGCGGGAAGAAGCTTTAGCTACTGACGTCCGCCATTAAGTCGTCATCGGGATTGTCAAGTCTTCTCTTGCAGAGGCTTGAAGGAGAGAGTAGTGGCCGTGGTCAGCACTTTTTATGAGGAGCCAAAAGCAAAAGCAGGAGTTTTATGACAGGATAAAGTATATATGATCAAAAAAAGAAGAAACGTCAAACACTAAGCTGCTAATTCCCTGTACTTTTCTTTTTCATGATACCGGAGCAATGGATTGTTTCTACAGGCTCAGCAGTTTCATACTGTAGTGCGGTTGCCAGATTGACACCTGCGCTGTGTTATAACTGTTTAATTAGAATATTGTTTAATTTGCTTGAGAAAAAGGAGAAAAATACTAGGGTTAGGAATAGGGTTGGGGTTAAGGTTTATGGTTAATAATAAATATATTATTAAAAAATGGCAATTGTGGTCCAGTGGTAGGGAATAGGATCTGGCAACTATGTGTTTCAGGTCTGGTGTGTTTGTCAACTGAGCCCTTGGGCAAAACTCAGGCCTCCTGACAGCACAGCTTGAGACTGCCCACTGCTCCGGGTTTGTGTGGGTGTGTGGACGGTTGGACGTAATCACTGGATGGTCAAATACAGACCACAATTAGAATACAGTGGTCTTATTTCAAACGTACTCACTGGGCGTATATATTTTCAACCTAGGCCCAATGCGCTATGCATCTCAGGTAGTGTGCTCTGCTACATTTCAGCTTTCGTCGGCGCTGCTGTTTGATGCGGTACACACCGTGGTGTCGGCCGTGCAGGAACTGAACCGGAGCCAGAACGTGGGGGCTACGCAGCTCTCCTGCAAGTCCTCGAAGATCTGGGAGCATGGCACCAGCCTGATGAACTACCTGAGGATGGTAAGGACCGTGGGGAGAGCCGGGTAGCTGCCAATCATCTCGGCTAGCTTGGCTGCGGGCTCATTCATCATTTAGTTTTCACTCTTTTCACCACCGAGGCCCAGGAACCCTCCACAGAACTGCAGTCTTCAGCACAACGCGTGCAACTGGGACCCTGTCTCTTGCTCGGCCATTAAAAATGAATAAGCAGATGTTTTTTTTTCATTCTTCTCTCATGTCTCACATAGGATGTGGCATCTATAGCTTGCAATGAGTTTACCCTCCATAAATGATGACGTATTGATGTCCTGTGCAGTCTTTTGGAATTGTGATCCTGATTCCCTCAAGGCTACAACCTGGTTATTTGTGTCTCTTTCCGGACAGGTAGAATTGGAAGGTCTAACAGGCCACATCGAGTTCAACAGCAAAGGCCAGCGCTCGAATTATGCCCTGCGGGTAATGCAGAGCAGCAGGGATGGCCTAAGGCAGGTAAAGTAACTCTCCACCACATCAGCTGGAGCTCAAACTCCCCATTACCTGTGTTTAGACCAGCTGGCTTCCAGAAACACTGTGATTTCATCTTCTCGCTTCCACACTAACATGATGTAAAGATGAGGAAATCGCCTGGTTTGGAGTAGTGGTCAGTGGCAGGCCGAGGTCTATGTTGGACCCAGAAGCTGTTCCAAACTGACCCTAAGCTGCTGACCACACCAAAATGTTTTGATTTAAATCTAGCAGGGCAACTTCATTTTAGCTGATGTGTCTATTGTGGTCTTCACGGCAGTTCTTTAGCGGCCACAAAAAAAAATGGCCAATTGGATGCGAGTTGCGCAAAAACATGTGACTTACACAATCAGTTCTGTTTATCAAATAAAGACGAGAAATACGAATAACAGAGAAAGATGTTGATGTAGATGTTGAGAGGAGAAATGGTGAGAAACAGACTGCAGAGAGGAGAAAAGAAGAAGAAAGAGATGACGGAGGAGAAAGGGGAGATACAGATGACCGAGAAGAGAAAGAAAGAGATACAGACGACAGACAGGAGAAAGGAGGTAAGGAGTGAGATGTTAAAGGAGATACCGGTGACAGAAAAGAGAATAGGAAAGATACAGACGACAGAGAGGAGAAAATGAGAGATATAGATGACAGAATGGAGAACGACAAAAAAGGGGGAGAAAAAAGTAGAGATGCTGACAACAGATACGAAAAAAGAGGAGAGAACTAGATACGAGGAGGAGATACAGGAAAAATGAGGGACAGAGGTGATTGTTTAGAACAGGATGTGTGAGAGTGAAAAAGGAAGCGCTATATATTACAGTGTTACGATCTAAATAGAGAAAAATAGATTGCAAATGTTTGATTGAGACAAGAAGTATTATGTGACGAACATGAGCCACCCAAACTGTTTGAAGATTGTTAGATGATTTTTTTTTCTAAAAAAAAAAAAGGTATAAAAGTTTTTTTTATTCTTTTTTGTTTTGGGGGAAAACAAAGTCCAGCAAAATAGAATCTTCCGCTTTGCATAACAGAGCATTTGTGAAAAGTGTTTAGGTGTGTACTGAATTATCGTGATTTGATTTGTTAAGTTTTGATCACACACCAATGATTTATTATACAGTAATGTGGCAGTAAGAAGTTAAACAATTATAATCTTATGGACCTTTGCTTTTAAAAAATGTGCATAACAGGACCACTCAGCTTTAGTTGAGCACCTCAGGTCTAGAATGTGGAGCATCCGGACCATTTGTGATGAAGTTATTGCAATTAGCATGTTTGCGCTCCTGTGATTTTATTGGTGGATTTAGATCTGCTGCATTAGTCTGGTGGGTTCGGTCGGACTGGCGGACCATCTGGTGCCGATAAAGCAGTCGGTTTGAGACCTCGATGTGCACGGCGGAATGACTTCAATGTCTCTTTCTTTTGAGAGATGACCTTGTTGTCGCCAAGAGAATCTCTCGATTCTTTTTCAAACCACCAGCCCTGAAATGGGGTTGAAAGAGCTCGCTGGCTTCCGCCCTGAGCTCTTTGTCCGACATGGATTGGGAAAGCCTTCAAACTTAAAACAGCCATTCGGGATAAACAGGTTTGACACGGCTGAGTTGCGAGTGTGGCGCGCTTGACAGAGAGAGACTGATGTCAAACAGCAGGGTTGCAGACTGTCACCTCGTGTCATACACATATATTTCTACGAGTCTTTTCACTTCTAATGCAGTCGGCGGTCTCTCTCATGGAGGTCCATGTCACTTGTGATGGACAGATGGACGATGGAAGACCATCTCCTTTAGCTGGTGCTAGCACACGGTTGTATTAGCTTCACGGAGGAATATCCTCGTCCTCATGTGGACGTAATGTGTCCGTACGTGCCCGCGCTGCCCTTTCTCCAGCGGCTCACACAAGCTCACACAAATGTCACCTCACTTTCCTACTGCGACTTCTGCCATTTTCAAAATTCATTGTAGTCATAGGCAAAGCATATTTTGTCATCTATATGTGCTGCATCGCTATGATTACATTAATTAAAGTAGAGAGTCAGTTTGTCAATATGGGCGGAAGAGATCATCACGAAATTGTGCTCTGCATTTAACCATCCAGTGAAGTTATACACACAAACAAAGAGCAGTGGGCAGCCTTAAGCTGTGGTGTCGGGGGAATGGAGAGAGACCGGGATTCGAACCTGCAGCACTTGGTTAGCTGGTCCAACTCCCTACCACTGAAATCCTAAAATCAGGCAATCAACACTTTGGCTCAATTTGGCTGGATGGAGGTATGTATGGTTGGTTGGATGGATGGAAGGAAGGTAGGAAGGAAGGAAAAAAGGAATGGAAACCTTTTTATTATCTGTCTACTCAAACATTTTTTTTAAAAAAGAGCAACCTGAAAAGAATTTTTGAGAAGCCAGAAAATGTTCCTCATTTTTAATCTCAAAGAGTGTTTGGAATTTGAACTGATTCGAAGAATCGATTTAAAAATGGTTAGGTATATATGTTAATTGGATCAAATGATAGATGAATGAATGAATGGACTAATGGATGAATAAATAATAATTAAATTCAGTTTATTTATTCAGCACCTTTCGAGATCCCCAAGGTCACCTTACAGAGCACAACATTTACACGCACACCAATTGCCTGGGAGAACTGTTTGATGGATGATGGATGAATGGAAAAAATGAGAAAATTTGAACTGGATGGAAGAATAATAGATGAATGGAGGTATCGATGGATGGATTGCTAAATGGATGGATAAAAATGAGAACATTTGAATTGGATAGATGGATGGGTGGATAAAAATGAGAAAATTTGAATTGGATAGATGGGTGAATGGATGGACGGATGGAAAAAATGGAATACAAGGATAATTAGTAGAATAGTATGGTTCATAATTTCAAATAAAGAGACTTGTGTATTAAATTACACTAGATTTGTGAGAGGATGGATGTATAGACTGACACACAAACAGACCCAACAGAATCGATGGTTGAAGAATACAAAAAAACAAAACAGTCGTTAAAAAATATAGCAGTTAGCCTGGCATTCATCGACACAAAGGCGCCATTTTCCCCATCACACGCCGTTTTCTGACAGACGCTTGAGCTAATAGCAGCTTGTCGGAGGCTGAGAGAACATTCTCTGCTGGTCATCTATGAGTCCACTGAGCGCTGCTGGACAAACAGGACGTGAAGATCTGTGAAATGGCTGAAAGCAGAGCGTAGATTTATCCACCACACGCTGAAGCGACACAGCCGGCGCGGGACAGATTGGCACGCGTGTGTACATACGCTTCCCCTCTGAAGGGTGGGCATGTGTGATGCCCCCAACACACGACTGGCACAGATACAGCCAGCTTCTCTCACATGCAGCTGGGCCCACAAGATGTTCACAATCCTTTACACTCGTGCTGTTATATCAGGAGGTGCAAAAAATACAGTCAATCTATACGTATGATGTTGTGGTTGAATTAATTTAGGACTGGAGAGAATGTAAATGAAACGCAAAAGCTTTTTTAAAAATTAGACAAACAAAAGTACGTTTTACTTTTACATTTACCACAATGTGTTTATGCGTATGCATGTTTCTATTAATACATACCAGCGTAGATAGGCAGATAGAGACAGAAGAAACCGATGAATGAATGCTTGTTTGATTTAAAAAATAATAATAATAACAATAATAATAATAATTCAATAATCCATTCAATTTATATGCCACCATCATAATTTATATGATCATTGTGTGTGTATGTGTGTGTGTGTGAGAGAGAGAGAGAGAGAAAGAGAGATAGAGCAAGAAAGAGTGTAATCAACTATTTAAAAGCTTGAGACGCTTGTTGAATGAAAGAGAGATGATCCAATAACTTTAATTAGTGATTTTGGCTTGTGCAGATCAATTTGATTGGCTCAAACACCTCATGAAGGTTTTTAACAGACTAAATGGGGAATTACTGTTATAAAACAGTAATTTACTCACAAAACAACACCAGTATTTCAAAGTGATTTACTTTACTGGCAGCATTTAAAATGGAAATCTGTTGCCAGTAGCTCAGCTTTGAAAGCATTCATTTTTTTTTTTTTTTTCCACAATCTGTCACAACAGATTTACTAGTTCTCATAATCCTACCTGTCGCCGCCTGGGATTTTTTTCTACATTATTTTGACAACTCGAAGCTTGGCCTGTGATTTAAAGGAGTAAATACAATGCTGTTCCTCCGCCTTAGTAGTGACTTACCTGATTAATCTGCCTTAAATACATTATAGCAAACCGCAATTATAGAAACCAATCATGGTAAACAAAGATATGTGGCTTGAGAGAGTAAAGATTGAGCTCAACTGAGAGAGAGAGGGAGAGAGAGAGACCAGTAAAGACAGAGAGTAAGATGGAAAGAAAATAAGAAAGATGGAGATAATGAATGCAACTGCAAAGAAAGAGTGAATTAAGTGGAATGAACCACAGAGAAGAAGGGAATAAGCAGAGAGATAGAAAGAAATAAATCAAGGCCAACCGCAAAAAAATAAGAACAAGTGTTAAAGAAAAAGAAAGAGAGTTGTTGTTGTTGTTGTTGTTATTATTATAAATGCATTAGAAAAGAGAGAGAGAGAGAGAGAGAGAGAGAGAGAGAGAGAGAGAGAGAGAGAGAGAGAGAGAGAGAGAGAGCAGGTGTGGAAGATTTTAACAATTGATAAAAGGAATGAATGGCAGATAGACAGACAGACAGAAATAAAAAAAATCCACCCACAAGACAGAAAGAGAAAGAAAACAAGTGTGAGTAAGAAGAATCCAGAGAGAAAAATAATGCTAATCAGAGAAAGAGAGGACGATTGCTGTGGGAGAGAAATGAACCAAAAATAAAATAGAATGAATGACAGAGAGAGATTGATTGAAGTGCACGAGAAGGAGAAACAGAAAAATAGAGAAACCTAGTGTCAGAATCCTTCGGATGCCATTCAACACTGAAACATCTAGAAGCATGAGAGTTGACCCCAACCTTCAGTGACACACACCCTACTGCGCCACAGTAACACCAACCATCCATCCAGACGATTGGAGACCTGGAGGTCCTTCTTGCTGAGTGACGACCCACTGCTCCACAGTGCCGCCTCAGTATTATCATAAACCGCATAAAAGTGCAATAACACACAATAAAACAGAAGACACTGAAGCTTAAACTTACAACTTTTGTAAACTTGAGTTTTTAGTGCAGTGTAGAACTCTGAAGACCCTGCTGTGCGGACCCCTCACTGCGACACCGTAAGCCAGAAATCGAGCAGCCGTTAAGCAGGTCACCCGGGCCGGACTGTCCTCCCCAGCTTCTGCTGGCCCGATGCTCCCTGTGGTTCTCCTGTGAAGTGCCGGACTGATCCGACCCGTTTCTCTCCCACCATGAGCTGCCTCTCATCTGCCATGAGCTCCACCAGCCATCTTCAAAAAAAAGACCCCGTTAAACATGGCCGGGATTAGCTTAGCATCATCCGACTAGAATCCAGGTAACAGGAGACATGAAGAAAGCTAATGAGAAGCTTGAAACACGGACGTATGGCTGGTAAGAGAATGGCTTAAAGTTCATTATATGCAATTGATTTCAAAATTCAAATCGTGACCCAAAAAGCTTGTGAGGGTTAGAGACCACCATGGCACAGGGGTTCTGTGACAAGTCTGGGTTTTTTGGAAAACCCCTAAGAACAAAACCGAAATGAATTTAAAGTAATTAATAAAATAAAAATACTATTAAAATACTATTAAGAACTATCAAAAGTCATATATTCATCATTCAATCAGATCACATCTTATCAAAACATTTGTACAATTGTAAAAGTGACATTTTATGATGTAGGTCATGTGTATTGTAATTTCTCCACAAACTCCAAAATTTTACTCTCTTTTACACAATCGGCAAAAGGAATTTATTAGTGGAAACATGTTTATTCATAATTGTCAGAACAAATAATTAATAAAAGTAAATTATAAAAGAACCAAACCCCATAATTATTGTTAGCACCTATATTTTACCTCTTATTTTAACGCATTTCCTGAATCGCATTTATTTTAACGCATTTAAATGAATCACTACAAATGGTCTGCGCCACCCTTATATTATATTGTATTATATTTAGTACTGTCAATCAATTTATTTTGTAATCGATTAATCTAATTAATCGCACTTCTCCAACTAAATTAATCGTGATTAATCGCAAGTAAACGCGCTGATTTTGTATGTTATGTTATGTTATATTAAACTTTGTTATAAAAGAAGAGTAAAATGTGCTGTACTGTTGAATACTTAGTGTTTGCAACTCTGCAACCACAATACTTATTGCAATAGTAATTAAATAATAGGGGTCCGTTCACATCACCTTAACTGCTGTGTCCCACGCCGAGTTTGAGTATGGATTGCCCTTCAAGGAAGTGTGCGGAAGGATGCTGGTTTGTTTGGGCACCGTGCCCGGCTGTTTGCCCTTTAGAGCAGCGATGCGTAAAGAGCGTGTTTGCATGCTCACACACACACACACACACACACACACACACTCATGTGAGTTCACTATCCTGATGCACACACAATCCATTTTTTGGAGTCCACCCACATCCCTAAATGGTACACACACACACATACGCACACACAAACACACACACAGACACACACACACACACACACACACACATAAACACAATCCTTCTCTCTCACTTCCAGCCCAATTACCCAGCAGTACTTTGCCCTGTATCTCTCAGTCCGGACTCAAGAGGAGCGATTGTCAATTGTCTTTATTTCCCCCATCGATAGCATCGCGGGCTATTAATTAGCCTGTGCTCCACGGGGCCTAATAGCAGTCAGGAGTCGCTGTCTGTTTATTTGTTTGTGTCTCTTGCTGCGGGGGGCCGGTCTGCTGCCCGCCTCACGCCGGCTCGAGCCACTCTTGACGATTTAGTAATTAAGTTGGCTAATAGGAGTAGTTAATCAAGGCCTGAGATGATTCCCCCTGATGGGGGGTCTGGCAGCGGGGAAGACGCTCCCTGATGGAGGAGGGTTGACTGGTGGGTTTTATGAAAAGGTTTGTCTCCTGCCTGGCAATTGTTCTGCTTTATTCTCATTCATTGGTAGAGATTCACACTGAGCCTTATCGTCTTCTTTTCATGACCCGGGTTAGTGATTTTTACTTGATTTGTTGTTAAGTACAGATGTCATTACGAGACTATGGTTGTTGTAAATTATTAGATTATTCTAATAATGGTGAGAGAGAGAGGCAGAGAGAATGACACTGAGAGAGACATGGAAAGAGGTTAGAAAAGAGTGGAAGATACAGAAAGTGTTAGAGAAATAGAGAAAAAAGATTAGAAAACAGATGAGAGCTAGAGATGGATATTGCTGGAAAGAAAACAGAAGAACAAGAGGAGAAATGCGAAAGGCAGCTAGGAGGGGAAGAAAAAGAAGATGTGGGTAATAGAGACCAAGCAGAGTTGAGAAAGAGAACGAGAGAGGGGGGGTCAGAGGCTTAAGGAGAAAGATGAGAAAGAGAAAAGAGCAGAGAAAGTTTAAATGAGAGGAGGAGAGAGGCAGCGAGTAGGTGGAGAGAAAAGAATAGGAGAGAAACAAAAGAGAGAGAGAGAGTGAAAGAGATAAACAAAGAGAAAGAGAGAGAACGAACGAGAGAGAAAGAGAGACAGTGATGAGAGTGATGGAGTGAGAGACAGAGAGAGTGAAAGAGAGAGATAGAGAGAGAGAGGCAGAGACAGAGAGAGTGCATCACTTCATCGATTTCTAGCTTTTAAAACATTTGTAGGTCTAACTCTCTTTCTTTCAGTTTTCTTGTCTTCTTCGATCACGATGGTCTTTATTGGCGTCTTCTCACCTCATTTTATCAATAACTGTCAGAACACAATCAGAGCAAAATTCTTAACAGCATAGACAAGTCTACACTTCCTGACACACCTACAAATCTACCTTCTGTTGAGAACAATCTAGAACAGGGGTCTGCAACCCGCGGCTCTGGAGCTGCATGCGACTCATTCATTTATTTGTTGCGGCTCCTTATGGAGAAAAACATTTTGATTAACGAGATTAAGTGCATGTTATTAGTCACATGTTATTGCACAAAATATTCCAAACATGTTACAGTATGTTCATTTGTTTACTTGTAGTTGTTTGCAAGATGGATAATTTATGTTCAGCTTTTTAAATAATTTAAAACAGACCTACTCTGAGATTTCATTTTTTGTAAGAGTTAACAATGTGTTTATTCAGAAAATAAAATTACATTTTCTGAAACATGAGTCTCTCTTTATCAGGGGTCGCCAAAGCAAATCAACCTTTTCCACCTCATTCTATCCAGAGCATCTTCCACTCTGACCTCTCTGACAACATCCATATATCTATAATTTTCTGAAACATGAATACTGCATGGATTTTATAAGCAACAGACTATTTAAAAAGTGTAAACATACCGTATATAGGTCAACATCAATTCAAATGTCAAAAAAGGTTTTGTGTGCTCTCTTTATTGCGGAAACCTGCTCGAAATAGCTCTTTCAGTGTTAACGGTTGCCGACCCCTGATCTAGAACATTCCAGGAACATTTAGGAGGTCTAGCACTCCTAAACCACGTGTTGTTCAACCCAAAGAGCTTTCTGAGTGAAATCTGTATCACTTTATCACTTCCTCTCCAGTCATGCGCCAGTAAAAAAGCGTTTCTGACGGAATCTCGTGAGGAGCGTTTTGAGGAGTTCAGCATTACCGCTGATAGGTACAATGAATAACACGTTTACGTCTCCATCCAGGCGGCAATAAAACTGTCACAGCCGCCGTAACGCTCCTCAATAACGCGTACAATTTGTGTCAGTGTGTGGAGAGCTCAATAACATGGCCGTGATGACATATGATGGAGCAGGTCTGCAGACCAGAAAGGATGATGTCTGAGGGAGAGATGGCGACGGGTCGTGGAGAACTCACCCAGTTTCCCCTCGGCTTGTCCTTGGATCTTCTCTGACCCAGACTTTGCAGCTAATTGGTCAGGTCGGACTGGACTTTTAGCATTGCAGAAGCTGTCTCATGCTTCGGAGGAAATTTAGTGAGGGAAGAAGACAGATACACAGAGAGATGAGAGTCCCGGGGTCACGGGAGCCCAGTCAGAACTGACATGAAAGTAGTCCGAGAAGTAGTGAGGCATCGGCTCCTTTCAGCCGCCGACATTAAAGCCGTGTTTGTATTCATTCAGTGTGTGTCATGGTAATTAGAGCCAGTATTTTGGGCTGTCGGGTTTCTCAAACTTTCAATGTGCAGATGAATAGTAAACGTGTTATATCAAGAGCTAAGACAACTGGTGAATGTGATGTGTCTTCTTATTCCGTTTTAAATCCCTTGGGTTTCTCAGAATCTTTTATGTTTTGTCACACGATGGATTGCTTTCAGCTGTAAGATTTGTTTGTTGTAAAAATATCCCCCAATTCGGATTTCAAAACTTTATTTTAGATATTGAATCAAAATGTTCATTATGGTCACTGATAACTCTGTCATCTCCATCTTTATTCCTCATGGGAAGTGGCGGTTCTACACTGTATGGCTGTATTTTATATAACAAAATATAAAAAACATTATATATATATATATAATGTTCTTTAAATATTATATTTTATGAAGCTATATAAAACTATACATTTTAACTAGAAATAATAACACAAATTAAATATTAAATATACTTTTACATGTGAAACAATTGAGTGCTCAATTAATGTAAACAAGATCAAATTTTTTAATTTACAACACAAAAATTCACATAAAAAGACATTTGTATATATAAAAGGGAAATTTTTCCTGTGTTTGCATTTGTGCATAAACAATATTTATAACTAAAAATACTAAATAGTTTATGGAATTCTTTACCGTCATCTTTGTCATGCGTTGGAACATTTCACACTGCACAAGGATTTAGATGGATTTAATCTTTGCTGACACAAGAACAAGCAGTCCGTAAAAAATCAGGGGAAATTACTGACATGACTGATTCAGTGGGGATTAATATCGCAGAAAAGCTCTGGTAATTATTACGTTACCCACCTCTGAATCAGGGCTTAGGTCCCACAAATCAGATCCACGGAGTGTGGAAGGAAGCTCTGTTTTGTGAATGTCTCAGTGAATGAAACGACAAGAGCCAAAGAAATCATTAATTTCATAGTTTTTATTTAGTTTCTAAGTCACACACACATATCACGCGCACACACGCATAGCAGATTTTGGACGCCGGTTAATCAGGCCAAATTCTAAAGTTTCCGAAAGAATCACAATATTTAATCTTAATATTGTTCACAAATTTGGAACAAAATTTGGGACAAATATTGTCCGTGATTTTGAAAAAAAAAAAAATCACAAATCGCCTGATTATCACTGATAAGTGTGTGAATTCCTGGTTTCACCAGAAAAACAGTTTCCGTCTCTTGCAGGAACCGAGTTGGTTGATCTGGAATCAGTTTAACTATGCACAAGCGCAGTCAATGCAAAACTGCGTTTTTTAGGTTGACAGTGTCGCCAGTGTACGTTTTTTTTAGATCAGTATAAAACACACTAAAAATACTCTCTTTTGGTCATACATATAAGTGTTGTACATTGGTTGAAAATGTCTCTTTCGTAAACGTCACTACAGAACATTTAAGTTTGTGCAGTGCAGCTGAAGTATGTGTGGAAATTTATCACCTCGAAAATTACGAACAATTTGTCTCCATCAACAGTGAGCTTCAATGCTACGCTAACTTTCGGAGAGGATTTTTCCCAGTAACTGGTTTATTCTGTGTGAAATGAATACAATTTGGGCACCAGGACAACCTCATGCAGCTGAGCCAGAGCAGCAAGCGTCGTTACCCATCATTCCACCCGGCAGAGGAAAAAGCCCAAATATGGTCACAGCAAGTGGAAGCATCAGAAGCTCCATCACTGCTGCAGACTTTCACATCCTGGAAAGCTCTTTAAAATTGAAACACTGGGTGTATATTATGTGTGTGTGTGTGTGTGTGTGTGTGTGTGTGTGTGTGTGTGTGTGTGTGTGTTTGAATTGGCAATTTCCCCATATATCACTCAGGCCAACGCCGTGACACCATTATTCATGCCAAGCCTTTGAGGTTGCTACTTGCCCAGCAGTGCCAGTCTGGACACTGGGTGAGACGGGGAAGGTTGGCGAGATTACGATTTCATGAGGAGCGACTATTCCGACACATAAAGCTCCTTCACTCTGAGCAACAGGACAGTGTGAGTGGAGCATTGTGTGTGTGGACGGGAAGGGGGGAGGGGGGCGTTTGATGTGCATTGCGCTGTGGGCGGAGCTTGACAGGCTGTGATCTCCGGCGTCTCCTCATTATAGGAAAGGCCCTGCAGCAAACGGATAATGTCAAATAATGAATGTGGAGATAGGACGCACTGTTTAGAAATAACAAAAAATGTTTTTCTGCGTTCAAATTGAAATTTTGATTGTACTAAAAGGTCATTTCTTGAAAGGGACGATACCAGCCTGACCTTTCTTATTGGCCTTTAACTCTTTTTCTATATGTGTGTGTTTCCAGCTAATGACCATGCTGGTGACATTCTGCATGTCACGCATTTAAAAGCACGGAACACCTTGTTTATACGAATATAAGCCCTACGCTGAAGGGCAAAGAGAAGAAAAGACCACGTCTAGTGTTACAAGAGAATGAATGCTGCGTCAAGCTTTCGCTACTTATTTTATTACATTTGTGTCAAATAAACGACGACTTGGACTACTTTGTAGTGTTGGACTCGAGTCCATTTTATTTTCATTATTTCAGACAAATTTCAAACATGGAGAAAAACAGTTGTTCCATCTTTGAGGTGTTGTTTTTTTTCGTAGCTGTCGGATTTTTTGTGTGCGACAATGGAGCAATAATGATGTTAAATTGAATATTGAGCAAGTGATTAGATAATGGTCCTTTTTCTTTTTTTAAAGACTATTTTGTTTCCCTAATTCGCATAGCGACTTTGCGTTGGTCTCGAACTAAGAAAAACGCTATATAAATAAACTCGAACTTGAACTTTAGAATCCCAAACATGACTTCTACAGTCCACCTCAAATGTAACATTCTGCCTTAAATGTAATATCGTAACATTCTAACATTCATGTCTCTGGAATCGGAAAGTCATGGATTCGTGAAATTTTCAGTCAACTGACTTAATGGACATTTTTTTTTATCTTTGTCCAATTGTGGATTTTTTAACATTCACAGATCTTTTTATTTCCAATAAGATCTGAGTGTTTGGAGCATTGCACCTTTTGATTAGTGATTGTTAGCCATCAGATGAGAGGAACAGAGTTTTCCAGCGGGGTCTGCGGGGTCTCAGAGTTCATGTTGAACACTCCCAGATTGGTGTGATGACACTTTGTGGTACAGCAACATCTTGGTGATGATCCACATGAAGATAGTGTCATTCCCATACCTTTCATCTGCTGTATGCACCCACTTCACGTTCAAACACTCTCCCGAGACCCTCGACTCATACACTGATGATTTGATAAAGGCTTGACAAGTTTCGCACACAGTTTTTTTTCTTTATATTATTAGTTTGAGCTCCATTCAGAAACTGTCTGAAGAAGTGTAGTGACTCACAATAGGGGTTCGTTTTTTATCTCCAGAGCAGAAGTGCTTTCTAGGACCAAGGATGTGCCTCGGCGTATCCCTTCTTCCTCTCTCCTCCGCCTTTCCCGCAGCACTATTGATTGTGTGAATCTTTCATGCTTCCATTCGCAGTCAGACTTCCACAAAGATACTAGTCTTCCAGCCGCCCCACTGCTTTCTATTATTGGACAGATTTGCAACGGGACAGTAATAGACGGGCAGAAAAAGGATCGCGTCGACACAACTGAGGTGATAATTGCGTACGGTATGTAGCAGCACCAGCGCTAGATGATGATAGCAAACAAAATCTAACCCGATATTGTCATGATCCATTCACACTGGGGTGAAATTCGCCTGGTTTACATTTCAACGAGCATTTATGGAACTATATTTCAGACAAAATTTGATAGAGTTGCCTTTTTTATGTAGTGGCCGCACATTTGCATAAATTCAAACGACAATGTTGAAGTTTGTCTTTGTGTTTGCTTTTTGTTCACCTTTAAAACTCATAATCGGACAAAACTCAGAGGTACATGAATTACGTAAGTCGTTTTGGAGGTCAATTGGAGATTTCACAGAACCAGCCAATCGGAATCAGTGGGAGGGGCTATGAAGCAATGGGAGTGATGTAACTCGAAGAAGACGTGGAAAAAATTGAATAATGGATGTAACCTGTGGAATTGATATTTGATTCATCATTTATACAGTTTGTGCCAAAATGCCTTTGAATGATGTCATTGCCAATTCAGTCACCACCCACAGTGTAGTAGCCCCTCCCACTGACACTGATTGGCAGGTTCTGTCACGCCTCAAATTGACAACTTGAATTGACCTCACACTTTGACCTTAAGAGTTACTTTAACAAAATAATTTACATACACTTTTGAATTGCATTGAATGTGCATTTCTGCACATTAAAGCAAATGCGCCTTGACTACTTTTTCAAATTTGCTTCTGAAACATCATTTTATACACCGCTGCATGGTTGGCATATGATTAGTCAAGTTCAAGTTCAGGTTCTGAGCATTTGTAAGGTGCTTTTCACAGTTTTAACTGTCTCAAAGCGCACGTGTGAAAATGTAAAAGGATTGCTGCTTTTTATTCATTAGTAGTTGGGGTTAAAAATATGGCTATGATTATCTCTATGACTATGAAAAAGACAAAGACCAGTGAGCAAGCACATTTGCGACAGTGGCCGGCTCACTGGTGCCAGTCTCCTCTGACATTCTAACACTACAAAATCAGTGCGTTGGTTGGTCTGCGCCATTTTATTGATGGTTCCAGAAGATGTGTCCCTCCTAAATGGGGAAAACCGTCGTCCAGGAGGCATCATAGAGAAGATGAACCCGAAGCTCCTAGGAGATTCCAGTCGTACGGCACTAGGCGCTCAGAAGAGAGAAGTGAAACACAGAAAAGAGAGGTGAAGACACAGAAAAAACATAGCAACTAGGAAAACATGAAGTACCATCATTAAAGATTTTGACAGTTTTAGGAGGTGCAGGTGTGATTTGGTTCCGAGAACTAAACTAGGCAGCCTTTCTTTACGATTGTATTAACTTATTCTGTAACAGGTCAATTTATGCTTCGTTGGGGAGACACATCTTCAGTCTAGTCTTAAATTGACTTAAATTGAGTCAAGTAACGTGTAACGCTTCTCTATTATATGTCGAATTTTCAAATTAATGTGAAATTTTAATTAAACTGATTCTGAAAATTGCCTGTAGATGTAAATGAGAGTGTGATTGTGTGTGTCCCACACTGTGATTGGTTTATCCACCAATCTATTCAGGTTGTGTCCCGCCTTCGGATGCAAAGTTGCTGTGATTGGCTGCAGCTCCAGTTGTGTGTCTCAATCTCTATCTTATCAAGATTTGTTTAGTGTTGTTCTATGGCATTTGACCACATTTATAATTGTTGACCAGACGCAGTTTGTTCATTTTGCCTCGGCTCATCTTCTAGTTAGTTTTTTTTCAACCTCCTTGTCACCACATGTGTGCGCAGAAATAACAAGTCATGATTTATTGTTATTCCCACAGTTTCCGGCACTTGAACAAATGCCTTGCTCTTATTGGCCAAGAATAACCAAACCTCAACATGATTTCCTTATAAAGGCTCAGGCTCTGGCGTCTTTTGTTAAACATTAAGGCGTGAATCGTGAAAAAGAGCATCGCAGTGTTAACAAGCCTTTAGAAACCCAAAAAAGTGCCGTGTAGTTTATGCGTAGCGCAGTTTGTTTCTTTTGTATTCTTGTGCCCTTCTGGATTTACTTTCATGCATCCGACAAGAAAAGTTGTTTTAGGATTTGGAATGTGGGAACACAAAAGTCTCCGGAGATGTAAACCTCCAACAACACCTTCTCAGATGCTGAACTTCACAAGCCTGTCCCAGAGCACACTACCGGCTCGGATCAGACGTACCAGATGCTGGGAAGACGTTTTGCACAAGCGGTAGAGCTGAAATGTTGACTTTGAAATTGTGTAGCTGTCATTGGTAATTAATGACAAACTCTCATCGCTCTTGACTAATCAGGATTGGTTCTGGTGAGCAGGACTCAACCAGATCAGACCATTTACTTTGGCTTGTTGCTCTCATTCTACACACTTAATTACCAGAATTGCTGCTTTATTGCCTCCTAAAGGCTCAGGAAAGGAAATAAAAATCTCGCCCAGCCTTTGTTGTGATTATTTATAGCAAAGGCATGAAACAGACTAAAGACCTCTGGGAATTTGAAATCATGCAACCCATTGGATCCGAGGAAATCACTGTTAGACAATCTGGAATTTGAGCTGACCACTCAAGATTGTTTTCTCCAGAAGACGCAGATATAACACACATGCCTTGGGTGTTTTCTAAAGCAATGTTGACACTATAGTTTGACCTTGTGCGTAATAGAATGTGCGAAAATCACATTTCTTGGATTTGAGCTTTATCTGGGGACCAGAGTATAATAAACACCATAAAAAACGAGCCTAGCAACCACATAGCAACAATCTAGAAGATCGAGTTTTTTGTTTGTTTTGCTTCTGCTTTCAGGAACATTCTAGTCTGTTTGGCTTTAGTTGGATGTGTGAAGGAAAGATGGGAAAAATAGAGGAGAAGATGTTTGATCATTTTTTCAGAGGGCATCTTTGATACTAGGCGTCACTCCATTTCTTCCAGTTTTTTTCTAGTTGGTTTTGTGTTTTCTATAACAATAACAAGTCCACAAATAATAAAATCTTCAATCCATCCATATTTCCATTTCTGGCACTCTGTGACGCACTTTGAATTGGGGGAACACATTATTATTATTATTTTTTTTTGGGCAGTATGACTACTTGCTTCAATAAATCTATAAAATACTACACTTATTGTTCTGTTGTTTTATGGTTTAACCCCACATTTTCGACCTAAAAGTGTTTTTAACAAGTCCCCCTTTTTCTTTAAAAGGCATTATTTTCTTTAAAAAGGCATCTATTTTCTAGAAAATGTAAAGAAAATTCAGTAAAAACATTTATTCTGAAAATAAATGTTGTGTGAGGTCGTGTTTTTATACATGGTTATTTCAATCGAAATCTGTCTACGCAACTCAAAAGTATTCTTTTTTTTTCTTGATTAGTCCTCCGATGCTGTAAATAAGTGTCTAGTCAAATTAATCTTGGTTTTTCACAGCAGCTCTACAAGATTTCCTAAAGTTTTTACCCTTGTGCTATTACTGTGAACAGAAAGATCTCGTCGTGCAATTCCTTTTTTTTTGTTTAGCAATCTTTGACACCGTCATATCTCAAAGTGTGTAATTTTAGCTCCAGCACTGCAGCATCTCTTCCCCGAGACTCTCCTGGAACACGAGGGGATCAGGTACGGCGAAGGGAAGATAAATAGAGCAGCTCTTCTGCAGAACCCTTGAAGCAGGAGGCCCAATGAACCGTGCCTTTTCATAATTATAATGGAAAATAAAAATGATGGGTGATTTAAGACTGCCATGTGTGCTGGGTGGAGACTCAGTCTCCCATTAAAGCCAGTGTGGCCTCCATTCTCCAGGCTGGTGGGGGTGCCAGCCAAACCCGGGTAGATAATGAGGACATTGGCTCGCTTCAGAGAGTCGGAGATGTAATTGAGGTAATGAATGCATTCTGTTGCATCTCTTATTGGGCGTACGTCACTACTTCAAATCCGTTAAGGAACCCGGACTGCTCTTTCAATCCCATTTCCTCATTCTCCTCAACATGACTTTGAGCCTCCATCCTACAGATCATCCATCTCGACCGCTTTACCATTTCTGGGTTACCAGCAACTCAGTTCCTGAAGGTCATCTGGATTGTTCGATAATAACTGGAGACCCAAAGGAAACCCACGCAAGCACTTATCAAACCGGGCCAGAAATTGAATCTCAAACTTTCCTCTGCGCCCACTAAGCCACCGTGCCGCTTACATAATCAAGTAAAACTCTAATTGAAGACTTAACGGAACCATGTGTTTTTGTCTCCTACAGATTGGTCAGTGGCATTCCGAGCAGGGACTGTCCATGGAGAAGAAGCTTCCATCGCTAAATGTGACAGACACATTATTCAACACCACTCTCACAATAACTACAATCCTGGTAAGTCCTCTATGTTCTCCGTTGGTCAGAATCCAACTCATATGTTTGTGGTTCTTATCCCTATTAAGTTCAAGCTTTTGGACCTCTGATCATAACGGTTCCAGTCTGTATCGTCATTATTTGAGTGCTATTTTCTAGCGGTTCTTTCTGTAGGTCATTTATGAGGTCAGACACTGATCTACGATGAGGAAACTGGCTCACAATCTCCATTTCAGTTCATTCCTATGGCACTCGATAGTTTTGAGGTCATAGCTCTTCATGAACCTGCCATCTCCAAAATAATTAAACAGTGTCTTAACAGTACAGTGGGCACTGAGGAGCGGCCATGTGGGATTAAAACCTCTCCTCGAAATGTTCTCGCAAAGTTGCTCTCTTGGAATCTCCAATGAATGTACTGAAATTCTTTTAAAGTTATATATAGCAGCTCTGTTTTTGGTTTTTGTAATTTGTAATTATGGAATTGCATTTGTAATTTGTAATTGGCAACTTTTAACTTATAATGCAGTGGGTTTTACAGTAAGGTATCCATACTTTTACTCAAGTATTGTTTTTAGGTACTCTTTACTTCTTTGGATTTACTGTAACATGTGCCAAATGTTGGATCCAGAAAATCTATAGGTGACATAAATCTAAAAAAAAAAAAATTGTTTCATCGTTTTACACTTGGAAAACAAGGTTGATAAATCAAATAACTACTAAAAGATGTATGGTTTTAAACAGCTTGAAACGCATTCTTACTTTCCTAAATATTCTTAATCCTCACACTTATACTCTATGAATCAGTTGGTAAAATACAAATGATCTGAGAGTTGAGAATGTGTTTGTCATTTTCGGGATCCAGTCGTCTGGATGAGCGGATCGAGCTGCAGACTCATGATTGGACTAATCAACCTTACTGCCGAAAACTTCATTTTAAGTTTTCACAATGTTACATACTAGAGTCTCAGACATTCGTCACCTGCTGACAACTTCAATTCCTGTCAATATTTTTATTGCTCTCTAACTCCAGCTATAATTTTAAAATGTTTTGTGCCTATGTTAAGCCAACACACAATGATTCGTTGAAATAACGAGATAAGACTCTTTGGATGTCACTTTGACATTTGTTTATTATTATGTCAGCTGCTGAGATACCTTGGGTGGGTTAATTCCGGTTTCCTCCCACATTTCAAAAGCATGTGTTTCAGGTAAATTTCATGTGTGTGTGTGTGTGTGTGTGTGTGTGTGTGTGAGTGAGTGTGTATGGTGTGATATTGAGAGAACTTTGAAGCGCTTGGTTGCCATTATTCTGTGCGGCAATTGGTGTGAAAGGCATCGCGTCCTGAAAGGCACCAAATAAATTGAAGAAATTATTATTATTATTATTATTAAGAATATACCCTTCAATTGTTACACTCTTCAAGTTAACGAAGGTATATAACTACACACAAGAGCCAATAAAACGTATATGCACGTGTGCCTCCGGAACCAATATTTAAAAAATATGAAAAGAGGACTGTTACAATCCAGTGTCTCGGTCTCCAGCAGCAACGGACTCATTATCAAACCTGCAGCTCATTAGCCTCCGTGACAGGTGCGGCAGATCTGCTACTCCTTTATAAGAAAGTACGGAGGACTAATAAGTTTCAGGTTATTGAAGTTGTAGATGCAACTGACGCAAGAGTTCCCAAGGATTTCAAAGTTTTCTTACGAGTGTTTCAGAGGATCTCTGAGTTTCCCTCCCAGTGTTTCCGAGGATCTCCGGGTTTTGCTCTGAGTGTTCCCGAGGATCACCAAGTTTCCCTCTGAGTGTTTCCAAGATTCTCTGATTTTCCTTCTGAGTGTTTCCGAGTATCTCCGAGTTTCCCTCAGAGTGTTCCCGAGTTTCTGCATGTCTGCAGTTCCTGAGTATAATTCTAAGGATTAAAGTTTGGTTCTGTACCTCCCTGTGCTTTTATCATTCAAAGTCGTAATAAGGAGACAACGCACATGCTCACTGCTGAAAAGATGACGTGTTTCCATTTATTTGTGATTGAAATTGAATTGAAATATGGTAAAATGGTTGCTCTGATTGGCTCCAGCTCCCTTTGTTCCAGAAATAAAAAAGCAGTTAAAGCAGAAAGTAGATGGACTAATGAATGGATGAATTGATAGAGGGATGGATGGATGAGAGGACTCACACTGCATAACCGGGATTCTAACATATTAAGAACTAGGAACACCATCTCAAATTGATCCAAAATCTCACACCTTCATTTAGGCCAGATACTTCCATCTATTCAGTATATGTGAGAGAGAGAGTGTTGCTGCTTGTTTCAATTTATTTCTCTCTCTGAAGTCTCCAATCACAGGTTCTGGAGCTGATCATTTCCTCCCGAGTGGCACTCACACACATTTGGTAGTAGTATTTCCTGGACCAGCAACCCTATAAAGATCTTATCCATTAGACACTTCAGTCGGGATGATTTTCTCATTTTTCTCTCTCCATATACTTTAGTGATTAGGAGGGAAAAACTCTCCGAAGCCTTTAGGGCCGATGCCAGATATCTGACAGGGTCATTATTCAACAGAAGAGAACTAAACGCAGTAAGAAAGTCCACACTAGATGAAAACACTGCCCCAAAGCCGTTAATAGGTGTGATACCTACTCAACCTGCTCTCATGCACGACAGACGGAGGAATTATTTTACGAGCAAAATGCTCCAGTCCCGCGTTCTGATAGGCTGAGAGGCTGTGAATTGCTCTGCAGACGTTCACCTGTGTCCTCGTTACATCAAGATGGCACTGATGTGTCTGTGTGTTGCTTAGCAACCGCGGCTTCAGCTTCCTATAGGATTTCAGGCAGAGGAAAACATTTTATGAATAAATAAATACAAATGTCAAAGAGAAACTTTTTTGTAGGTGATTTTTCGCCGTTAAGCTTCAGATGTTTCTCATTGAAGGCCGAGCTTGTTCAGGGTTGGTTGACGAGCAGAAAATGTCATTGTGGATCGGTTCTGCACATGCGTGATAAGAAATAGCAGCAATGGAAGTGAAGATGTTTGCCTGGTTTTTAGCCTGATGACAGCATGGAGCAGTTTCTCAAGCTGGTTTGGCTAATGGACTTGGACTGGCTGCTGAGGCGAGAACTTGTGGAGAAGTTTGCGTGGTGTTTATCTTTCTGTAGAGATATACCAAGACTTTGGCAGCTTTAAAGAGCCACCAAAGAGCAATTCTAGTGCTATCACGGCCCATTCATCACCGACCGATTGCAAAGTCGGCTTTATCTGGGTAGAGGCAGAAAACACGCGGCCGACCCGGGTACCGGCAGACGGTGCAATTTTCATTACTGCTCTGAGGTTTGTTCCGTCACTAGAGCTTCTCCTCACAGCCACAAGCACACCGATTGATTTTTAACCCTGGCCATTTGTTCTGAATCCAACATTTTGGCAATGATAGACAGAATAATGCTGCAACTATTGGCGAGGCCTGTTAAATATCTCACGTGTTTTGTGAACGTGATTTTGGTCGTAAATGCTGCTGGAGGCCGTAATTGTGGCGTGAGGACCATCAGAAGCATCATTTATGATCTTTATTAACACCGGATTGCTTCTGAATAGCTGCGATGAATCCAATGAAATTCTACTTTACTTTACTGTCTGTTCTGCTGTAGGTGATGGACATAGAACATCTCATACACACTCAACAGCGAGAGTATAAAAACCACACGGAATAGGAGGAATATTGAAGTACAGCATACATGTTTTTTCACAGCATAGTAATAAAGATTCAGCGTTATTAGCAAGAATGTTCTAGCAAGCCTATTCACAAGCACTCTTTCACACAAGCAGATACACACACAAATACTTACGCACAGATTCATATACACACAGAAAAAAACAGGCACACACACAATCACTGAATCACACCAACACACACACATACATATATTTTTAGACACTGTAATAGTTTGAAGAATAAAGCGGTAACATTCCAGAACCTTCTATATTAAAGCTTCGCTTTCTTTGTTGTTCCACCATTCTGTCAGAAGTCAAGCTATTTTCTCTGTAAATAAATATTTGAAAAGCAGCGACTCGTGTCAAAGTCTCAGCTCAGCTCGGCTTTTGACACGATTATGATTGCAGCGTCAAGTCTCTGCATTTTATAAAGTGCTTTATTACATTTTATTGGGTTTTTTGTCACTTATGAGCCTATTTTTGAAATAACTCTGGTGCGATGATATAAACTGTAATCCCAGCACTAATCACAATATTCTAACGTTAAAAAGCCTCAAGAACGTGTTCAGTTGGTGTTTGTTTGTAACTGACGCAATATTAAAAGTTTTTACTTATGCACAAAATTATTTCCAATACGGTTGTTGAAAAAATATTTTTTCTTGAAATATCAATAAAAGTTTTTTAGTTCACAACTCGTGAGAGTTTATAAGGAGAAAGAGCCATTTGTAAACAGCAATAGATTTGGTAGGCCACTAAATCTCCTTAGTAGGGAATTAGTTCCAACAATAATTACTCTTTCACATTATTGGTTTGTAGTTTTTTTTATTTTTCTTGCAGTCTTTACATTGTCGTAGGGTGGGCGATATAAGTACAAATTTGGTACAGACGGTATCTGTATTGTACCACGGTATGGGGAATTGGACGTTACATTTTAGTAGACCTTAATTACATTATTTGTACAAAAAAATCTGTATTGTAAATGTATTTAAAGAAATTAGATGCAGGGGGTAACCTGGATAAGCATCTGAAAATTTTGACAGTATGTCTTTTAAAAGAGAGAGAGAGAGAGACAGAGAGAGAGAGAGAGAGAGAGAGACAGAGAGAGAGAGGGAGACAGACAGAAAAACAGAGTGTTTACATTGTCTTTCTTTCTTGCTCGTGAGTATGAATCCGAATGTCGCGTGGAACACACGTTTACAAACGACTTTGATAAAAAATAAGCAGAAACAGCTTTGCACGCGCATTTCAGCCTGTTACAACGCTTTCTCCATTCGATTAGCAATGTCTTTGTGTCGTCATTATAGGTTGTAACAAAAAAAAGTGTTATACTGTATTAAAGTGTTTATATACGTGTATAAACATTAAATTCATAAACGTGTGACAACATCCACAATATTGCAAAATCCATATCGTGGCACAACTCAATTCCAGTTTTCACAAGTCTAACAACCGGTTGATCGCCCACCCCCATTATGTCGTTTTAGGGTGCTTTCACATATAGCTCGTTTTAAGCTAACCGAACCCAGATCGTTTAAAGTGAGCCAGAAAGAGAACCAGCGGAAAGTGATCCCAGTCCTTTTGCTGTTCACAACCTAGTGGACTCAGAAGAGAACCCAGTTCTGTTTTCGGTCCTCTTCAGCAGTGAAGAGATCCCAGACCCTTTCTTGTTCACACATGAATCTGTTCTTTCCGCAATCTCGCCTCTTTGTTGTACCTTAATGTGCTTCCGTTAATACACATTTTCTTCATTTTTTGTGAGATCAAAAGAAAAACTTTAATTTAATAGGAATAAAACGTTTTTTTTAATTAATGACGGAACGGTTTTTATGGGTTGAGAAGAGTTGTCGTCTCACGTTTGTTTTTCCATTTTTCGCTTGCAAGTACGTTTGTTTTATTTATTTTTCCGTTCGTTTCCGTTTAGTTTTCTGGCACTAATCTGATTCCATAGTTTTCTTCCTTGAGTATTATGATGACGTAACGGATTTGCGGGTACCGAAACCTCCGGGTGCGGCGCGCGCAGCGAAGCGAACAGCGAAGTGGACTGAGATCTCTTCGCTTTCACTTATCACAAAGTTATCGAACCACAAACGGTCCCGCAAACGAACCGCTCTCAGACCACCTCCGGAGGTGGACCAGGCACGGATCGCATTCGGGACCGTTTAGGGGGGTCTGAGATCACTTGGTGTGTTCACATATACACCCCGAATCGCTCCGAGTGCATTTGAGGGGGTTAAACGAGCTAGGTGTGAAAGCACCCTTAAATGTTTTTTTTTTGTTATGTTTTATATATATTTTTTTTGCCTTTGAAATTTTTGCATTTTCATTTTTGGCGCAAAGGAAGTGCCCCTATGTGAAACTAGTGCCAAAATCAAAATGTGAAGAATTTCCGTTCGTTTTTGATACATTTACATGTGATACTTTTTACATTCCATCTGATTCCATATGCAGTATAAGCTTCAGTGAGTGAGGACAGAGTGAAACTGACACATAAATATCTTTAGAAATATATCACAGATATATCACAGAAATATCTTTTTTCTAAATAATGTTTAGATGCAAATGTAATTCTGTGGTGAAGCAGCTTTATTTCATGTGAACATTTGTGATAAAGTGAAATCATACATTTTGGACAAAAACAGCTTTGTGTGTTTCTGGCCTTGGTGGTATCACCAGCTTATTTAGAAAGAGAGTTCCATCAATCACTCTTTCCTTTTCAGCAACTAAAATATTCGATTTTTTATTTGAAATGACGAGCATAAGAGCAATTTTAGGAAGACGCCTCGACCAAACCTTTTCGATGAGCAACACTGTTCAAAACCATTATTATTGTGTCTGAAAGGAGGCAGAACGGTTTTATTTGTCTGGCTGTTGCAGAAGCTCATAAATATCAAATGTGCGGTTCTGTTATCACCGTGTGGACAAAATCTGTGGTTGTGATGACCATTGAGCATAGCTGGTTCTGTCAGTCCCATTTCGCCCAGCATGCACTGCTATATTAACAGGAATAAATGCTTCCAAAAGGTGTAGGTGACAAAAAAAACAGTTGATTCAGAATCAACTGCGTTTTAGGATTTAGAAAACCATTTTCTGTGCATCAGAAAATCCAAACACACTACCCAAAAAAAAAAAAAAAAAAACGGACATGCAAATCTAATTCCCCCCAAGATTCGGGATTTGATTTGAGGTCAGATCGACTGTAATGTGTTTGCTTTCCGGACGCAGCGAAGCCGACTGCCGCCGCGCTGTATCTATAAAATTGATTTCATTGGCTGTCACCCTTCCAAGAAAACAAATGGAATCAAATCTGCCGCCGATGCCGAACTGCTGAGGAATGTTACGATTGGCAGCCTTGACGCTCAAAGTGCCCCTAATCTGACTGTCTGCGCCATTAAATGGAAAGTTTCTCTCTCTCCGTCGTGACCTGGAGATTTTATGGAACCATCCAAGCTTGGAAGAGAGGATTGCTTGGCCTGATAATGGCATTCACTCTTTTGATTGATGCTCCAGCGCCACTTCTGAGATTGATGGCAGTATGCCCGTCCCCGTCCTGTGCGTTCGGCTAACCTCCCTCCTCTCCCTAATTTCTCCCGCCGATTCTTCTCATGGCAGATTATTAGGTGTAAATATGTTTTCTTTTGCTCAGTCATCAATCAAACCCGAGGCTAGTTGGACCTAATGGGCGACACGTGGGCCACTTCTTTCACCCATCGTGTAGAGCTATTAATTGAATCCAGACAGTTTGTTTATTAGTTCCCCTCCTCCCTTCGGAACCGTCTGTCTAATACGCAACTGGCCCATGAAACGCTGCTCTTTTAATAAGCCTTGCTTGGGAGAAAGTGTCCGGCCGCAATACTTGGGTGCCTCCAGCAGGCTGTAAGCGATGGAAATTTGCATTTATATTGTGCTTTTCTGCATAACTACCGCAGCGGTGTCAGCGCAGGGCATGACGGGAACATGCGTGGATGATTCAACGAGTTAATGAACAAAATGGACGGATTTGCATTTATAAAGTGTCAGAGTCTCAGCCAAAGCGAGTCTTCTTTGTGTCGTGGCAATATGGAATTCTGTTGTTTACCCTGACGATCCCAAAGTGCTCACATCCATCTCCACGACAGCGCACGGCTTTCAGGAACACGCGAGTAGGGTGAACAAACTCGAATGCGCATGAACAGTCGTTTCTAAGGCTGAAGCGTTGGGGCGACGTTCCATTCCGACGAGCCAAAAAGTCTGCGATGATCAGACAAACTGGTGAAAAGCAAAGCAATCTCAACTCTTCATTTAGCCGCAGCACCGGAGTTAGATTTACTAGAGAAAATAAAATCCATCCTCGAGACTGCCGGCGCTTAACAAATCATAAGTACAACAAGGCCCTTAATTCTTTTTACTGGGTGAATAATTTAAAGCTAACGCTGTTATATGGGTGGTTTCTTCTTTATGGGAACAGTTTTAAACTCACTTTGTGCAGAGTGTGTTGAGATGAAATAAACTTTAACTTTTGCTTTTCACAGTCACTACCTTAAATCAGACGCACTGGTTCGTAAAGATCAAGAAGAACTAACAACGACGGCTAGATATTGAAATGTCATCTTAGGTTATAAATTTCCCCTTAGTTGTAGAAATTTCTTCCTTTTCCCCCTCTAGGTTGGCTCCAGCGGAGATACTTTTATGTTGGACTCTTTTGGGACTTTTCTGTGTCCGACACTGGTTTTTTGGACACTGTTTCGGTTTGGTTTTGTTTTAGTTAACGATTATGATCTGTTTCAGCTGTCTTGATTTATGTTAAGTTTTGTCACCTGTTCACTAATTTGTTTCTACATTGCCTCATTATTTAAACCCTGGGTTTTCTGTGTTTGTCTGAGTTCGACACACTTTATGTCAAGTAGGTTTTTCCCTTGTCTGATTCCTGAACGACACTCAGCAGTTTTGTTTTGTTCGCCACCCATGTCTGCTAATCTTATACAGTAGTGTTTTGATCCCTCGTGATCGTTTTGTTATGTTTGGTTTGTTTTTTTTTAAGAAAACATCGTCTTGCATTTGGGTCTGAACTTCCGTCTCTCCCGCAAATCCTGACACTTAGTGGGATAAATAAAGTCATTCATTCATTAGATACATTTGCTAATGAGGAAGAACAGCATGACTTTGACCGGTGAGCAAATCACAAGGTGACAGTGGCTAGAAATCAGAACCCGAACTGAAGTCTCCTCTGGCATTCCAATTTTAACTAAGAACTTATTAAAATCCATCGCTCATTGATTTCTGAATCATGGGGAACTAAAACCAATCCCAGCAACTCTGGGCCTGAAGGCAGGACACACCCCATAAATTGGTGCTCAACCAATCACAGAGCGGGTTGCACTCCCACTCACCCCAATGGAGGATTATCCAGTCTCCAGACAATTGTTCAGATAATCCCCTGGATTTTTCTGGACAGTGGGGGGAAACCAGAAACCCGGAGGAAACCCATGCAAGCACAAGGAGAACTTTGAAACTCCATGCAGAAAGAGCCTGACCTTAAGCTTAATTCTTTTCTCAAACGAGTTATTCTTGCTGTGAGCCGACATCGCAACTCTCTGAGCCATCAAGTCAAAAGTGATTGAAACTTACTGAGCGTGAATTGTGTTTTTGCAGGAGAATCCGTATGTAATGTTGAGAGCCAATCACCAGGAGCTGGAAGGGAACGAGCGTTACGAGGGTTTCTGTGTGGACATGCTAAAGGAGTTAGCAGACATCCTCAAGTTCAAGTATCGCATTCGACTTGTTGGCGACGGCGTGTATGGCGTTCCGGGAGCTAACGGCACCTGGACAGGAATGGTGGGAGAGCTGATCAGCAGGGTGAGTGACAAGAGTTTGTTATTGGTCAATTTTTGACAATGTTTTTTTCTGTGCTAATTAAATGTTGACGGTTAATGCTGGAAAACGATCAAGTATAGCATTGTCTCAATCTGCTCTTTTTTAATTTAGCACTCAACGACTTCACATCAAACTTCTTGTACTCGTTTGTATAATTCTTGTATTTTCCTATACTGTATTACCCATTTAGTCTTGTTTCCAGTTTATTGATTCAACAACTTTATCAGTAAAACGTTACTTTTCGGAATTTCCTCAACTTCAAGTAACATCCGTTAATTTTTTATTAACTTTTCAGCAACTCTTCACCCTGTTTAGATATGCATTAAATAAATGCATAAAAAATGCCTCTTTTTCATTGTATTTATACACTTAAGGCATCAAAGTATAATAAGCATGAGGCGGAACAAAACATTTGAAAACCATCTTTGTTAAACTCATTCATAATGATGACAGATTTTTGACTGTGTTCAACAAAAAATAATATCAGTATCACTAAAAAGAGTTTGATCAAACCAAGAATGCCTCTACAGCTCAACTGCTCAAGTATGGGCTCAAAAGTAAAGTTCGTTTTTATATTTGCCCAAAGCTGACAGCAAACAAGATGACTGAACCATACAGTACACACATTCCTAGCTCCTTGTTTGTATTGGGATATAAAATAACACTTACAGATGTACTTTTGTGCAAAACAAATTACATTGGGTTCCTTTCCAATTTGCGACAATCTTGCAAGCAGCCCGTTCTTCAGACTCATGGAGTGACGATGGAGGAGGATGAAAGTGAAACAATTCCTGTCACTTCAGATAGAAGCAGCTGCTAAACACAGAAGCGTAAAGAATCTTCCAGTCCTTGTTGTGAAGTATAATTACTCTGTCCTAAAGCAGGACAACGCAGGCGAGGCTATTAGCAACATCATTCATGTTTTTGCTCCAAACTCGGAATTGGTCTCCACGCTAATGAACTTCAATTAGCCTGTCGGAAACCTCGCCAATGTTTTAAAAATACTTGTGGAAGCCTGAAGAATATTAGTGCGGGTTTGACAGCCTAGAAGTCTCTCTCGTTACTAATTCTGTCCGGCTACGAACACTTCCCCTCTCAGTGGGCGCTATTTATTAAAAAACAGTTACGGTATCGTGACACATGTCTGATTTATCTGTCCGGATACTGGTGGACCACCGCACGAAGTCTGAAATACATTTTTAGGATTTTACAAAAGGCCACGACGGCATTCATATTTTCACTGGGTCGTAAACCCGAGCAGTTCTTCTGCCGCTAACGCTCACACCAACGAAAAGTCTAGTTGGAGAAGTTATCTGTCTTAATTCTCCGAGCTAATGGAGGGCAAAGCCATTATTGAAATAAAGAGAGAAGTGCCTAATCGTATTATTGTCTCGATTCGTTCCCTGGAAGTGTGCATTACACGTCTGACCTTGAGAGTCTTCAATGAGTCTAATTGCATCCCACACACTGGAGTGTCTCTGGACAGCAAAGGAGGTGAAAAGTTCTAGCCGCTTTCTTTTTGTTTTGTTACATCCAAATTTTCATGAATACATGCATTTATTTGCATATTAATGAGGGGAACATCTTAAGAAAAAATGTACAACACACCAGTATTATTTTGCTATGATGAACAGCAACCTTGATCCTTGTTCTAATACTAAAAGCAGAAAAATGGTATTATATTAATGGTAAACCACATTTAAAATTTTAAAATGTGTTTTATTTCAGTTCAAGCATTTATAATGTAATCAATTCCACTTACGATACGTTACATTTTCTGCTTTTCTTGATAATTGAACCATGACCTTTCGTGTTGCATATATACTGTATTATGTACATAGTATTTCCACAAAGATCTAGGTTTAAACTATTTGTACAAATCCATGTTACCGTAAAACCTCTAATAGAACGCCATGGCGGTCTAATGTTCAACTCTTATAACAAGGTGGCGCTATATTAAATGTGCCGTTCTACTAGAGCACATGTCAAACTCAAGGCCCGGGGGCCAGATGTGGCCCGCCATTTCTTTTTTTTTTGTGGCCCACGAGAGCTTAAAAGTTTTGAGTGTCTGAAAAAAAGTGAAAATAAAGAGCAAAAGCTTTCCCACAATGTCTTATGACTACGGTAGTGTTTCCACAGTTTTATGTTATTTGTCTTTATTTACTTGGACAGTTTGATCCTTCAGTAATGGAGTTATGCGTGTTTTCATACGCTGACAAAATTGAAAATGATTTATGTTAGAGCAACAAGCAAACAAAGGTTTTCTACACAACTGCAATTGTCACTTAAGTTCTGACAAATAATGAGTTATCTACCGTTAAGGAGTAGTTACATTTATATTACATTTGATTACCGTACATGTAGTTACATTTATAAGTTACATCCGGCCCTTTGAGGACAGACATTATGCTGATGTGGTGAGCATAATGAGTTTGACACCTCTGTACTAGAGGGTGGTGGTGTGGTTTTCAAAATGTTGAAATAATGGAAACAAAGACACAATAATAGCTCGTTTCACAATATTTGTCTTAAAAGTAGACAATAGATTTTAAAATGAAGTAATTATCTAAAGTAACCATCAGTGTGTCTCGTTGTGTGAGAAAAGAGTCGGCTGCATTTCTACCTGTTCGCCATTCCCAAGACTGGAGGCGCTGTTGCTGCCTGACTGTTTAAGGGAGCCAATAGATTCTACAGTGACTGGTGTCTCTCTAAGAGGCAACTTATGTGGTTTTTCCACCACATTAAAGATAAAGAGACATGGGCTTCTGCTCAGATGTTATGACGTGGTGTTTGATGGTCTGATACACATTATTATTATTTATATTCAATCGTCTGTTAGTACAAAAGTCCCATAGAAAACACGATGTGAATATACTGTATGCAAATTTAAGTGTGGTGTTCTTTTAGATGTTTTACGGTATATAAATAATACATTATTTTTTATAGACGTCTTGAGACACTCAAGGATAAAGCATAGAAAGAATAAGATTTAATAAAAGTAAAATGAATGTCATTTGAAGAATGAAGTTCAGCAAGCGCTAAAAACAAATAAAAAGGGATGTAGTTAAAGATATTGGAATATTGCAGAGGGCAAAAAGACAAGGACATCATCACAACTACAGAGCAGAAAAGTCATAAATGAGACTGAAATTTGTTGTGTGTGTTTGTGTATGTATCTCAAGGGTCTGGGTGTTCAGATGTGGACGAGGCTGACTAACTGAGTCTTATAATGAGTCACATGAGGCTGCGAACAGGAAGAAATATGGAACCTCTAACACTAAATGAAATAAACAATGAGCCACATGGAAGTGGCGACTCCACATAATATTAGCGTTAATCAGCGACTCGTTATGCAGTGTGACAGCTTATCAAGTACCAGATGATATGAATCAGCTGTGATGCCGGTAACGAGCCACACAATTGTTTAATAATTGAAAAGTCAGTTGCAAACAACAGGAACTCAACCGTAAAGTTCACAGTTCAAACCTTTAATTGACAGAAATTTACTTTACAATTCTGCTTTACAAATCACAGCTTTCCTCCGGACAACACCATGTTTTCTATTGGATAATGCGTAACGTTGTCGTGACGTCAGGACGTTAACTTCACTGCCCTTCATTTAATATTCAGTAGTCTGCTACCTAATAGCGGAAACCGTTACGTTTGAGTCGCGTCCCAAGTTTCTTTAAAAGAATTAACAAAATACAGATTTTGGCTGGTGAAATCGGCAGAGCTTCGGTTTGCCTACAAATCATCAGAACACAATTCAAATAAAGCACAAACGAGCCGTCGTGTTCGCTAGACGTATTTCATTTGCAGTTTTCCAAGCCGCGTGTTTTGGGGAATGAGTTCATCGCTTAACATGGGGTAAAAAAAGTTAAAAGTTGTAAAATAAATTTAAGTTTAAATGGATGCCCTCCCGATTTTAAATTTATTATATGTGTGTTTGATTCATTAGAAATGTATTTGCATATGTCTGAGTTTATTTGACCCGGGGGTCCTGAAAGAGTTGAAACACCTCTGGATGTGCACCGTGTTTCTGGTTTCTCGTACGTTTGTTTTGTCAGAATTAAAAGTTGAAAACGAGCCACACGAGTTTGAAGACATTTTACATATAATAACAGCGTTATCAAAATGAGTTAAAAGACTTGTTGTCCTGCATTTTCTTATTGGTTTTAGAAATAAGCATAGATTTACTTGTATTCATTTTTAAACCGGTATGGCTCTTTTGGACTTCCTTTTTACCAATATGCCGTGTTTATGGCTCTCTCAGCCAAAAAGGTTCCCGACCCCTGCTCTAACACAATCACGTACAGTATGGCAACCGATGCACTTTGAGACTACTTGCATGAACTTGATCAGACTGAGGAATGTACTTTGCTTGGTCCTGTCACGTTCTTTGGTACGTGGGTTACTGTAAAAAGTTGTGTTTTTGACACAGCTCTCGAAATAGCAAGTTACTCAGCGTCTCAAGGCAGTTTCAACAATTTCATGCTCTCAAATCAAATTCAAATTCAAATCAAATTCAAATTTTATTTGTCACATACAAATTGTACGTGGTACAACATGTAGTGAAATGTGTTTTTGATCATTCCAGCATTTAAACATGGGGGAGGTACAACAAAATGTGCAAAGAGGGAAATACAATAAAGAGTAAAAAAAAATTGAAATCCGATAAAAACAAGGTGTAAAGATAAAATATAGTATTCCAAAATGTGCAAAAGGAAATACAAAAACAACATTTAAAAAATAAATGAATAAATAAATAAATAAATAAATAAAAAAAATTGAAATAAAACAAAAACAAAATATGAAGATAAAATTTGAACTACGAATAAAATTACAAAATTTCCAAGATATTTCAAATCTGATGGTTCCTTTCTAACTTCTACCCAACAGAACGCTTTGTTTAATATCACAGTCTGACCTCGACACGGCTGCGGCAGTGAGCTTGTAGGTGAACCTGTATTTACGTTTAGCTCCCATAAAAAATTACTTCCACGGTATATGTGGACGGTATAAACCACCACCAAAATGTCTAGTTCTAGTCATGGAATGCCATAAATCATCCTTTCACGCTCTTTAAACACACTGTTAGACTGACAGGAAACTTGACTAGTGAAGGCCATTGTTTCAGGCTGATTAAATCTAGTCTTCCAGTGGTCCAGAGGTGGGGATTTGGACTTGTTTTCAAGAGGTTTTAGGTTCAAATCCCTCTCCGGCTGGTTCTACAACAGTCTTTGAGCAACACAGTGACCCCCACAAGTCCCTCCGACATCCCTACTAAGGCTGCCCACTGCTCCGGGTTTGTGTGTGTTCCCTTCACTCTGTGTGTATTTTAACTGAATGGTTTAAATGCAGAGCACAATTTAAATACGACCCCTAGTGGCCATGTTGGCAAGCTCACTTTCTTTCTGAGAACTGAGAATGTGTGTCCTGCTCTGTGATTGGTTGACCACCATATCAATGTATCCCGAAATGGAAAGTGAAATCAAAGTTTCCAGACATACAAAATTCTACCTTTGCATTGCTGTGGTTTGACCTTTATCACAAATGTGTTTAAAAAGTGGCTTTTTGTTGACGTATGTGAAACGCTTACCTTTCGCATTTCCTAGATGTCCTAGTCATATTCTTGAAACTTCCCTTCCAACCCACCGTGAACGTGCCACACAATTTTACGCCCGTCCATTTGTGTGTGGCTCTGTACCACGACTTCTTGTCAAGGAATCGAAAAAAATCTTGCAAGCGTTGAAACTAAAGGCAGTGCTGAAGTACAGTAAGGTCGCAAATGATGCTAGCTGTCCTCCGAGCATTCAAAGATGGCTGGTGTGTTAGATGAAGAGCGAGCCTCAGAGGGAATCTGAAATGCCACACTGGGGTGTTAACTCAATGTATTATTCACAACTCGGGGAGCTGACATAGCCTTCACTCGCTTTTGTGGAACCTGATTTTATGACGGAGTAAAAGCTGAGACACGGCACAGGGTTTTTTTTGGTGGCTGCATTATTTATCATCCGGAGTAATTTTCATCTCCGCGCAGTCCAGACATCAATATTAATATGGAACGAGATGTCAAATATTTGAGCTTTGTTTTACTGTCCTTGTTCCTGTTAGCGGCGACATCTGTTTGAGGGATTTGTTTTCCGCGCGAGTTGTACTTTCTTTGTTCGTGAGGATGTTTGTGAGGTGAGGACGAGTTTGTGAAGAGCTCTGGGCTAGAGCTGAACTATGAAGAACACCATTAAGCAGACGTTCTGCGTGGAGAACTTGAGAAGATGCGGACCTTGGTCGTCAGGAGACTCTGCTGCTTGATCGGTGGAAGTGGACCATCATCTTTGTTGTGTTTTTTCTCCTCATCTTCCTCCCCTGCTCATCTTCGCTCTCGTTAACTGTGTGCTGGAGGAACTCTGCAGGTGACACTCCTCAATGCCCGGGAAAAAGCGTCAATAAATCTCACTTCTTCAAACTTGAAGCACACGTCCAACGTTGGCGGTTTAATGAGCTTCTCCTGGTGCTCTCGGAGCTCCTGGCTTCTCACATGAACCCAGCATCTGTTGTCATTTACAGCTCATTCCTCCTGGAGGGGATGTGTGTGTCCGGTGGCGGGCACGAAATCCCTTGCAGATGCACTTTGGCTGTCGTTTGATTAGCGGGATTCGGGTCTGACAGCCGCGGATGCTGTGTCAAGTGATTTGTCGTGACATTTTGCCCACTTTCGATGCTGATGTTCCATCACACGCAGACATTCTGCTTTGCCCTTCATTTGTTGCCACAGTTCTAGCATTTCCACACTGAAAGGTCATTGTTGTTAGTATTGTTATTGGTATCATTTTTGTTTTCATGCTTTAATGCCTGGGCACGTTTGTAACATTTCAATGCATTGGTTAATTGAGAGATAACATTCGGCTACATGGAATTTCTTTTTAGTTTTTGTTAGGGTTATTGATTCAAATAAATAAACTTACTTGGGTTTAAAGAGTTTTAGACCCAACAGTTTTGTTTTGTCCTTTAATTTTAAAAGTCGCTTGTCTTTGCTACACAACAAACTCCTCGTAAAAAGTCCCACCCACTGGGACTTGAACTCGGACTTGTGTTTAGATTACACAAGCAATTCAAGGAGGTAAATAGAAACCTGGAAGAAACCCACAGAAACATAGTGAGAGCATGCAAACTCCTCATAGAAAGCACCTCGACCGTGCTTTGAACTTGGTATCCTTTTTTAGGTAACAAAGCCTGTTTTGGAGGTACGTTGTGGACCTGCAAGAAATCCATGAAAACATGGGGACAATATGTAAACTTCTTTCAGAAAGCACCCTGACCAGGCTTTGTCTGGAAGTGGTGGCATGATTTGGAGTCAAAAAAAAAAGAGCAGGAAGAAACCCACAAAACTTTGGTACAACATCCAAACTCCTCACAAAAAGCACCTCGACCGGGCTCTGAACTTGGTGTCTTTGTCTGCTAATAGTGACATACTTTGGGGGGAAAAAAAACCTGGACAAGACCCATGCAAACATCAGGACAACATTGTTGGATTTGTTGCTGTTGGATTTGTTGTTGCTGTTGTTGCTGTTGTGACGTGAAATTTCCCCGCTGTGGGACTAATAAAGGATTTTTCAATTCAATTCAATTCAAAAAATGTAATGTAAAAAATACATAAACAAATAATCTGCTCAATCAAAGTGGACTTTTATTTATCTGTTTCCTTTTTAATTGAACGTATAATAATATAAATTAACACACCTAATTTCATGATTGCTATAGTTCAACACAATTTTTTTGCTCTTAATTATTCTGCGTAAGATTCCTGTTTGAATTAATATGGTTGCAAGAAAATTGTTAGAAGTGGTTACAATTTTACATAATTAATGCAGAAATACCTCTACTGTATATATGTAATCTTTTGTATTGTAATAAATTGTGTCATTTTATTTTTTTACGTGTGTGTGTAATTGAAGTGTATTTTGACTTGAGTACATTTTAGTGCGACAGTATCAGATGCAAATAATGTATTTGTTTATTAATTACCTGGTTTGTGCTGAGTCTGTCGGCGCTCACGCTTCCTCGATGTGGCTTGTGTTTCAGAAAGCTGACCTGGCCGTGGCCGGACTCACCATCACGGCGGAGAGGGAGAAGGTCATTGATTTCTCCAAACCTTTCATGACCCTGGGGATCAGCATCATGTACCGCGTCCACATAGTAAGAACACCAGTCCTCGCACCGCAATCCCAACCGGGTGTAGTAATAATCAGAAATCCCAAGGAAGCATCAGACTGTAACAACAGAGAAATAAATAGAGAAATACTCTTCCCCGGAAGTGAGACAATCTGCCCTTGTCTCTGCAGATGGGGGTCTGCGGCGTGAAAAGCTGATAAATGTTGCGCTTTCCTTCCCAATTTCATTTTCTCCTTATTGTGACTTGTATCTAATTCACACAAATAACACCTCAAGCTCTTGTGCACAGCGCTACTGAAAATCCAATAGCTCTTTTATTTTTAAAGGCCTGTGCGCCATTAATCAAAGCCCCTCCCCAAACCCAAGGTGACATGCTGATCTCTCTTTTGGCTAAGTGCCGGATGAAGCCGCTTGCTGCAGCATGTGCAAACATTAATGTGGCGTCCCAATAGAGTATTTACACGCACACACACACACACACACACACACACACACACTTGCTTCTTCACTGGAAAACAACTGGTGGAATCAGTCCTGAAACAACAGCTTAATGAACCTTTTGTGCATTGTGCCCTCACCTAAGTTCAGTGTATGTAATAGTACTAAATGTGAAGGTTTTATGAGTAGACTATAGACTTTAGTAGTGGAGGTACATGGTGTAATGGGTAGTGTCACCACTCGGTGTGGAGTATGTGTGTTCTTGCGTAGGTTTTATTTTGCGGGTTGTGTGTGTGTGTTTGTGGTTCTGTAATTGGTTGGCGACCAATCTAGTGTGTGTTCCACCTTCAGGCCCAGATTTGTTGGGACTGGCTCCAGCTTCTTGTTACCCAGAGATTGAACAGAATTCAGAGGATGGATGGATGACTGGAACAATAGATGGATGGATGGTTAAAAATTAGGACTGTCAAACAATTTATAATTGTTAAGTAATTAATCGCACTTCTCTGACCAAATTAATCGGAATTAATCAAAATTAAATTTGAAAAAAGTTTGTAATGGCAAACCTGGAATATTGGAATACACCTGGAACATTGAGGTGTAATGTGTCAATTAAAGTAAACTCAACACTAAATAAACTCTTGTTCAAATACTGTAATTTAATTTAGTATAATTTTAGTTCAATTTGCAATATATTTTTTTTGTTTTTTAACATTCCGAGGTCGAGTCGCAGCTTTTTCCAAGAAAAGTCAATTTTAGTCTTACATATATGTGTTATACATCAATTGCAAGTTTGAAGTGCCCGTTTTTTTAGGTTACACTCTTAATAAAAACAGGACGTTGTGTTTTTTGTAAAAAACTGGAACTTAATAAATACTAGATCTAGAGTCTCAAATGCAGTTTTTGAAGATGAGTTTTAATAAGTCCATTTGGCAAAGACGAGGTCATGAGCAGGCGAACATTCAAAACAACAGATTTCACAGATTCAAACTAGATAATCCAAATGCCTGTCCTTACACACTTTGCGCCTAAAAGGCAGCAGCTGAACACAATCACTGTGAGCTGCTGATCGTAATAAGCCGCACCTGGTGACACTAGCATGGCTCTCTTGGATGTAATGGCGTCAACATGTTAAAAATAATTAATTTGAAATAAATCGCATGCGTTAACTTTGACAGCCTTAATAAAAAATATGGGGTAATAAGGGACTAGACAGTGAAAGAACTGTCTGCAAAGTCTGCTTTTTCAAAATAATAATAATTCATAATAATAATAATTAAGCTCGAGTCGCAGTAATAGTTGAACATGCAAAAAGGAAAGGCAAGAATAAAGCTCAAACCGCTACTGGTAAAATAGTCAGACAGCCCGACAAGCTCCAAAACATGGCGAAAAATACACAGATATGCAAGGTATGCGCACACATAGCTGCAGGATTTGGCGATAAAGTTAAACGGTAAAGTTCAAACACCCTAAAAATCTTTTTTTCTTTTGAGTTTTTACAAATTGCGATGAATTTGCGATGAAGGTAATGCAAGGAAACAAATATCATTGTATTGGACTGTGTTGTTAAAATGTTGCCGTATATGATTACATTGAAATTGAATGCAATTCATTAGATTGTAAACACATTAAGGAACCATATATGCGCACTACTATGCATTAACGTGATTGGAAGAATGAAAAATATGATGACTAGTAATGTAATGGTGACATATGTCATGCTTCAGAAGGACCTTTATTGGAGTGATGTGACATAATTTAAGCTCAGAACATGCATTATAGATTTACTAAAATGCTTTGTTCAGTCGCACTTGCAGAGATTGCAGCACACGCAAAAAGTGTTGGAATGACAGGTGTTTTATGCGTCTCCTCAAGCCATAATCAACTTTACCGCAACCGGATGGCGCAATTTATCAGAATGTTTTTTATTTAACTAACTGAAGTGAAATAGTAGGAGCATGGCTATTTTTAAAATGTAAGGAGAAGAATGTACGAATATTTGCAAACATGATTTAATGAGAAGTAGTAAAAAATATGGTTAAAAAATTATTACTAATATGAAAAAGCAAAGTATAATATATATTAGTAAAGTAGCGAAGTATTTTTACTTTGTTACTTGACACCTCTGGCTTTTATACAGCTTGAAGGTTTTTCAAATTCAGATATTTGTGATGAAGTGCTGCTTTTAATGCTTATTTTTTTATAGTTTGTAAAAACCACCTGACTTGGTCTTAGCATTAAACGGGTCTATTAAACAATTTGTACATTAATAATAATATGAGTATTTGTAAGGCGCTTTTCACAGTTTTAACTGTCTCAAAGCGCACGTGTAAATATGTAAGGGAAGTGTTGCTTTTTACTCATTTGATCGTCTGAATTGTTGGTGTTAAGTAAATGGCTGCAGTTATGACAAGACAAAGACAAAGAGTCAAAATAATGAGAGAATGCGCTTTTTTTTAAATTCAATACAGCATTTTTGTGAGTTCAGGTTTAGTGATGTTGTAAAATGTTGTGGTTGGATCAGCAGAGGCTGTTGAACTAGAGGCTAAATGACATTATTGCGTTTATTACAGGTTCAGTTTGGCTGAGCAGCCCGAGGCTTCACTGTCTGCCACTGGGCACAGTGCTAATCGTAATTCACCACTTGAAGGGTTGTAACCTGGAAGTGTGTGTGTGTGTGTGTGTGTGTGTGTGTGTGTGTGTGTGTGTTTGTGTGTGTGTGCGTGTGTGTGTGTGGGTGTGTTAGCAGATACACAGTGTGACTAACAGACAGAGAGAGGACAGTGAGTTTATACACGCCACAAAATTAAGTTCTGAATATTAATCTTAAAAGCCGTTGCTCTTCCTGGATCTCTTAATTCCTGCGTAAAGATTTATTCCACTTAGTCCATTCCGACTCCATTAAAAGCATCTCACCCTCCCAAACAAATCTTTAAAAGTTAAGTTGGGACTTTGTTCCTTTGTTTGAACAGTTGCCAAAAAGCCTCCATTAAATTACACTCAGTATCAGGAAAACAGGTAGATTTTCAGGCAAATTAATTCATTTGAGTGGGTTCAAATGTATCGTCGGCCCCTTACAAAAAATAATCTCTTATTCTTCTCTCTCGTCCAGACCTCGCGGTCATGCGGCTTTCAATATTTGGATGCTTATGCGTTCACTTGTTTAGCCCTAATCCACTTACTATTGATCCGACGGGCTTTGATTTCTACAAGGACCCCCATAGCTTATTTCAAACTTTAAATGAAACTCTTCGCTTGATCAATAACGATGGCAAATGGAATAAAATGTGGCCCTCGGCCTTGTTTTAATTACACGTTGGTGTGTACAGTGGTGTCTCCGTTGCAGCGTGTAATTGGTCGCATCGGTGGAGCCAAAGAGAGTTGTGATTGGACGGGACACATCTCTTTGTTTCTGTGTTTATACGAGCTGGAGAACTTGATTAAATGCACAAAGTCACTGGTCTTCGTTTTTGCTGTTCACAGGATGGCACACAAGCAGCATCTGTGTAAAAATGGCATTTTATCAGTCTCGGACATTATAGGATCAAGAGACTAGGTGTGATTGAGTAGAGCGTGAGTAATTAGTGCAATGAGCAGTAGCAGGACATGTGTTACCTTCAAGGAGCAGTGGTGAGGTGTGTGTGCAAGCGCCACGAGGCATGTGCGTCCTCTGCTCATGCCCATCAATCTAAAAAGCAGAGTTTTCACCTTCCATTTTCTCACTGGACCAATCCAGCTGTTACAAGGCTCCGCTCCCAATGGCCGCACTATTTCAAGGTGTGAGGATCCGCAACAGAGACCCGTCACTGTGTGATTTCGTGCCCACTTGACTGATGCAGGACTGCAAAAAAGTGAAAGAGTTGTCGACTGCAGTCCCAAAACTTACACGCATATGACGTTCTGAAGAATTGATCCTTATGTCTAAATATGTTATTTCCAAACAAAACAGAACTAAAACCTGCTACAACTCAAAATTGCTTTGCCAAATGCCATCCCAAAGAACCCATAACTGGCTGGTACTATAGTACTGTAACCAGGGCGCAATAATACTAGTACATGAAAACTCTCGACACATACATGACTGTGGAACATGCGAAACATGCAAAATAAGAGGACACAGTAGCTCGGAAACAAACCTGACGAGGGCATCGCCAGAATAAGAGTCCCCTACACTTGTGCCGTAAGATGGAGACTCAAACCTAGACATACATATATTCATATATATCATATTTACGAAAAATTAGCTCCCCTTTTTTTCAAAACATGGAAATCCAAAGACACAATCAAAACGCTCAATCTGCTAAACAGGGGATAATTATCCTTCGCTTTGCTTTGATTCTCTTCACACGTCGTCGGACAAACAGAGATTTGCAGTTGATTTGCACATGCGCGGACTGGTGCAAAGACTTTTGGGAGATAAAGTTCTGACCTATAGAATCGACTTTTTGTCATCTATCATTCAAGTAAAACTATATCACAATTATTTTATTTATTGGGGAGAGGGTTAAAGGGAGAGATCCTAAAGTTCCTAAAAATCAAATCTCTTAGCACAAATTGGTACCACTCCTTTGGGCAAAATGGTCGCGTCTCGATGTGTCTAAAATGAACAGTAGTCGACTGTATATGCTACATCAAGCGCTAGATTTTTTGAGAACCTGGAATTCTGTAGTCTACAGACCAAGCTGGAACTGTTGCTGAAAAAACCGGCTCTGGTGTGACGGCCCTCAACCAAAAAAAGGTGGCTTCCTGTCTACAACTTCAGCTTCAAGCTGAAGAGGGGAAAGCATTTTGGGCGAAGGAATGTGAGATGTGTGTGTTTCTTTCCAAAGGCAAAGCTTTCAATGTACTGGTCAAACTCAGCGAAAGTTGTGGTCCAGAGCGAGTTGGACCATCCACTCAGATGTTACAGGTTTGAAATCGGTGGTCCGATGACTTTTGCAGCTGAGTATCTCATATCCCCACATGCCCCAACACCACGGCTTAAGGCTGCTCCAGGTTTTCTTCACTGGATGATTAAATGCAGAGCACAATTTCAATTTGTGTCAAACTTCAATTTCAAACCTTTTCACATTATCTTTTTAAGCTATGTCCCAACCCTTAGTTCTGGTCACTAACTTTGGTTGGCTGGGTTCACCCACACAGGACGAGGAGATCTGTCTCCCAGGATGTTGTAGGAGACTGGCTGCTTCTTCACGTTAAGAGGAGTTGGCTTAAGAGGCACAGGCATCTTTTTTGAATGCCTCTGGAGCTTTTACAAAGAGATGCTTTGAACATATATCTCCAGTAAGGTGACCAAAGGACCTAGCACTTGCTGAAAGGACTGTCTCTAGACTGGCCCAGTAGTTTTCCCTGAAGAACTGAAGGAAGTGTTGAGGGAGAGCAAACCATCACCAGATTAAGGGGGAGATGATCTATAGATGCTTGAACACTATCGCAACAAAGCCGCCGCCGCTACAACACCTTCTCTTACTTATTGTCTAGCGATTAAACGTCACATGCCTTTGCCTGTGTTACTCTAGTTCTTGTATTAGCTTAAACAATTATTAGCACATTAGCACGACAGATCACAGTGTAGAGTTGTATGTCAATGTATTTTGAGTAGCAATCCTCTCTGACGACACGTGCTGCCAACGTTTTACACTCGCTAAATCTATTGAATGTAGCATCAGTCACCGAAAATTATTACAATCACAACATTCAAAGTTTTATTTGTATAAAGCTAGTAGCTCAGAACCGACTCCTATGCAATCAGCTATGTGTATGCGCCATACCTGATATAACAGTGGTTAGCAGTCACACTAACGTGTTGTGATTTTATGATATAATGTCAGATGATTGGTACATGATTATTTTTGACATAATGTGGCAGTTTCACAGTAAATGAGTTATTTTTAGCATTAAAGGTGATCTGTCTCTCATGTCAGGATGAAACGTGTATGGCAACAGTAAAGTAAATTCACAATTAATTAATTAATTTTATTTTAATTTCAGTCGAGTTCATCCAATCTCAATTATGTACATGATGCTTGATTATTCAGCGAAAGAATATTCTATTAAAGAGTTTGAGTTGTGTTTGCTTGTGTGTGTGTTTGTGTGAGAGAGATTGCATGTCTGTATTGTACATACCTTTGTTTGTGTACGTGTGTTTAATTGTTTGTGTATCATTATGTATTTTCATTATGTTGATTGTGTCTGTGTGCTGATATGTGTGTGTGTCGAGCTGTAGAGCGGTGAGTGGTGGTGTGTTGGTGTGTCCGTGCTTTGGCTATTAGCAGAGATACTCGATGACATCACTGTTAAGTCGATGCGGACCACTGAAGAGTAGATGACATTTGACTTCAGTGTCCAGAACCAGCTCCAGCAAGTACAAGATTGTCCATGTGTGCCGAAACAGCCAGGAGATGAAAAATCAAGCTCTTTGTTTAAGTCAAACTGACCAGCCATACAAACGCTGATGCTGATGTCTCATCTGTACAGGGCAGAAGACCCGGATACTTCTCGTTTCTGGATCCGTTCTCTCCCGGGGTCTGGCTCTTCATGTTGCTGGCCTACCTGGCCGTCAGCTGTGTGCTGTTCCTAGTGGCCCGGTCAGTAATCAGCTCCACACTGCCACCTACTGGATCACATCACAGTACTAACTAAATTAGTTAACCATAATTAATAATCAGAAAAGAGGTTTAAATTTGGAAGACTGAGACGCTGTTGTTATCGTAGGTAGTTTTATTTTCAAAATATGATTTGTTCAGATTCAAAAGTTTTCATTGTCATTATACTTAGTACAACGAAATTGTAGCCGTGTAACTTTTACCACAAGTTAAAATCTAATATAAGAAAATATAAGATGTAATCATAAGATAATAATTATTTTATATTTGTACTAATATAAAATATGATTATAAGATATTAACATCATTCATTCCACATTGGGAAATTGTTTTGCAGCATTACTCAAAAATATATGACAGAAAATGCAATAAATAGAAGACAACAACGTAAAAATAAAAAAACAGTATCTGTAAAAAGCTTAAAAATATATCTAAAAAGCATAAACTCTATATGTAGGATATACTGGATCCATATATCTGATTCACAGGATTCATATATTTAATACCAGTATACAGGATCCATATATCTAAAATTTTGAATCCATAGAATCAAGAATAACACATGAAAAATTAATATATGGTGTGTGGACTATTGCACTGTATAAATAAATAGTTGGTACAGATAGATTTTACACCATATAATAGTTGGGGGGGGGGGGTTATAACGGGTTATAACAGCTTTTAAAGCTTATAAACATGATCAATTATGTAATTGTTACACTCCTAAGGTTCGGCTCCCCCTGGCGGCCGAGTCGAGAAGTGAGCGGGACTGATTGCGCACCTGCGTCTAATCACCCTCAGTGCAGAGGGCAGAGCTTTGTGTTTGTTTATGCTGGAGTTCCCACACTCTTCTTCTGTCATCATCTTCAGTTTTGTTCTTCATCTTCTAGTAAAAGCCTGTGTTTGGAACCACCAACCGCCGTCGCTTGTTCCTAATAGTAATCGTTTGATGTGATTGGCTAATGACTATAAGGATGTAAAATGAAGGCTTCTGCAACTTTCAGCTATTTTTATAATTTCGTTTTTTACGTTTTAATTTGTTTTTACATATAAAATTGGTTTCCTTTTTAAGTGTTGCATTGAATCAATATTCACTGCATATGTTCAACAGTTGCTACTTTCGGAATGTTTAGCTGTATTTACGTTTTTATGTTTTATGCTTTTCCTTCAGCTCGGCACAAAATCCAATAAAAATGTCACATTTGATCTTATTGAAATCATTTTTTTTTACACTGAAGTGAAGCGCACTGCACTGATTTTGACTTTCTTTCCCCCAGTGCATGGTTTTCCCTTTTTTCTCCTAATACTGTATTGTGCCTATTCTTCCTCATCGGCTTTTAAATTACGACCCGTGTGAGACTCTTTTTTTGTCCTTTTTACTTGAACTTAGCATTTCAAAAGCGGCGTAACGTCAGTTTCCTGGAGAGAACCTTGCGGGGTCCTGTGGTGCGGAGCATTTTTGATAGGAGTTCCGTCAGTCAGTGTGAGCGCTAACTCAAGCCCCTTAAGGGAACGCGTAGTGGGTTCTGGCCCAACAGGGAGCGGCGGTGACTTCACGCTTCACTGGCGGTTAAACTCTTTCTGCCTCACTTAATGTCTGCTTAACTTGCTTTATTCCTGCTGCATACAGGCTGACGCCCTATGAGTGGTACAATCCCCACCCCTGCCTGAAGGGGCGCTGTAGCCTGCTCATCAACCAGTACTCACTGGGCAACAGTTTCTGGTTTCCTGTGGGAGGATTCATGCAGCAAGGCTCCACTATCGCTCCCAGAGCTCTGTCCACACGCTGTGTCAGCGGAGTGTGGTACGAACCTTGTACTGTGCAGAGGTGTAAAGAATACTTGAGTAAAAGTACAGATACGTATTGCAAAAATGACTCCATTACCAGTAACAAGTCACCAATTTCAAAAAGACTTGCATGAAAGTAGAAAAGTATCTTCTTTCTAGAAAAGTATTTTCTTCACACTGAATTAGGCACACACAAAAAAATATGAGTAATTTGTCACGCACAATCACAATGTAACGAGTAACGGGAAGTGTTCATTCAAATGTAGCTGAGTATAGAGTACAGATACTTAATCACAAATGTCGTAGAGTAAAAGTTTCTTTTATTTTTGATACTCAGTACAAGTACAAAGTAGCTAAAAGAATACTCAAGTAGAGTAACAAAGTGCATTTACTCAAGTACTTTACATCTCTGGCACTATGTTTGTGTCCGTCTGTGTGTATGTAATAGAGGTTCTGAAATGAAAGTTCCCAGTACAGTACTTTTGAGTTATGATTTCATTAGACAACATACAGGTAATTAATAATAAGTTATGTAAATACACATTATTATTATTTTAACATTTATTATGTTTATATTTGCACGGGTGGATGTCTTGCGTGTGTGTTCTTATGTTACTGATAGTCTACACTTAAATGTATTTCTAGTTGTATGTATAACCATGAAATTAGTAAGATAGTATTTTTATGGCATGTGTAAAAAAATTAATTATCTCAAAATTGAGGGGTAAAGGGTTGGGTTGAGGGGAGTGATATAATGATATAAACGCACTATGATAAAAATACAAGTGTGTGTTTGGAAGCACCTCAGAAATGAAAGTTCTTAATATACTACTTTGAATATATAAATATAATATACTAAATTAATATATAAATTCGTAATGTACTATTTTTCTGTCTGTGTTTTTTTAATGCTTTTGCGCAATTGATAAATACATGGATATCTGGGCAAACACAGCAGCTGGGCGAGGAATCAGTTGGGCGAGGGTCTTTCTAGCCTCAGTGTGGTACGATGTGATGGCAGCGTTTACGGCTCTGTATCAAAGATAAAGCTGGACTCTCTCTGGGCCTTTGTGTGGTTTTTTTTCTCCACAGTTATTGTACTGTCATTTTTTATTCTTCATTTCATTTGAAGCCTTGCCGACTGCGGCACACTGAGGTCAGTGGAGAATAAAAGCAAGCTATTTTTGAGTATTCCGAGCGGGAATACAGTATTCAGAAAAGCCTTTCAACTTCTCATTCGGATGCGGAGCTCACACTAGCTCAGCTCTTTTGAAGTTGGGTGAAAAACAGCCTCTCTCTCGCCTTCCCCATGTCTAAAACCGGTTTGTCATTCCAGGTGGGCCTTCACCTTGATCATCATCTCTTCCTACACGGCCAACCTGGCGGCGTTCCTCACCGTGCAGAGGATGGAGGTGCCCATCGAGTCGGTGGACGATCTTGCAGACCAGACAGCCATTGAGTATGGCACCATGCATGGCGGGTCCACCATGACCTTCTTTCAGGTAAGGACACAAATCAATATGCTGTCTTCTGGTTTATCGACCCCGTCACTAGTATTACTATCAGGGTCTGGGTCGTATCTTTTTGCTGTCTTTATATCACACTGAAAAAAGTTCAAAAAGCTTTACTCTAAAGAAGCTTTTATACTTGATCTAAAAGCATTTCATATTTTGCCTAGTCATCAGTTTAATGTAAAATGATTGCTTTGATTTAGATTAAAAGTAAGTATTGTAGTGTAAAATACATTTCTTAAAGTAAAGTAAAAATGTGGTTTGGACCCGGAAATGGTGATGAGATGGAGAAGACCTTGTTTCTTGGATTGGCCAATGAAAACTGGCCAATGAGTCAATGAGAAGATTGCATGTGCTGTACGCAATTTTTTTTAACTTGTTTAAACTTTAAAATAAGTCAAAAACATGTTTACATGATCTTGTTTTGTTGTAAGAAGGAGCAATTGAAGCGATTTGTCGTAAAAGAAGACAATAGATGTTTAAATGTAGTTTACTCTACTACATAAAAGTAATTACATAATCAATCATCAATGTGTCTCAATATGAGAGATAATTTGAACTTTCATTAAACTTAAAAACCTAATTTGATTCAAAGATGTTTCTTGCATTGAAAGTGGTGGAAAGTTAATTCCTATCAAACTGTTGAGTAAAACTGTTAAGTTGATCCAAAGTAAAGTGATTAGGTATAACGTATAAAGTTTACTTTATGAGATTCAAGGAGACACTTTTTTCAGTGCAGAGCCCTTCGATATCTTCTGCTCTCCATAGACCAATTTAAACTCTCGGTTTGAACCCCCCGCCTAACAGGAAGTGCCCACGCCTGGGGTATCTCAACATCTCATCAACCCTTCAGCTTTAATAAAACTCATACTCCTCAAAGCTCCAGCGATTGGCTGTCAAGAAGCCAGTACGTACCATGCTAACTCCCGCTGTTTTCCAGAACTCCCGCTATCAGACGTACCAGCGCATGTGGAACTTCATGTACTCCAAGCAGCCCAGTGTGTTTGTGAAGAGCACCGAGGAGGGAATCGCGCGGGTGCTCAACTCCAACTACGCCTACCTGCTGGAGAGCACCATGAACGAGTATTACCGCCAGCGCAACTGCAACCTCACCCAGATCGGCGGCCTGCTGGACACTAAGGGCTACGGCATCGGCATGCCTGTCGGTGAGAGACCCCGCCGCAAACTTAGCCATTAGCTACTTTGTTTTAAACAAATGGCTGAGTTGAATGCATGGCCAATGTTCTCAACCCAAAGGTTGGGAGTTTGATCTCTGGCAGAGGTGTAAAAATGCACCTGTCGCATATGTGCTTGTTCACTGGTCTTTGTCTTTGTCATAGTCATAGTGATAATCATAGCCATTTACTTAACACCAACAATCCAGACGATCAAATTAATAAAAGGCAACAATGCTCTTACATATTCACACGTGGGCTTTGAGACAGTTAAAACTGTGAAAAGCGCCTTACAAATGCTCAGAACTTGAACTTGAACTTGACTTGAGTAAAAGTTGTAAAGTGTCCAATTTTAAAATAACTTGAGTATTTTAACTCCTATTGAATTTAGACTCAAAAACACCAAGAAATGTTATTTCCTTATATAGCCTCTTGAGTCCATTTTGCAGTTATAGAATAAATAGAATGGAAGTTTTGTCGGCTGCAGTGCGAGACACAAGCCATTGCAAAGGAAGTATTTAAATTTATTACGTATTTGCGGAAAATTGTGAGCGCAATGTTTAGGAAAGACGTGTCCCTTTTGTTAAGACACGAAAGAATAATAATAAGTAAATGTTTAGTTGTTTTTCTATATTTTCTTTTAGGAGTCACTTTTTGTGCTCCTAAAAGCCCAACTAGCAAAGCAATTAAAAAAAAAAAAAAGAATATAATTACAGAACTCGGGTTTTAGGAGGATAGAAATTAATTTTAACACCTCATTGTTTCAAAGTGGCAGAAGAAAATAGATTAAGTCAATTTCAAAAGTCAAACTCAAAAAAAGTGAAACCACTACTTGACTTTCAACGTTATTTAGCTCATAAATAGCATCCAGTACCTTGAGCACCCTGCAGATGGCGATATCGTCTGGTCTGTCCAAAATATTAAAAACGGTAGAATCACGAGTAATGGTAAATGTTCATTCAAATGTAGGCGAGTAAAGAGTACAGATACTCAATCCAAAATGTACTCAAGTAGAGAGTAACAATTTATAAGTTTTTTATACTTAGTAACAAGCAAAATACAAAGTAGCCAAAAAAACTTAAGTAACAAAGTCTATAAACTCTAGTACTTTAACACCACGGATCTCCGGGAATACATCTGGATTGATGGAATGTTTGTCCGTTAAAGCAAATTTCAACAGTTGGTTCGCCTTAAATCTTCACAGATCAATTACTGTATTCATATTCATGTTCCCAAACTAAATTTACATCCTCTGATGTTCTGAATTAATTCAAGAGCAAACTGAAGCATTTCTATAAAGCAGCTTTGACAGGAGCGAGAGCTGGAGTCGGGTGTATGTTTCATTTAAACGTGCTCACACTCCGCGAATGAGAGAAAATCCTGACATGGATTGTCGCTGGGTGAAGGACCCAAGTCGGACGAGTCGAACACCAAAGGTTTAACAGTCTCTGAGGAATTTATTCCCCAAATTGTGGTCAGGCAGGCAGAGGTCGGTACACGGCATCAGCATCAAACGGGACAAAATCACTAGGCAAACGGATAGTCAAAACTAGGGCAAATGTCAAAACCGGGCAAGACTAGATATACAAAAGCAACAAACTCAATCTAGGCAAGGCAAGACCAGGCAAGATAGAAACTAGAGTGCTAGAGTGACAGGCTATGAACACTGACAAACTGGCAGAGAAACAGGTGACAAACTGGTGCTTAAATACATAACCTAATTACAAACAGAAAACAGCTGAACAGGCAGAAATGGGCACAAAATGCGATTGTGGGCAAAACCCAGAAGTATCATGGCAAACCCGGATACTTTTCGCGGCTCGAACCTGGAAGTAACAGACCAAAAACCCGGAAGTGTCAAAATAATAGCTCTCTTTGACTAGAAGCAATAGTCCGCGACGATGTCAAAATAATAGTCACAATGATCCAGAGTCCGTGACAAATTAATTTCCCGCCTCAACCTGTGAGTGGTCGACCACAAATTTGGGGTGTGTTTCTATTTTGGCTCAGAGATGATGGGATTGCCTCCAGTCTCATCAGCAACCAGTTACTCATTGATCTTTGATTCAACCTATAAAATCATCAATGTATGAATCGTTTACGTTTTTTTGACACTGTTATTTATAATTGACACGTTTGACTCTTTTTGATTAGTGGTTTAATATCGTTTATCCCGTTTCTAGAACTTTGCCTTACTGATTGAGCTACTGAAAATCCTGATCAATAACAAATTAGATTTAAATCTTTCAACGTAATTAAAGTTGTATCACGTTTGTCGGTTCATTAGCAGTGAGCCGCTACAGCCCAGATTCCTTTAGGAAATTTGAAAATAAATAAATATTTTTTCCTAATCCTACATAACTTTTGCTAATAGGATTGCTGTACATTGCCAGAGCAGATGAGCATCTGTCATGACTGTCTGATACACATCTAACGACTTGTGTCACGTCTGACGGCGTCATTGACAGATCCATCGATGCTGACGCGTCCTGACACCCTGAACCTGAAATCCCACTGATGTTAGCAATGTCTGGCATTGAAGGCAAGACGAAATGTGCAGTTTTAATCTAAATTACGTGCTAAATAAACTTGTGTGTTAATAAAGGCTAAATTGCTGTATGTGCTTTGGGCTTTAATGGCAAATGCTAAAGGAAATCATTGACTGAAGGGAGATTGCACGACAATTGATCTGAAGCGGCTATGCAGAAGAATCCAAAAGATGTTTTAATCAGTGTGATTAATGGCGGCGGCTTGAGTTCACGATAAGGCGACATGTGGCTGAGATGAATATCTCTGACCGCTCAGGTTCGATCTACAGAGATGAGTTTGACCTGGCCATCCTCAAGCTACAGGAGGAGAACCGCCTGGAGATTCTGAAGAGAAAGTGGTGGGACGGGGGCAAGTGTCCGAAAGAGGAGGACCACCGAGCCAAAGGTGAGTGTGACACCTGAACGCAGAAGCCCTCAAGATTCCATCAAGAGTTTGTCAAGATCAGGGGTGTCAAACTCGCCACTTGGTGCTTATAATCAGAGCGTATATACGTGCCAGCGTAGATAAACTGGTTACACATTTATTAAAACACACTAAAAGTGAACTATAAGGATTTAAAAAACTGGAATATTTTTATTTTAAATTTATGTGTCCAGTGTGGATTGACAATTTATGACAAACTTTATGACTGATGGATGGATGGACAGATGGATGGTTATTTAAAAGGGGGATAGATGAACGGACCAACAGACAGATATAGGCAACAGAGATATAGGTAAAAGAATAAACAGACAGAAAGAGGGATGGAAAACATGACAGACAGAAAGAGGGTTGAAGACAACTCTTACAGACATAAGGAAGGATGGAGATATAGACAGAAAGAGGGATGATAAAAGCAGAAACAGAAAGAAATAAAGAGGGATGGTGAAAATGACACACAGAAAAACGATGGAGATAAGGACAGACAGAAAGAAAGACGGATGAAGAAACAAAGACATACAGACTTGAGGAGGAATAGAGATAAGGAATGACAGACAGAAAGAGAGATGGATAAAAACGACAAAGAAAGACAGAAGGAGGGATGTATAAAAGGGCAGATTGAGAGACAAACCGACGGAGAAATGTTGAAATGGACAGAATTAGACAGACAGAAGGGGGATGGAGAAAAGGACAGACAGAAAGAGGGATGGAGAAAAGGAGAGACAGGCCAAAGGAGGGAGGAGAAAAGGACAGACTGAGAGACCGACCGAAGGGATGTAGAAAAGGACAGACTGAGACAGAGAGATGGAAGGAGTGATGGATAAAATGACAGCCAGAGAGACAGATAGACGCACAAATGGAAAGAGATGGAGAAAAGGACAGACAGAGAGAAGGAAGGATGGAGAAAATGACAGACTGAGACAGACACAAGGAGGGTTAGAGAAAAGGATTGACAGAGAGACAGACAGACACACAGACGGAAAGGGATGGAGAAAAGGACATACAGATCGAAGGAGGGAGGAGAAAAGAACAGACTGAGAGACAGAGAGAAGGAAGGATAGAGAAATGGACAGACTGAGAGACAGAGAGAAGGAAGGATAGAGAAAAGAACAGACAGAGAGACAGACCGAAGGAGGGGTGAAAAAGACAGAAAGGCACAGATATTTACATCATGGAAATTCACAAATTCCAAACTGAAATAATTCCTAATCCGTAAGTGTGTTGCTGCAGTGTGACCGACTGGTGTGTGTTTGTGCAGGTCTGGGGATGGAGAACATCGGTGGGATCTTCGTGGTGCTGGTGTGTGGGCTGCTGGTGGCCATCTTCATGGCTGTGCTGGAGTTTGTGTGGATGTTGCGGAACACTCCGGGAACAGAGGTGAGAGGGGGATACTTTACCTGCGTCTGCTTTCTGTCCGTCTGCCCACCCTCGCCTCCCCCACCCTGACACGCTTGAGTCTGGACCACTTCAGCAGCCACTTCCTTTAAAGTTTCTGCTCGTGGTTTAGTTTCCTCCACGTAGGAAGTCGTGTGTGTGTGTGTGTGTGTGTGTGTGTGTGTGTGTGTGTCACTGCCCTGAAACACTGTGACTTCTCTTATTTCTTCATGTCAATAAATACATTGGCGTCTCAGTAGATCCCGAGGCTTTATTTTTTTTTCTCTTTAGAGAAATCCGTGATTAATATGTTTAAAAATTGGAACTTTGTGTGTTTAATTGTAAAGTTCAAGTTTGTATATTATTATAGTAATATTATAGTAATTCACATCAATTTCTAAGAGAAAATATACTTAAAAGATACAATTTCTGTTATACATGTAAATGTCTAAATATGTATGATGCATTCATAAATATGATGTGATATTTCTGATACACATACATGTATATTATATGATGTGGTGTGTGTAAATATCATACATGATATCATACAATAAAGGAAGGGTTGGACAGACAGACAGACAGACAGACAGACAGATAGATAGAAAGACAGAAAGAAAGAAGATCGGTGTGCTGTAAAATGTAGTCAATAACAAGCAACAGTTTTTCATTTAATAATGACAATTTATTTAATTCTACATTTCAGTCTAAAACATAAAAAACAACAAACGTGTTTAGACAATTGCCATTCAATGTTTTTTTTACAAAAAAAAAGTCTGAAGAAAATAAATGAATAATGAATAATGGCATAATAAATAGCCAGCTTCAAACTGGCCCTAACAACTTTTGAGTTTCTAAAAATAGTGTTTTAATCTGAAGGCGGGGGAGGGGCTAACAAACTGACAAACAAATTATGGCTGAAATGTGATTAATTTAATGCTTTAATACAAACACTTAGCCATTTGTAGCTTTAAAGGAAAGCAAGAAGATTATTTGCAAATATTTAACAAATATACATGGACAAAACCATTAATATCTTCAAAGAGACGACTTTGAAGGCCCTGATGATCGTAGCTGAGAACTAGAATGTGTTTTATAGGATGCAAAAAAAATGCTGTTTTTCTTAAGGTGCAAAAAGGTTAAAAGTAAAAAGAGTGTTTTTCTTCAGTCCGACTTCCCCCTGTGTGCAGTGTGTCAGTGAGACCCCCGGCCTCTCTCTCTCTCTCTCTCCATCTCTGCCTCACAGCTGTCCGTGTGCGAGGAGATGCTGCGTGAGCTGCAGGGAATCGTGCTGTGCCAGGACAGCCTGCAGTCGCGGCGTCGGCGTGGAGCCAGCGTGCTGAGACCACACCCCGTACCCCTGGACGAGCGGCGGGCACGGGCGGCGGCGGCGAGCCTCAGCAACGGCAAGCTGTGTGCGGGCACCGGTCTGCCCGAGCCCCTCTCACACAGACTGGCACAGGAAGCTGCTCTGGTGGCTCGGGGCTGCAGTCACATCCGCATCTGCCCGGAGTGCCGGCGCTTCCAGGGCATCCGAGTGCGCCCGGCCGGACCCCCCGGACCCTCCCCCGCACACAGCGAGGAGAGTATAGAGTGGGAGAAGGGCGCCAACAGTGAACACGAACAACCTCTACGGGTGGCCAGAGTGGAGCAGATGTGAGAGGCGCCAGCTGTGCCCGCTCTCTGTACACTTGCTTCTGGGACCCGTGGCGGGGGGGCTTTGTACTATGCAGTATATTTGTCTTACTGTGCTACTGGTTTCTTTTTAAATTATTCTTCTTTGGTTGTGATCCCCTTCTCTTGTACCATGACGGTTCTTTTCTCTTTTCAACACCTTGGACAGCGACAGAGAACAACTCCAGGGCTTTTGTTTTGCACACTGCGGTGTTTTTTCTTTTTTCTAGAAATACTTTATATTCATTCTGCGCCGTCTCGGGGTCCTGAGAGAGTCACTTTCAAGAGAACTGACTTTTTTTTTTTTTTTTTTTTTTTAGAAATAGTGATATCCTATTATAAAAAGCTTTTTGGGATGTTTCCTGGTTGTCTGTTGTGCATGTAAGATGGTTTCGAACGCTACTGAATGGAAAGCAAATATGATTTGGTATTTTTATTTATGATGTTTTCTATTTTGTTTTTGTAGATCTTTGCAATTTTTTCGATGACGCGCTTGTTTTTTGGATTGGTTTCTCAGTCTGGATTTTGAAACAGCGTCTGAATTGCACATGGCGGCGAGAAAGTGGACACTTAGAAACTTAAGGACGCGCTGCTCATGGATGTCAACAAATCAGAAGTGACGGTCACAATGTTGTGGTTTGGATTTGTTTTATCACTTTTATTTCTTTGTCACACCCCTAGACCCAATTAAAACCACTTGCTGTGTCATCCCATACTTTGTTTGTAGTAGATTATCGGTTTTCAACATCCTGCAGTTTTTTCTAAACATATTCTGTGACATCCCACAATGCACTGCAGAAGGCAGTCCCTCCAAGATGTTGCAATTTTTTTTATTTTGCAATGTTTTTGTGGCGTAATTTCTGGAAATATGCGGCAAATTATGACATTTATTTGAGTTATGAATCATATTTTAGATGCACATTGTCTGTACATGAGACAAATCGCAAACAAATTGTGGTAAAAATTGTGTCCCAAAGTTGTTCATTTTTCAATATTACTAATGTTTTAAATATTTTAACTTGGAAAAGCCCCTGATTTATCCGCAACAATAGAATTCATATAATAAAGATCATAAAATAAAAAATAAATATATGAGATTTTAAATCTTTGTTTGTGTATTTCAGCGGCACAAATGCTCTTTACGACCCCAAATAATAATAAATTCTCCCTCCTCACACTGTCACTGTGAAGCTGTTACTGTACATACTGTACTTTACAGTTGTTTGGCAAAAGCTTTCATCCAAAGTGACTTACAAAATGAGGAGCATTACAAACAGTATGACATAAAAAGGCACAGTCAAAGCTTTTTGCTTAATATTATTATTAATGCTATTATTATTTATGTTTTTTAGTTTTTATTAGTATCATTACTATTGATGTTTTTTATTATTTTGATCAGTTGTTAAAATTCAAATTATCGTAAAAACCTGATGTTGG